>PYAF01002816.1:229177-269900 GCA_007407185.1 Glycine tomentella | reverse complement strand
TTTCATATATATGAAATTTCTTTAAATATGCATTCTTGAATAAAAGGACAAAAATACCCTTGAACATTTTGAAAAAGACACCTATGTCCCTTTTGAAAATGACATAAATATCCTTGGACAATTTCAAGAATGACAGTTAGGTCCCTGAGGCAATAAATGACCAAAATACCCCTGGATATTTTATTAATGACCAAATTGCACTGGGAAGTCCAGTAAAGACATTTTAAGGAAAAAATGTTATAAATATCCTTAGATGTTTTAGAATGACCAAAGATATCCTTAGAGTGACAATTACAGAGAGATCCTGAACTTTTTTGGAAATGACGATTTTACCCCTAGGGTGAAGGGAAAAATTACCAAAATACCCTTAGGTCAAAAATGACCAAAATGACTTCAGAAATTTGTGGGAACCTCAGTTTTGGATAAAATACTTTTAGATAACAAATTATCAGCAAGGTTGAAGGCAGAGATCCCTAAACTAGAATTTCTAGGAATTTTGAAAGATATGTTAAAAAGAACTTAATCTAGACTAACTCAGGTGTCAGAAAATTATAAGAAGGGGATGGACGTAATGTATAAAATTTTCTCTTAATTATGGGAGGAATAGGTTTCCTAAGTGAGTTAGTTTAGTAATTTTAATAATTCAAGGTAAGAAGGACCAATAAGAAGCAAAATAAAATCACTTTGTAACAAAAGCATAAAATCCACTAAACCTAGGCTATTCCATGTGTAAAATGGAAAAACTTGTGAAAATTACTCTTCAAGCTAGCAATACTACATAGAACATAAAGAAGAATGTGGAAATTGGACACTTGGAAGGTAGAGAAAGAATAGCCAATAGGAAGGAAACTAATGGAAAGTTAAACAATGATGATTTAAGAAGATTTTTTTGAAATAAACTTCCTCTTGTTTCCTCTGAACACGTGAAAAGTTCAAGACATTATTTAAACAATCCCAACGGTCAAAAGTTAGATATGTAAAATAGGAGTATGCCTTTAAAATTTTAAGAAGATCCAACGGTTAACAAGCTCAGAATGAATATTTTTGTAACACAGGTTTTGGGCAGAAATTTTTATGACTAAGTCTAAGCTACCCACGGTTTTGAATAGAAAGCAAATGGAATGCACCTTGGACCAGCCACAAAACGTGAAAACTAGGTGGAAGTAGTAATGGTGTAGAATTCTCTTGATATAGGACACTTGTAAGGCCTTAGTTCAATAGCCAATAAAATGAAAATAACCAAAAAGCTAGGTAATCATATAAGCTTTGAAGATTTTTTTAGAAAAGCCAATTCATCTAGCCTATAAAAGGAGGAGGGTAGCTGAAAATTGGACAGCCAAGGGGAGTCCAAAACCGTGCAAAACACTAGCCTAAAGCCTTTCATTCCATTCTTTTCTAATTCACCTTTTACCAAAACATAAAGCAAAAGCCTAAAACCTTGGAAGTTCACGTAAAGCACTAGCCATTTTAGGAGCAAGAGCTATTCAAATTCAAGGAAGAAAGGCTGTCCACAAGGCTTAGGGAAGGTATGGGGAGTTTATGATGAGTTTAGTTTGAATAATAATCCCTGTTTGATTTTATTTTACTTTGTATACAAGGTGTTTGATGATATGTCTCAAAGAGCTTGAAATGTCTAATTGACTAAGTAACTTGATTCTAAATTAAATAACTAAGTATTGGAAGAATAACTTGAATTAAATTCAATAAAGAAAAGTAAAAATTAACCGAAAATTTGAGATAGTATAGTTGTCTTTAAGAAAACAATCGTTTAAAGCTATAGTTGTTAAATAAAATAGTTGACATATATTGGTGTTAGCTGAAATTATGATTATGATTTCTTAAGTAGCTATGTTTAATTTGATATTAGAAAGTGGTTGGAAATATGTCTAAGATGTGGAAAACGATGTTAAGTAGCTTTCTTTTACAAGTATTCTATATTGCACACCATGTGTTTGATAGTTTGTCACAAAGAGTAAAAGATGTTTAAGTGTTGTGGATTTGAACCTTTATTGTTGGATATGTAGTATACTTGCATGATTGAATATTTTAAAGGAATAACTACATGATTTTACCTGTGTTGTTGAGTGTTTCCATAAAGCACACCAAGTGTTTGATAAAAGGTTTCAAAGAAATAAAATAAGTTATGTGATCTTTCATGTGTTGTTAAGTAATTCTATATACTTTAAAAATTAACATGTTGCTTGATGGGTTATGATTTTGAGGGTGAGAAATGAATTAGACTTTGATGTTGAGAAACTAATTAAGAATTGAGTTATGTTGATGATAGAATAATTGGAATCCTTGTGCTGTATGGTGATTATTTATTCTAAGAGCTGTGGCTATATGATGAGACTGTGGTGTAAAATTCTATGATGATGGAAATAAGCTTTATGTGTTGTTCTAAAAGCATCTGCCACGAGCTGTAAAGATGTTTAAAGACTTGATAAAGTGAATCATTCATGCATTTCATACGCATATGCCTGGCGGGGGTTAATCCGTGGAGTCATGCCTGGAGGGGGTTAATCCGTTGAGTTGTTTGTCAGATAGCTAAATCGAGTCCATGCGTTCAGAGATTGAACTGGGGGGTAGTGTGTTTCAAGGAGGACCACACCACCATGATGATCACATAGGTGGAGGTGACATTCCTACGCGCCCCTGCCCTACCCCGACTGAATGGATAGGTGTGCCACTGGGATGGGGCTATCTTGACTGTGGCCACTGTTGATGATTTAATAACCTGAGATCTCAGTCATGCATCATATAAAAAGATGAACATGCATCTTATGCATCACACAGTTGGATATATGTATGATGATCTGTATTCTGTATAAGTTGTGTGGTCTTTTTATGATTAAGACTTTATCCATCTGTGAATATACATATATATATATTATTCAATCTATGTTTGTCATAAACTTACCCGATTTGTGTCTGTGGTTGACATCTGTGATGACTCCAATTCATTTGGGCGAGCAGAGAAACATGAAAGCATGAGCTGTAGATGAAGATTGTTGAAGAAGTTTTGATGAGAAGTTGTATGCTGTAATTTGTAATTTTCTGTGACATGTAATTTGTGATAAGTTGTCTGTATATTATTTTGGATACTGTATTTGGACTGTATCATGGACTGTATTCTTATTATATGACCCGTGGTGAGGAAAATCGTTTACGCTACTTACGAATCATAGTAAGCAAAGTGAAAAAGAATTTTCGTGAAAAATTTATAACTAAGATCATTTTAATACAAAGTGGACACAAGTTTTTAATTAAAATCAATCAAGCACGAGAGAGTAAAGAGAGACGTTACATCTTGGAAATACAATAACAAATAGGTATATTAATTGAATTGCTTACTTGCTTTGACATTGATTATTTTTAACATTAAAGTCTTGTTGACATTACACTTTATTTCATAACATGTTTGAAGGCGCAAATGCAAGATTTAAGAGGTTACTTTGTGATAGCATGGGTGACATGTGCACCTATTGGGATGCAATGAATAATATGCTTATATTTTAGCATACTTCGATTAAGGCTTCATTTTAGAAAAACATGAATATGGTTAAGCACAGGTTTAATAATGTGCTTTATTGGAAGGTATGAGGCTTTGTATCAATTGAAGCACAAGACTTGATATTCCATGAGTATAAATATGTTGACACCGTTGGTGTTGACTATTCAACTTGTGATTGCACACTTCGAACTACTCATTGTCTACCATATGCATGTGAACTTGCTAGATTTAGTTGTATATATGGCTCAATACCGTTGAATTCTATTCATGCACATTGGAAGATATTATATGTTAATAGTTCATACGACATAGGTGATTCTTATGGGACTTAACTCTGACACGTGACTTTAATGCATTGTTAAAGAGATTTTCACAAATTGACATGTGTGGTAAAATCATCTTAAAGGAAAAATTTTGTGAACTTGTATTTTCAGGTACCACTTCAATGTGTCCCCCTCTAGAGAAGATGAAAATAAATGGTGCACCAAAGTATACGAAATCTATTAAACGTGGTCCTTTAATGTGGGAACATGTAGCTGAAATGCACACGATGAGTGGAAATTCAAGAACTACAAGTGTGGTTCACAAAGTTGTTTGTGATAATAAGAGGAACAAAATACATAGTTATATGGATGAATTTTTTGATGAGTTGCAACAATACATTCTCAAAATTGTTGATGTACAACCAAATGGAAATATTGGTTACAGGGCGACTACAGTGTTGCTAGATCGGGTTGAGGAATCTTAGGCTCTAGTTTGCCACGACTTGATTCAAGAACTTCAAACATGGCACTTTGTTTATGTTGATCTGTTTGGTTCAAAAGAAAGACTTGTTGCATTAATATCCTCGTTGTATGTCCATAGTGGCCTAGTAGCATCTTAGGACAAGTGGATGACTATTCCCGACGTGGGTTATGTGATTGCTAGTTGATATACTATTGTCTTGGTCCACTTATCTAGGCCTTTCTAGTGATGTTTTGTGCAATAATTTTTCCATTTTGATGTTTATTAATTAACTCTCAATGTTGACTACAGACATGGTTAAATGTTACACAATTAGTTCATTGTTGCACTCAATGCATATTGCCAGCCAAACAATACAAAAAAAAGTATGATTTCGTTTTACATTGCACAACAGAATCATGCTTTTGTTAACATAAAATGAGGCAAAAAAATAACTACAATGGAAATCATGATTCTATTGCACAATATTTGACTAAATGATGATTATGTTGCTATAACTGGGGTTCAAAAAATACTATAAAGAAACATGATTTTGTTGAATATTGTGCAATGAAATCATGATTTTGTTGAAAAGAGTATATTTGAAAATATGAAACTATGGGTGGGACGAATAGCAATGTGGTGAGGTTAAATAACAAAGTCGTACTAGTAATTGTAATGTGGTAAAGTATCAAGAAAAAATTCAAAATTTTTGTTGTAGGAGACTTTCTTCTTGTAGTCCCCCCTAGATAATTTTTCCACCCTTGTCTCTTCCATGCTTCATTCTTCAGGTTTTCGTCAAGTCAACATTGTTGATTACTTCAACATCACCAATTGATGCCAAAATTTTTTTTCAATTTTTAGGAAAACATTGATGGTGGCTTAATGGTTTTTTGCCCCACTATCAACAGTTTCGACCCCCAAGTACAAGAATCTCATTTTCCTTAAGAATCATGGACTTGTAGCGTATTTGGTTTGAATAATACTCGTTTATGTCAAATGAAAATCACAAATTGCTCATTTGATCAATCAAAGTTAGGATTGATGATTGATCAAAGATTTTGCTTTATATTATTTCCTAAACACATCAATTAAATCTAGAATTTTTTTTCTTGCAAAGTTTCACTAGAATTTCTCTTAGCTCATTGCATGCCCGACACAAGACAACAACTATTGAAAAATATTGCTCATGGCCAAGCTGCATGTGCCAAATGCAACTTCAATTCTTTGCAAATCATGCAAGTTACATTTCATGGTTTCTCTTGCTTTATTTGATTTCGTGTATTGATTGATTCAAAATCCTCACCTTGTGTAATTTCATTGCTTACTTTTTGTTTTTATTTATGTTTGAAATTTAAAAAGGACCACAAGTTTCTTCCAATACTCAAGTTTGGCATAGCCTTCTTGAAATGAGGGGAAGCACAAGCTTTTTTCAACTTTTTCAAAAGCTAACTAGGGTAAATGGTAGAGTTTCATTTAGTTCTCTTATTAAATAGTTTCAAAAGCTAATTAGCATATGAGAATAGTCATTTATATCTAATTTACCTTAGAATCTATTATGTGGTTGTAGCCAACTGAAGGTTAATACGCAAAGTTGACATTGTTTTTCCCATTTGCTCAATTCAATTCTTTGATAATTTGCTTCTCTCTGTGGTTTTTCTTCACCAATCTAGCATTGGTGAAAAACTCTATGATTATTCACCTATTTGTTGTTCATACTTTCACTAATCCAATGACAATCAAGTTGGATGCGAAAAACTTATTGCCATGGAAGTAACAAACTGAAGTCACCATCAAAGGTCACAAACTACAAAAACACATTATAGAATTTTCAAGTAAACCTTGTAAATTATTCACTAAAGATCATGAATTGCAAGTTTAAATCAGTGAAGACTACATCAATTGAGAGAAGCAAGATTAGATACTAGCATCTTGGTTTCTATCTTTTAGGTTTGAGAGCTTGACAACAACAATGGTTGGATGTAAGTATACATTATAGATTTGAAAGAAACTTGACTTTGTTCACGTTGAGAGTCGAACCAAAGCAAAGATCAATCAATTGAAGTTGCAACTAAAGAATGGTAAGAAAACTATTACAATCAAAGAGTACTTGTTGGTATTCAAGAAGATTGTAGATATGCTAGCAATGGTTGGAGCACCAATAATGTGGAAGATCAGATTGAAGCAATTTGAAGAGTCATTTCACAAGAATATAATCTTTTCTTTACATTTGTCTTTCTAGATTTGATTCTTATACTATAATGGAAGCCTTGTTGCTGGCTCGAGAAGAGTGACTTCAAAAGCATAAGAAAGATTTAGAAGCATTTATGTGCAAACCAAACTAATGTAGTTTCAAAAAGTAATAGAGGTAGAAAAAGAAACAAGTCAATTAGAGTAGATAGCCAAGGCAATAAGCCTCAGTGTTAAATTTGTGAGAAATTGGTTCACATTGCACTGAATTGTTATTAGATGTATAATGAAGATTAACTTCATTCGAGTAAAATGAGACTCTATATGGAAGTACCTAAAACCCTATATGATCCCTCTTGGTACCCTGACTTGGAGTCGCAAATTGTAACATCCCAACTGTGCTACTAAGGTTTTCTACTAAAGTTTATTTGTGAAAACATGAGTTAATGTTTCATGATATAAATATATATATCAAAGTCGTATATTAACAGATGACCAAGCTTAACAAGTCACACACTAGATAAAAGCACTAGATGAAACAACATCTACCTCATGTTTATCTGGATATAGGTACAAGCTAAAATCATAGAAATATCTCAAAAGAAAAGTTAGGTGAAAAGTGTGCAACCATTGACAATGTACCTACTACCTACTGTAATACATCATGTACTCCTTACGTTGTTTGTACACTAATCCCAAAACATAAACATATGAGAGACTTCTAGTAGAGATAAAAGATATGTGATATCGTCTGAATCACTAATGTAATGTCTTCATGAGTAAGGTCCCTTGAACTACCATTTGTCAACATGCTAGGTGATGTCAGACCAAAGACTCAAAAGGGAAGTCTATACTTATAGATTCAAATTCATTCACGTGAAGATGATGCATCCTCTTGAGATACATATGTGACAAGTATGTCTCTTGTCTATTGACCATCTCTTGTGACAACATCTTGATAAGTTTGGCCATCAAAGAACGTGCAAATCAAGTACAATCGAAGAATAACTAAGGATGAGACTTGAATCTCATTCATCTTCCATGAATGCATCGCTCGAGATTTTCATGGCCACAAAATCACATGTGCAACAATGCAAGGATAAGCTACTGAAAACAAGACGGACACACACACACACACATATATTTTGGGAATGTAGCTACTCATATAACATCTATCATAACAAATGAATAATACAATAATGGATATATCATCCAATCAGACACATTTATCACCAACCAAATATAACAAATAAACCCAACATATACATCACATCAGATATGAAATGTCATGCGATGCTAGACAACTCATGCGACACAACAACAACTTTCACAAAGTGATGTCAAGACCTCTCCTGCTCGTAATGCAATGACTAATCCATGGAGACTAACTTGGTCAAGTGATAAAGGCGGATAATCCCTTAATCATAGTAAAATCAACAACATCCCAATTGGGCAAACAACACTGGCACGTGCCAAAAACTATTTGGGCTATCTATGTAAGGACCCTCCTTCATGGCGCCCGGTTTCTTCAGCAGCAAATCTAGTTTTAGGTGTGGCGCGGGTCGCGCCAGGGTTGGCGCTGATAGCTCCAGACCCACTGGCTATGGCGCTAGGGGCGCCAGGGTGGCGCTGGTAGCACCATACGTTCGGCAGGTTCACGCTAATGGCATGGTTATGGCGCGAGTAGCGTCATTGGGCCGAGAGGTTGGCACTGATAGCGCCAAGGGCCGCGCGGGTCGCGCTAGAAGTGCCCTGGAAACCCAATTCTCTCGGGTTTTTCACGCTATCAGCACCAGGTGTGGCGCGGATAGCATCAGTTGGTCAAGGGGGTAGGCGCGGACGGCACCAGTATGGCGCGGATGGCGCCACTGGTTCGGGAAGTTGACGCTGATGGCGTTGTTGGCGCTAGAGCACCGCCATTGTGGCACGGATAGCGCCGGACCTCGGGCAGGGCCACTATTTAAGGGTTGAAACGCGAAAGCTGAGGGAGAAAACAATTTTCTTCCTCCTCCAGCCCCAAACCTCCATTGTTGACATCCCCAAGCTTCCTAGGACCTCTCTGCTTGATCTAAACACCTCCCTACGACCTATGATTGTGAGAGAAACACTTAGAAAGCTTCAATCCTTCATCCTTTCTCTTAAAACCTCTTATGAGTGAGAGTTTGATTTCTCAAGAGGAAAGCTCAGAGAACTTGAGAGTGGCCGAGACCCAAGGCTTGGAACGGACACCAGAGCTCAAGGAAGCTGTCCTGAGGCCTTTCTGGTCGCCACTGAGGTAAGGAACGCGAGTTTCCTCAGTTATTTTAGGACTTGGGGTTCCCTGTGAATAGTGACTCATACGAGCTAGGGCTAGAATTAGCCCAGGGTCCTGTAGAGAAACTTGTTTAGAATGGTTTAGTGATGAAGGATTAGCTTTCAGTTTCTAATTTATAGAACTTTGAATCATGGCTCTGTGTAGGCATGTGTGACTGATATAGAGTCACTTGTTGTTGGTTTTCTGACATGCTAGAGCCTTGATTATGATTGTTATGAGCCTGAAAGGCTAGATGAAGGGTGCTTTGAGTGAGACTCAGACCGTTCCAGTGATATTTGAATTATGGGCTAATGTTGGCCAGAGCTTATATGTATAGGCGGTGCATTGAGTCTGGGATGACTCAGATGCTTGGTATGTAGCCTTGCGAGACCTTGTAAAGGATTATGATGGCCTGGTGTGCGCTGGGCTGAAATGGTTGAACCCTAGGATAGGGCAATTCTGTATATGATATGTTTTGTGTTTGAATGCCTGTGGATTGGTTTTGATATTAGTATATGCCTTGATTAGGGTGTGATATTGAGACTGTTGGTGGCGGGAGCCACAGACCAGGGAAAGAACTGCAGAGTGATACTTTGCCAGGTAAGTTCTGAGTCCCTGGGAAATGATTTCCCACTTGGTTGCACACCACACTCCGGGTGAGTGGTGGTCATATTCATAATGCATGCATTGATTGTCGCATACTTATATTACTATGTGTGCATTTGTGCCTGGTTGTGCTACGAACTGTGAAAGGCATTGAGGGTTCTCTGCCATGTATTGAGGGCATTGAGGGTTCTCTGCCATGTGGAATGGCATTGAGGGTTCTCTGCCAGGGCATTGAGGGTTCTCTGCCATGTGTGTGGAGCTGATAACTGCTCATGTGTATGAGGGTCAGAGGGCCAGGCCATTGGGCTAGATTTGATGTGTGTGCTTGTCCGATGTTTGTATTGTGAATTGTGGGCCAGGGTGGGGATGATTTCCTAAGGACCCTGAGCTTACTGAGATATGTATCTCACCCCGTGTGGGGATTTATGATTTCAGGTGACTCTTCAGGCAGAAGAGAGCAGTCTCAAGGCAGGAGGCCCGAGTAGAGACATTTCTGCTTGGCTGAAAGCAGCAGATGGAGCTTGAAGGCTCAGTTTTGGTCTTGGTTATGTTTTGTACCCTTGATAAGGGTTGTATAGTTCTGTAAACCCTCAGTGAGGGCTGATATGATTTGTATCACCACGGTGTGGTGAAGATACTAATGTATATGGCTATGTACAGAACTATTTATGATATGTTTATAAGATTCCTCCTGAGTTCAATGGTTGTATATTTGATTATCTGCCCATGTATTCTATTTATCTGTCTAAATTGTGTATGAGATGAGAAATGAATCAGCAGGGATATGTTATTGGCCTTGTGCTTGGGCTGTTGTTATATGTTTTATTCCATACATAATGAATCAAGAAAAGCGATTTTGTGCTTCCGCTGAGTTTTAAATTGATGTGTTAAGTGATAAACTGATATTATTAATGATAACGCGTCGGAGGCCTACGGAGTGTTACAATCTACGAAGTGTTATAGTGGTCTTGTCAGGATAAAAGTATGTGGGTAGTGGCTTACTACAACACAAGATTTGCAGTAATCCTAGCCTAAAACATGGATTCGCTTGTACATCCATCTCTAAGGAAGTTCATCCTCCACCAACCTCGCCCACACTAGGTATGGGGTCCCACCAAGCAACCCCAAACATACGTGTGTACTCGCTAACATAGATAAAACTGACACAGCATAGCTCATACTGCAGCAACACAACCAAAGTTGCTAACTCATGTACTCATGCATCAACACATGACCATCAACAATGTCAAAAGTCACAACACAGATAACTCTTATTAAGTAAACAAGGAACAACACTTATCATCGTTTCATCAACAACTACAATAGGATCCTATCTAGAGCGATTCAAAATCGAGTATTAGCAGAGATTCTCCTAGAGCAACCTCTCAACACAAAGTTTTCATCGAGCAACTTTGCAACAACAAATTGAGCCACCACTTAATTAATAAATAATTCAGTTTAATTATATTAATTAGTTAGTATTTTCAAAATGATTTAAATGTAATTTTGAAATCAAGGAAATTGCAAAAAAGTCAAAGAAAGACAACTTCTACTTAAGTACGAAAAGATTTCAACTTTTTTTCATAAATAGAATATCTTAATAATTATAAAACATAGAATCTTACTTATTTATCTTTAAAGATCAAAATTAAACTCAATAATTTGATTTGGCAAATGACCAAAGTCTATTTTCAAAAGTTTTAGAAATAACTCAATTAATTTCTTTAAGGTAACTTGAAAAACTTAGGGTTTTTCTTTTTTGTTTTCAAGGTTAAAAAAAGATAATTATTTGAGTGACTAAAACATTGTTGTTTCATACATTCCATATATCATTTGAAATTTTATTGTATCTATTTTTCAAAACAATAACTCATTTCTCAGGAAAAAATATTTAAAAATTAAATAAAATAAAGAAGACCAAGAGGTCAAACTGTCCTTGCAAGATAACCAATCCATTCATCTTTCAGTTTTAGCCCACAAAAGAGTACTTAACTTTTAGAAACTTTTCACTATGTTTTAGAAGATTTTTTCCTCTTTCTGAAAAGTCCAACCATGTATAAATCCAAATGTAGATTCTTTGTTATGATTCTAGTACTAAACAAGTCCAAAAGCATTTTTCTATTAGAATTTGGTACAAAAGTTTCAAATGTACAAAGTCATAGAAAATCGGTTTTGCACTGGCATTCAACATGTGATATGTACTTTTAAAGCTTGAGAAGTCTAATTTTTTCTTGTTTAAGCTCAAGGATCAAAGAAGGTTTGTAGATAGTTACAAATTTTCAAAAACATTTGTACTGCCTGCCAACATTTTCCAGAAATCATATTCCAACTAATAAGAGGTGTATCTCCTTTGTTTCTAAACCTTTTTGGGTGTTTCAGGTGTCCATTTTGTATTGTTTTAAGTATTATTTCATTTAAAAGTGGAATTAGATCAAAATAATAACCACAACTTAAGATATAACAAAAACAAGTCATGGTGAAAGACAAAATGTAACACTTTGAAATTTTGATAACTAAAAATATATGTTTGATGTATTTCTTGTGTTATTTGATTGTTTGATTAGTTTAGATTAGTTGAAGTGTTGTGTAAATTATCCTTGTTCAGTTGCGTGTGGATGTTAGGTTATATGGAGTTTGATTGATCTGCATTGGAATTGTGTGATTCTGAGTTTTACGCAAAACCTATTTCAATAAAATCACAATCTCAGATTGGTTAACCGTTGAATCGTCTTACAACTTTAAAGGTAGTCTCATAATCCACGTATTCAAGTTTGGACAGTTGGGATTAGTGAAATAACATATAGAGCGTGAGATAACAACTTTGCACATAAACAATGTTTTTTTTTAAATTGGGTCAGCTAGCCCAAGCGAGCATAATTCACTCGGGCGAGTAAAGTTAGCTACAAATACATGCAGCAACATCAAATAACAAATTTTATGCTTTCTTCTTCTCCAAAACCTTCACCCAAGCTCTCATCCTCCTCCTCTACCACCCACGACCACCAGTAATTGCCACGAGTCGACGTTGCTTGCCGTCGGACCACTGCACGGAGAGGAACACTTTAATCGGAGCGGAATCTTCAAAACTAAACTCGAGGATTGGTAGAGAAGGGAGTCTCCAATCCCTTATTTGCAGTTTCTTCGAGGTAATTGTGTTTTCTATGCCTTCTCCTAGTTAGTTTGAACCTCTCTCAGTATCTTTTATGACTTGGGTACCGTTATTGGATGTTTTTACACT
The DNA here is from genome assembly GCA_007407185.1 of Glycine tomentella. Lineage (NCBI taxonomy): Eukaryota > Viridiplantae > Streptophyta > Magnoliopsida > Fabales > Fabaceae > Glycine > Glycine tomentella. Next base: position 257,336 of record PYAF01002816.1, on the reverse strand, counting down.
TCCTTTGAAAAATCTTTGAAAATGAGACATTGTAAAAGTTACCTTTTTATAATATTGATGTCATTTTTGTGACCTTCGTTGAGCCCCGGTCACACTGGTGTGATCGGAATTTCAAAATGACATCTTTTTTATGTGGACTCCTAAAACACCATTTTAGCCCCTTTTAAATTTGAGTGGGTATTTGATCCCAAATGTTAATATTAACTTTGTCTTTGAAATCTATACTAAATTTTCTTTGATTTGGTATATAAAGCTCTGCATTTTGACTAAAACATGTGAACTTGAGAGATCTCAAAACGACGCTACAAGGAGCTAACAGACGGATATAGATAGGTGAGGGGAGTTTATTATTTGTTTACAACTTTTGATACTATAGTTGGGGTCAGGGAACCCAATTATGTGGATATATATGTGTCCCTATTGCGTGATGGTTTTGAAGAAAAATTGTGTTTTAAACTAATGGGATGTGATATATTGGGTATTGATGAATGATATTGTGAATGATGATGTTGTTGTTGTTGTTGTTGTAATGATTAGATTTTTTGGGAAAAGTCTTAATTATAGATGAGACTCTGCCCAAAATTTTATAAATATGTTCTCCTATTTACTTCTTTATTAAATTTTAAATGAGCATGAGTTTATTTTGTATATTATAATTCTCCTCTTTAATTTAGAATTTTCCTAAAATATCAGTCTTGTGGTATTATGGATTGTGAATGTATTAGATTTGTGTTGTCTGAAGACCTGGGGAATGTGAATCCCAGACATGTGTTATATATGTAAATGTGGAATGCGATTGCTGGTGATGTTGATGATATTGAAATGAAATTATGTTGATGATTATATTAATATAAGATGATGTTGATGATGACATTGATAAGAGATGATGTTGATGATGACATTGATAAGAGATGATGTTGATGTTGATGATGACATTGAGATGAGATGATGTTGATGTTGAATGATGACATTGATGACAAATGATGTTATTGTTGACGATGCTTTTGTGATGGATGGATGTTGTGTATGTACATGGGGGTGTAGTGACCTGTTGGATATCCCTGGGAGGAAAGATGATTGGTTTAAGAATTTTAAGCATCCGTGGAGAGGGAAAGGGATTGCTTAGAATTTTTAACTATCCACGGTCAGTGCATTGATAGTGCCCATGTTTCATACTTCATAATTTCATGGAAATAGTATAAATGGTGGCAGTAAGTACTTGTGATTTTTCTAAGGATAAAAATGTGGCTACTTGGGGGCATGTCACTCGGTATGGAACTCCCTTGTGACTTTAGCTGATCACCATGGGGGAGTGACTTGTGTACGACAGGGTGACCTTGACGAGCTATTTTATCATTTTCCTAAGTGAGAGTGTTATGTGGGCACGCTTAGGATATTTCCTGACGAATGGTACCACATTGCATTTGAGAGTTGAGTCAGGTGCATGCATCATTCTGAGCATAATTATTTGAATTTTGGAAAAGTTGATGACTAGTTGGTTGAGTGTGTGTTGAACTGATTGATTACTAAGAATGATTGTTTTCTTGCTAATCATTGTTATTTGGTGTTTGTTGATCTTGTATAATAAACTTACCCTTACAATTTTATACTGTGTGTGATAATGCTTTGTCGAGAAGCATCAAAAACAATTTTACTAAGCTAATTCTGTAGCACAGAGCTAACCTTGGTCGACTCAGAGACACGATCAATATGGTTCTAACTTCAAATCATTGGTAATAATAAGGGGAGATTTTGTAAACAGTTGGTATGCGTAAAGTAAAACATGCAAGAACACAAACTAAAATTAAAGAACAATGCAAAAATTAACAAGATTATCAAGGAGTAAAGTAAAACAGATTAGAAAGCATCAATCCAATTCACTAACCCAAGCTATTTGAATCATCATCATTCCCATAAATTGACTTTATCATGAACATTCATTCAATCTCAATAGAAGCAGTTCAATCGATCCTACTCCTAAATTAATTGAAACCACAACCCTAACGGAACTATCATTCAATTAATCTTGTGATTATTATTTGAAATTAGGACATGAATCCATAATCCAAACTTACTTTCAATCCTAAATGCATTCATAATCATGAAAACATAATAGAAATTGAAGAAGAAGGTAAATATTCAAGTAGAATTCGAAATACCGAACCGAAACTCCAATTCTTCTCTTGCTTGAGTTAGATCCTTGGATTGATTAATGATTTAGCCTTCCATGATGATCACCAAGGAAAGCCCCATGAAGTGAGTGCAAGAAAATGGAAGAATAGCAAAGTGGAAATGAAGAAGATGAAGAACAATGAAGAACAAATGAGAGAAAATGAAGAACAAGCTTTTGATTCTAAAAACTAAAGAAAAGAAATATAAAACTTGTTTATTGAATTGTAAAGTGTTATGCAAGTTTCACTAAAGTCACTAATATAAATAGTGACTAAGTTCTGAAAATAGAATGGGCCATAAACAAACCCAACAATCTAATTATTTACTATTTACAACCATGAAAATCAAATTCGCAGCCCAAAATTACAAGTGCAGAGGTGCTAACTTCAAAGCTTAAAATGACCCTCAAAATGACAGAATTGGCCTTGGGCTACTTCTAGAAAACTTGTAGATCTTTTTGTTATCTTTCCAGGGACTCTAGAATGCTGCATTCGGAGATCGGTAGCATTCTATAGGCCTTGCACAAGTCAGATACATTAAGTGAGCAAAAATCCGAAAATACGCTACAATTAGCAATTAAGCCCACTTACTTGCCTAGGCCAAAAACTGAATTAGAATGGAAAAATAAAATTCCAAAAGAGGTCAAACATGCTAAGAATGATAGACAAAAATTTAACTAAAATCACTCTATCAGTGTGGTTGGTACTTATGATGATCGCTAACCTTCGTTCGTGGAAGTAGATAAGCAGCAGTAAGTGATGTTTGAGGGAAATCCTTTTGTTAGAGCCGCCAAGCCAACGTGATAAAGTTGGAATTTATTTTGGGAGAGAGTTGTGTTTTATTATCAACTCTTTCTTAGTTGGTTCCTTGTTTCTCTTTGATCGGACATGTGATCTCAAACTTAGATATGTAAAACTTGAATTATGTTTGACATGTGAATGATATGTGATGGTTTAATATATATATATATATATATATGTATGTATTTATTTACGTATTTGTGTGGTTTTGGTGAGTGTATTATCGCAAGAAATTTACCCTCATTTTCATAATCGAATTAATAGAATTTTCATTTAAAATTTGAAAATTATACGTTTAGAGTAGTGATATCGTAGCAACAAGACAGATCGTTACACAAAACACCAACATATTCATGTCATCTTCAAGCACATCATGATAATTTCACATGCTTTCATCAAATAATCTTCAAACAAGCCATATATCATGAAATAAACACCAAACACAACAACAAAACAACACCATGAAGCATGCATACCACACACAACGTAGCTTTCTCCTTAGCCAACTCAAACTAGCAACAAGCAAATGGTGGAAATGACCTCATTTTGGCTTCTCCTTCACTTAACCTCAACTAAGAATGAGAGAATGGAAACGTGAAAGTTTAGAACAAAGAATAAAGAGTCAGTCACTTGAGGTGTTAAGATGAAATAGAAAAGTAGAAATCAAGATAAAGTGGAAGCTGGATCTATGGTTTTCAGCCTACCCTTCTTCCTTCTCTTCTTCTTTCTACACTTTGAGTTTGGAAGTGAGTGAAATGGTGAGAGTGTGTGTGCTGATTTTATCCACGTGAATATAAGGAGAAATAAATGTGTTATGTGGCAAAATAGACTTAGATTTCATGACACAAGTGAGGATAATTTAAGAAATACAAAATTAGGTAGAAACTTAATGAAGATGTTGTTGTAAAATTTGAATTTTTGTGTTTCTCCCAATGGGATATTTCAGCTAGCAGCTAGGGAAAGAGGGGGCATGATTTGATTTAGGCTAAGAGTAAGTATAATGCATGGAAAATAGGTATAGTAAATATGTATTTAGCAAGTAAATGTAGTTAAGCTAGGTTGGTTAATTTTCAAAAAGTTTAGTTGAAATGAAACCACTTAGTTAGGTGGAATATTATAGAGAGAATTTTGTGAGTCCACCTTGTCTAGGAAAAATAAAAAGTTATTTTGTGTATTGGTAAATAATACACAGAAATTTCATCAGGTTTGATAAAAAAAATCTCAAGTTTAGTTATTTCTTGACCAAATGTAATTGTGACTTGAAATAAGTCTTAGAATGAATATAAGTTCTCTCACGTGTCTATGTGAATGATGGAAAAGTCTTGATTAAGTGTCAGACACTCATTTCCAACTTATACTGCAGGATTCTCAAACTCAATCAAATGACCCTTATTACTTCACTTTGATACATAAGGTGAGAAAATCACTTTAACATCACTTGAATCTAAATATAATTAAATTTAATTAATTATAAGTAAATTTCCAGACTTCAACTTTATCTATCAGCTATTTCACAGTGTATTTTTACATTGTCAATAATCAAACACGTCGATTTTTTACAAAAATCTTTATAAAATATACACAAAACATAACCATAAATTCTTAATTAATATTTTAACATTAAAATTAAATTAAATTTTATCTTTTTAATTATTCAATCACTTATTCACAAATTAGTACAGATACCAGTTTTACACAAATCATATTATACATGAATCTTCGAATCTTCAGAGGCGGATCTAGGTGGGCAAGTGTCCCCCTTAAATTTTGGTGTGAAATTATTATAATACCCCTGTTTAAAAAAAATTTACAAAAATATCCAACTATCAAAGACTAAGACAGTTGAGAGTTTCACAAGAGACACGCTTTCCAACGTCCATTGCTTTCCACTGCACTTGCTCTAGTCTTCTCTTCTCTGCTCTCTCACAAGATACATCTGCTCACCACTACCCGACGCCCCCTGTCGACCACCGCGGCATCCGCACCGATGACCTTACACCAGTGACCAGCCACCACTCTTTCCACACGTGGCACGCGGCAGTGCACGTCCAATTCGAGGCTCCACTCCGACTCCAAGAGTTGCGTTTCGAGGCTCTGGGGCTGTGTTTTGTTTTTTGCGCATTGTGCTTTCGCCTTCCGTAGTTCTGTTCAAGTACTCATTTCGGCATCAACATCAATTTTTACAAAGGGGAAATAAAGAACAATTTATTTAGGTTTTTTTATTTAGTGACTGCTGCAGTGCTGCCTGCCGTTTAGCTCATTTGCCTTTAAATGAGGTCTAATACTAGGGCCTACTCAAAAAATCATTGTACAAACTCATTAAGCTAGATTTTAGTGATGTTAGAGAAAATTGAACCTAGAAGACATGTAAAATAAAAAAAAATTAGAAGCTAACCAATATTATATTTATATAATGATTTAATTTAAATTAATAGTATAAAGATTTAATTTCTTATTGTACACATTTTCCTTCACTTTAAATGAGTTAAATTCACAATTCATAATGCTTGATCATGTTTTAGATTATCTTCCTTGTGCCTAATTTGTCCAGCAGTTACTCCATGGGACAATTGAGTCTACACTTAGTTATTCAACTATGCTTATAAAGTAATATCTTAAATCCAATATAATTTTATGGCGTATTTGTGAAGGGTAATAATATAATCATTTGCAAATGATTTCAATTTCGTCCGAGTTTTGTTTTTAATGAAAACATTATGAAATAAATTAATCAATGTAAGCCCAATTGGAGATTTTTCTAACAGGATTCTCTTTTAGGCTTTCTTCGGTATTCTAACGATTCTCTTGTCATTTGCTATTTTTTAGGATGGAAAGGTATTTAGGTTCTTTTTTTACAAAGTCAAGTGGTAGTAGTGCTAAACGTTCTCGATGTGAATCTTCTTCATCTATTGATTTAGTTCAAGATAAACAAGATGAGTGTTCATGAAAGGGAAATGATTTGTATGTTCCTGATCCGGGTAAAAGACTTCCTATTATGAGCATTGTGAAAAGTGGTCAAGAAAGGGAAATGATTCGAAGAATTTATCTAACGAATGGTCCTTGTCAACCAAAACTTGACAACTTTCCTCAATCCTTAATTGGGGGTAAAATGCGTAGATTTAATCCACAATGGTACAATGAGTTTGGCACTTGGTTAGAGTATAGTGAATCAAAAGATGTTGTATTTTGCTTGCATTGTTATCTATTTAGTTGTGAGGATGGTGATGGAAGGGGTGGTCATGATTCATTTGTGGGAGAAGGATTTAGCAAATGGAAGGACAAACAACGGCTTCATAAACATATTGGGAAAGTTGGAAGCATTCATAAGTTGTGCTTCAGTGCTTCCAAAGATTTGATTAATCAAAATCAACATACTGACATTGTTGTGTCTGGCATTTCTGACAAAGCCAAACAAGATTATCATATTCATCTGAATGGTTCTATTCGATATGTTCCATATCTCATACAACAAGGTTTGGCTTTCCGGGGACATGATGAGATAGATGCTTCAATGAATCAGGGAAATTTTATGGAGCTTGTAAAATTCCTTTGTGAAAGCAATGAGGAGGTAAATAATATATCTTTGAATAATGTCCCAGAGAATCTCAAAATGATGGCTCCCTCAATTCAGAAAGATATTACTAATGTTGTTGCTAGTTTAGTTACCGGAGCTATTATTTCAGATATTGGGGATAATTTCTTTCTATACTAGTTGATGAAGCTCGTGATATATCAATTAAAGAACAAATGACCATTGTTTTAAGATATGTGAATTGCAACGGTGACATTATTGAGTGTTTTCTTGGTCTTGTTCATGTTTCAAATACTACAGCTGGTTCACTTAAAGAAACGATTGAGTTAATTTTTGTCAAAAATGGCTTGAGCTTGACAAAGATTCGTGGTCAAGGTTATGATGATGCAAGCAATATGAGTGGTCTATTTAGTGGTCTGAAAAGCTTGATTTTAGTTGAAAATATTTCTGCTTACTATGTTCACTGCTTTGCACATCAACTTCAGTTAGCTCTAGTGGGTTGTGCTAAAAAGGTTTACTCATTGACTGACTTCATTAATTTTATACCGTTGGTGTGTAATGCAATTAGTGCTTCTTGCAAAAGAGCAGATATTTTGAGAGAAAAACAATTTGATGAGATGATCAGAAGTATTGCAAGCGATGATGTTCAATCAGGGAGAGGCAAAAATCAAGAAATGAGTTTGTCACGACTAGGGGACACACGTTGGAGCTCACATTACCGATCATTGGTAAGTCTGTATACATTGTTTGATCCTGTGCTTGATGTGCTAGAAATTATAAAAGATGATACAACCCTTATGCATGCAAAAAGGTCTGAAGCCTCTGGCCTTATGATGCATATGCAAACTTTTGAATTTGTATTACTTTTGAACATGATGATCAAGGTCTTGGCAATAACAAATGAGTTGTCCCAAGCACTTCAGAGAAAAGATCAAGCTATTGTGAATGCTATGAATCTTGTAAAAGTTTCAAAGGCGTTATTACAGAAGACAAGAGATAATGGGTGGGATAATTTATTTCAGAAGACTTCTGCATTTTGTATCAAACATGATATAGATATCCTTGATATGCAAAGTGTATTTGCATTACAAGGGAGAGCAAAACGTAGAGGACCAGTTACCCATCTGCATCACTTTAAGGTTGACATATTTTATGCAGTGATAGATACTCAACTTGAAGAGTTGAATGATCATTTTAGTGAAGTTAGTTCGAATTTGCTGAAATGCATGGTATGTTTAAATCCGTGCAATTCTTTCTCGGCATTTGACAAGAAAAAGTTGTGTGAATTTGCTAGCTTTTATTCTTTAGATTTTGATTTGAATGATTTTGTCATGCTTGAATATCAGCTCGACACGTATATTGTTGATGTGCAAAGTGATTCTGATTTCTTGAATTTGCAAGGAATAACTGATCTTGCCAAGAGGATGGTTGAAAAGAAAAAACATATTGTGTATCCTTTAGTTTATTTACTTGTAAAGTTAGCATTAACTTTACCTATAGCAACTACATCTGTGGAAAGAGCATTTTCAGCTATGAAATACATCAAGACTGCACATCGTAATCGAATGGGGGATGAATGGTTGAATGATTGTTTAGTGTCTTATATTGAACAAGATCTATTTGAAAGCATTGATAATAAGACAATTATGAATGAATTCCAAAAAATAAGGCCTAGAAGGATGACATTGTAATTATTTTTCTGTATATATATTTAAACTTTTGAGTGTTCCCTTGATTTATTTTCTGGATCCGCCCTTGCTTGTGACCAAATTTGTTTACGATGGTGAAGGTAAGAACGAAGTGCTGAATGGGGCAGCAGTAAACATACAACTCCTACAAATGTTAATCCCCTATTCTTGCACAATTTTTTGCATGTTCCCAATATTCCTAAAAACCTGTTAAGTGTTAATTAGCTATATACAACAGTGTTTTTGAATTTCATGCTGATAGATGTGTTAAATCAAGCAACCAACCAAATTCTTTTGGAAGGCAAGTTTACAAATGGCCTATATGCATTTCATGATGTTCACATCACAAAGTCATCATTTGTGGCTGTACCTTTCAGTTTACAAATGGCCTATATGCATTCAAGAGTTAGTCAAATAGTTCCAACTGTAATGCTTTCTTTTCCACTTGGAACGTTAGATTAGGTCATGCTTCTTCTAAAATGGTTTTTCTTGCATTCAGAAAATGTAAAGTTCCCATAAGAGGTGGAGCTCCTCTATAAATTCTAGCTCAATTTACTATTGCCAATTGAAGATTAATACACAATATCTGGCAGTTTTTCATTCTCTCAAATACAAACTAGAGTCGAGGTTGAATCAATATTTTATTCATATGCTTGAATAAGATGAAATAAGGGCTAAAGCTTCTTGCACCTCATAAAAATTAAGGGGCACCTCCTTTTTATATTCAGAATGTAACTTTTTATATTCCGCATAAGCCTCTGGGGTCGGGTATATAAAGGGGTGTCTCTTATTTTTATGGGCTGTAGGAAGAAACACTTGAAATAAGTGGCATAGATCTTTAGTCACTTTTTTGCAAACCATTCAATAGAGAAGACTAAAAGGATGCATGACCCAGTGGCACTGGCCTGTTAGGTAATTCTGGAATGTCAATATCACCCTCTAACATCTTAGGCTTTGTTTGGGAGTTAGGAGGGGAAGGGAAGGAAAGAAATTCAAGGGGAAGGGAGGGGAAGGAAAGGGAGGAAAATAAAGGAAGTTCCTTTCTCCTTGTTTGGGAGTTAAAAATATATCAAGAGAGGAAAATAGAGAGTTAATAAGAAATTTTTACAATTTTTTTCTTATTTAAAAAATTAATACATTATATATTTTACACTGACTATGGTAGGATAGTAATTTTATTAACATTGACTGGTATAATAATAATTTTAGTTACTTTTCCTTCTAAAAACCTCCCAAATAGGGGGGACAACAATTTTAAGGCTTTGAAGGATTTCAGAGGAGTTTTGAAAATCCTCAAATCCTTTCCCTCAAAAATTAAAACTCTCAAACAAGGAGATATCTCTACATAAACATTTCCCTTCTCTCCCTTCCCCTCCAAAATCTCTCTCCCAAACAAAGCTTTAAGGGCCTCAGCAATAGTTGGCCTTAATGCCACTACTGCATGAGCACATAGCATTCCAACATGAACAAATCTTTCCATAACTTTTTGTGGCCCTTCACCTCTTATTGACTCATAAAAAATTTCCTCCATCATTGCTGATTCCACAAGTGTCCATACCCAATCCGTGATTGAATCCGCAGATGAATTCAGATTATCAAGCACTTTTCTACCACTCATGATTTCCAGAATCACAATACCAAAACTGTACACATCACTCTTCTCTGTTAGTTGTCCATATAGAGCATACTCAGGTGCCAAGTAACCATATGTGCCAGCAACCCTTGTGGTGAGATGAGACTGGCCCTCACTACCTTGTTTGGCCAAGCTAAAATCTGCTAATTTAGCATTCATTTTGGAATCCAAAAGTATATTGGTAGCCTTTATGTCACGATGAAAAATTGGGGGTTTGATTTCATAATGCAAATAAGCAAGCCCCTTAGCCACATCAAGGATTATGTTCTTTCTTTGTGGCCACGTTAGCCTGTTAGCCCCAGTAAGAGACAATTGGTAACTGAGGGTACCATTAGGCATGAAATCATAAATCAGAAACCTCCTCTTACCTTTCAAATTATCACTCGTGACGCAACAACCCCAAAGAGCAAGAAGATTCCTGTGCTTTATGTTGCTTATGATCTCCACTTCATAGCAGAAGTCTTCATCCCCTTTAGTTTCCAAATCAAAAAATTCCTTAATTGCAACCACAGTTCCATCTGAAAGAGTTCCTTTGTACACAACTCCATCACCACCACGGCCAATCATATTGCTATCTGAAAATTTACTCGTGGCACGTTCAAGCTCTGATATGTGAAACCATTTAGCACCAGTGTTAGGCAAAACACTGGCCTTGACCTCGTTTTCAACTTCTCTGTGATGAACATTTTCCTTTCTTCTCTTTTCCCACTTCCTGTACATGAACAGCATCAGTGCAAAAGCAAGCACAACACCAATAACAGCACCAAATAGCCAAAAAACCAGCTTCATCACTTTTGCTCTCTTATTTGATGACCCGCTTATTTCTGCACTGGACGGTTGCGCTAGGCCTAGTATGCAACTTGTCGTGCTTACATCTGTTGTACCAAACTGATTAACAACAGCAGCAGCATACAACACTATGTAGTAAAAACATTTTGAGGCATTAGAATTTGGGGCAATAGTTGTTAACTTGGAAATCACATTTATGGCAGCATCCGAGCAAACACTGCATCGAATTAGGTCTTTGAGGTCCCCATTGCAAGATGTGTCTAATGGGGTAACCATACCCACCTTTTGCTTCCAATCTTGTGTAGTTCTAATACCTGCACAAGCTGAAGAGTTAGTAACAAACTGGGTGGGGTTAGGGAAGCAAAGAGACACCATCTTTGGTTGGATTGACAAGGCTGCAAGGTGATCTTTGAAGTCAGATAAGCAAGTGGAGGAAGTGTTTACATCAGGAAGGTAAAATATCGAATTCTCTTTGAGGCGTTCAGCAAGGCCTATGGCGTAGATGCTGGACAGAGTTTGGCAGCAGGAATCTTTGTCAATTGGGTCTCTGCAGATTGAAGTGTTCCAAGGAATGGTCTCAACATAGGTGAGATCCATGGGGCATGAGGAAGATGCAACACCAGCTACGAAAATAATGAAGAGAGACATGAACAGGGGAAGGATCATCTCTTTTTTCTTTATTTTTTTATATCAAATTATGAGTTTGTAATATATTGGTGTGAAACAAACTATGTATATTAATAGCCTCTTTCAGAGAAGCCAGATTTGACTAGTCAAATTCAACTTGCTTTAGATAGAGAGAGTGAAAGACGCCTTTTGCAGAAAACAAATCCAAAAACGTGTCTTTGTGACTAAAAAGTCACCCGGAGGTTGTCAAATTTTAGGGCCTCTAATCATTTTATTTTATATTAATATTTTATTCATTAAAAAGAAATAAATATCAAATGAAATAAATAAAATGTGATAACTTCATTGTGGAAAAGCATTAAGTAAATGCGAAAATAATAATTGTCAACATAATTAAAATTTAAGATAATTTTCTATGTTAACGTGTTTCAAGCTCTTAGTAAAAAACTTTGTGCTAGAAGATATGTAATTTGATTTTGGTTAATATAGCGTGGCCATGAACAGAAAATCACAAATTTAATCAAGACATCTGCAACTTGATTAGCCTCCTGATACACATGCTTCCTCGCCACCTGACCCTACGGATGCAACAAGTGGTGAATGGAGTTAACCAAATTATAGAAGGATGAAATAGGAGGCAAAGGATTAGGGACGGTAAAGTGGGGCAGTCCACTCAAAAATGGGTCAGATTGGCTCAACTCATTAAAAAAGTGGTTTGGGTCGGATTGGTCCACTTTTACAAAGTGGACTGAAAATACTAACCCGCTCCACTTTAAAGTGGGTTAGTGGACCAGCAGGTCAGTCCACTTAAAAAAAATATTTTTTTTAAAAAAAGGTAAAAAAATTATTAAAAAATTCAAATGTAATTATTTATACTAAAAATTAATAATGTACTAACTTAATCCTATAACAATGATTTTTAATATAAAATATATGTCTAATAGAAGTAAAAGCAAATAGGGAATATATGTCTAACAATGGTTTTCAATTAACTCCTAAGTCTTAAAAAATTATTAGAAATTTGCTTCACAATGATGCAGACAATCAAATCATATTTGTACATGTAGTATAACTCATTATTAGGATCTAAATAAAAAATATTAGGGTTAAGGATTCAAAATCACTCACTCCTTAGTCACTCTCCCTCTAAGCCATTCATTTAATTAGCTATTAAATATTTTATTTTTTTATTGGTGGGCTGTTGGCCCGGTGGGCTGGCCTAGCACTAGCCCACATTTGGCCCACATTTTTGTGGACCGGGTTGGCCCGGCCCGTTTAATGAATGTGGGCTCAAAATCTCAACCCGACCCACATTTTTTCTTGGGCTAAACTGGCCGACCCGTCGGGCCAAGCCCGTTTTGCCATCCCTACAAACAATACTCTTAGTTTGTTGTATTGACATTATCGTTTTTATCTTTTTACGTGTTCACTATTAGAAAAATGGATTTTAACATCGCTAAGTAAACATGGGTTTTATCAAAAATTGATGTTAACGAAAACGCGGTGACAAATTCGTAATTAATAGGACTCGGGTAACATCGGTTTTCTTAAACATCAATGTTAACGTGTTCTATTAACATCGGTTTTTCTAAAAACCTTAAAAATTGATGTTAACAGAAACACATTAATATTGCTTTTTAAGGTTTTTTTGGAAAACCGATGTTAATAGATACACGTTAACATCAGTTTTTAAGGTTTTCTGGAAAATCGATGTTAACATAACACGTTAACATCAATTTCATTAAAAACCAATGTTGTTCAGGAGATAGGTTAACATTGATTTTTTGTTGAAAATCGATGTTGTTATTGTTATCATAAAAGCACTGGCCCCCAAATTAAACACCCTTCACTCTCACGCCTATCTTTGATTCTCACTTTCAGCCTTCACTGCTCGCGTTCTCTCAGCCTTAGGTTACTCCCACTGTCACTCTCACGGCGGTCTTGGTGTCGTTGTTGGTGGCGCTTCCACTCTCACTCTAGGTCTGACGCTTGATGGCACTTCCACCCTTGCTCGCAACTCACATTTCAGTCTCACTCTCACTCACAACTCAAGTACTCTCTCTTTATCTATTTCTTCATCAGAAAATGTGGTTCTGCATTTTTCTTTTGCTCTGTTCTCTCAACTCACATTTTGTACTCACTGGTTGCTATTCATTGTCTATGTTACTGCCATGGATTTCCAAAGTAGGAGGCTTCATTTGCTCGAGACCGTGGTTGCCATCGTTGGTCTTAGCTTCACAGGTACTTCACTTTATTCATCTCTATCTCTCTATTCAAATTCAAACTATTCTATAAACAAAGCCTTTATTTCATGCTTATTGGTGTTGCTTATTCATCTCTACGAGACAATGACTATCTCTTGATGTGAACCTAAATATATATTAGAGACCTTTGCATAAGAAGAACAAAGAACATTGCTAAACTTACTAAGATTTCTTGGGCCTTCTTTATGCCTTAGTGAAAATTCTTTTAGAGAAAAATCTTGTACTTCATTTGTATATCCGTTTCATATGACAATAGTATGTGAGACCTAATTTTAACCAACTTATTAGTGATTCTTGGAGGGTCATGAGATTAGTAAGGTTGAGAATATGTGATTCAATTTTTGTACAATATTTGTCCTCTATAGTCGACTACTTGAAAAAATGTGTAATGGGAATGGTTAAAATTTGTAGTTCCTTTGAGGTTGGCTTCTGTGACATGAAATCATTGTTCCATATTTTGATTGAGTTTACTAGGTGTGATATAACATATTTGTAATGGATGATTGCTCCTTGGTTTTTGATGAGTTGAACCGAGAGAAGAGTAACTAGGAACTATTATGAAAACCACTAATAATTAGTGTTTCAAACATCTAATTCCCTAAGCTTGGTGTGATAATTGATGCATCTTTGTTTGTTAAGAAATTGGTCCATGAGTGCGTGTGAGTGCTGAGTTGAGAAAGGAGTATGTGAGGCTTCAAATTTTGAGCACTGCCATGGAAGATGGAACAATCGCAAAGTGTGTTAGCATTGAGGAAGATGAAGACTTGGAATCAAGGAGATTGAAGGAAGCAAGTTTTGATATTTTATATGCCCAATCATTTGATGGCATTTGTAAATTCTTGCTCAAGCTTTGGTTCGAGTAGTTAAAGCCCCTTAATCCTCACTTATCTTGATTGATTCATGCATTCATACATACATTAGAACATGTTTAATCATATGGTAATAATCATTTAGAGGTTAAGTCAAAAAAGCAATTAGATTTTTTAGAAAAACTATTTTGCACTGTTTTAATCGATTACCCTTTTGATTTAATCGATTAAATGCATATGAACAGGACTGCATATTGCCTTATGAACATTTTAATCGATTATCATTTATTCATAATCGATTAAATAAGCCTTACACTGAAATAGGCGTGATCTGTGATAATCGATTACATCATGGAATAATCGATTATCTGAGTCTCTGCATAACTCATAAAAGCTATTTCATCTGGTTTAATCGATTACTAGATTATAGTAATTGATTAAATATGCATTGATAGGTTTTTAACATTGTTTATGATAATCGATTATTTGGGAATTTAATCGATTATCCTTGTGTATCAGAAAACACAGGTCATCTGGAATAATCGATTACAAGGTGACTTAATCGATTATTTTGTTCTTGATATTTTTCCAAAAACCTGATGAACACTTTAATCGATTATCTGGTTAAAATAATCGATTACATCAGTAAAAATAATCGATTACATTGACAAAATAATCGATTACAGTTAGTTATGTCAGTTTTTTTATAAATAGAATAGCTTGCACTGAGTTTTAAGAAGAGAAATTTTGTAAAGTTTTCGTGCATACACTTAGAGAATCACTTTCAAGAGATCATAAAACAGAAAAGAAGAGGGAGATTAGAAAATCAAAAAGAGTTTAAGAGTCATGGAGATTTTCATGTTGTGAAGTCATTTTCCACATGAAGCATAGATGTGATCAAGCTTTCTGATTAAAGAATTCATCAAGAAAGATCATGTGCATACATTCTCAGTCTGGTTAGATCATTCATGTTATTGAATTCACTGAGGAATGAGAGGTAATATCTTTCTTGAATTATAAGCTTGGTTATTGATTGATATTTGTGTGTATTTGGTGTTGATTGATCATATAACAAATTGTAATCTTTAAAGCTTTTCTAGATAGGTTTCTAGAGGGAAGAACAGAGAGGGGATCTCAGGTTCTAGATCTTTTGAAAAGTCCATAGGTTTAGATTTTGAATTTTACCTAGGGAGGGTAAAAGAGATCTGTGTAAGCTTGTAAAGATATAATATTTGTTATAGTGATAACTCTAATCAAGGTTTGATTAGAAGGAAACTGGATGTAGCCTCCGGGGTAGAGAGGTGAACTAGTATAAATTTTGTGTTTTTGAATATTTCTGTGTATCTTCATGTAACACCCCGTGTGCACCCCGCGTATTAACATTATTACAATATCAGAGTAACGCAGCAAGTATGGAAATAAATAATAAAGGAAGCCTGAATCCAATAGAAATACACTTTTGTACATATATGGTGAATTTATATCATATACAAGGTACATCATTCTCAAACTATACAAATTTTCCCTAGGTATCAAAATACAGACAAATAAACAAAATGTGAGCTAACAAGCTCGGTCTTCTAAGCCTAGGGTTCTCTACCATCCTATCCCAGCTCAGGCCTTTTGCCTTGGGATCTCTCAGTGACTTCTGTCTCAATTTCTGCAACATGAGCCCCAAACAGGGGTGAGATAATCATCCCAGTAAACTCAGGGTTCTCAGAGGTTTCCCTCCCCCTAGTTCACTCTCCAGCACACAGATATATATATATATATATATACACACAATATAGCATAACAGAAATCAGATCATATAAAATCTCATCATACAACTAGCCTTCACGGCCCACAAGAACATCTGCATGCACATGGCCACCCCAAACAAGCATAAGCAAACAATACACAGTGCCTGAGAGAGATCATCCACCGAGTGGGTACATTCTCTCAGGAATTTCATCTGAGTTCCTGAATAGGATCATCCACCGAGTGGGTACATCTACTCAGGACTCACTCAATCTATGCCTGAATAGGATCATCCACCAAGTGGGTACATCTACTCAGGACTTGCCGCCCAATACCTGAATAGGATCATCCACCGAGTGGGTACATCTACTTAGGGTTTACATGGACGCCTATGGATTATCCCAAGGGAGATCATCCACCGAGTGGGAACATTCCCAAAGGGGTCCATAGTTCCTTAGTCTACTGGCCAACAGATTTCATGCAATCACAGCACAATCTTCTCATAACAGAATCCAATCAAACATACAAGATATATTAAACAAACACCCAAAGTGGGTGTAGTAAACACAAGCAGGGAAAACAGTTCCCCAAGAACACTGAGCTTACCTGATCACAGCTCAGAATCAGCTCACTTGGTCTTGTGGTGAGCTCTGCTAGCGATGTGCACTTCACGCCCTCAGATCAGTCGAGGAAGGCTGGAGAATCCTTTCTCCTAGCTCTGGCGTTCTTGAATCGCCTCCTTTTCCTCTCCAAAGCTCAGCTCTCTCTCAAGAACTCAAGGAATGGGGTTCTCTCAAGGGTTAGGCTAAAATTTGGCTTCTAATTGGTTCTAATGAAGGTTATAGGTAATTAGGAGATGTTTATATGGTTTATGATGGAGGTATGAAGCTCTTAGAGTGCATCAATGGCTGCCTAGGCTCAAGGAAGAAGAGGAACAGTGTTTTTCCTCTGAAAAATCGCGAAATGGCCTTTTATAGGTGGCCTGACCGACATGCCGCGCTCCTAGCGCCACTCTGGAGCTCCTGGTGCCAAAATCTAGTGCATCTGGTGCCCTTGGTGCCACTTTGGCGCTCCTAGCGCCAGTTTCCAGCATCTGTGGCACTCTTGGTGCCATTTTGGCGCTGACGGCGCCAAAATCCAGTGTATGGGCACCACTTTGGCGCTTCTGGCGCCAATTTCCAGCATCTGTGGCACTCCTGGCGCCACTTTGGCGCTGATGGCGCCAAAAATCGCGAAAAATAGCCTTCTGCTACAGTGCCACGCTCGGAGCGCCAGATCCCACGCTCGGAGCGCCAAGCTACAGTAACTTTTTTTTTTAGCCATGGTTATTATACTTTATATGTTCTTGAAGTATTAAGTTTTTGTTCATGATTCAAGATTGGTGACAGCACTGAAGTGGTTTGATTGATTAAAGTGAAAGCATTTGATTTGATTTGGATTGGTTTATATGAAGAAAATTGTTTTCTAAATTGTTTTTAAAAGATACGATCCTTTTTGAAAGTCTTCCACTATAGCAATTTTGAAAGGAATTTTAAAAACTCTGAGGTAAAACTAATTCACCCCCCTTTTGGTTATTACATAAGTGTTCATTATATTTTCAAAGTGCTCTTTGGAGAAGATAAAGTATATCGTGCTCTAATTGGTCCACGATTTGTTTCAGTTTTTCATAGGGAACCAAACCATGCTCACCCTTAATTTAAACAATGGAATGTTTCCAATTTTTTATATCAGATTTATGAATCCGGGGAGCAAAATAACTCTTTGTGTTTATGTGTAACCAAAGCCAAGGTGTGAATCACTAATCCCTAAAGGACCATAGGGGTGGCAATATGTTTCAACTTTTAAAAACCAAACTGGTCAGTGATCACTAATAACCACCCAACAAGGATTCTTATTGAACCAACTAGTTCCATGCAAAAGTGTTTATAGTGTGTATCAGCCTACAGAAAACTGTTTCAATTTAATGGCCACACCAGATGGTGCAGTCCATGGTTTTTACATTGATTTAATGACTAAAATAAGACTTGTGAAGCAACTATTTTTCAAGTATTATTGTGAGTTTGCGATGATCACCTCTACGAAAGTCACCCTGCCATGCAAATGGATAATTTTTCCACTCCTAATGCATGCAATCAATAGAACCTAACATACCTAGAAACCTTCGTGCATCTCCAATTTGTAGTAGGTGATTGATATCATTGTTGTTGGCCTTCTCAAGTACTCTTGTCCAAATATCTCATTATTGAGTTATAGTGCATTCGTCAATTCTAACGTAATCATCCACACAATCAGCAGATGATCCGTATGTCAGTATACGAATAGCTGCAATGACTTCTGCAATTGCGAGAGACAATTTCTACCAACAACATTAGGTCTCATTTGGGAATACTCATTGTGATTACTAAGAGCATTGACAACTCAATTGAACAATTGTCGTCGCATTTAGAACCTACGTCGAAATTGAGTCTTTGTGTATACCGATTTTTTGAGAAGTAGTCATTCATCAATCGTAGATGTCCATCTTCACGATTGTGATTAATGACTCTTCTAGGCCTTCTATGTTGACTGTTGTTGCCTCCTTGTTGTTGCACCGCACGTAAGTAACTCATGATTTGTTCATCACTATCTTCGTCAAGTGTTTCATAAACAATTTGTTTCCAAACTTTGGCGAAGTCATTATGTTGATCCATTGTATGAATGATTGATTGCATAAACAAGTGAAAGAAGAATATTGTTTGAAGGAGACATACAACAATGAATGAGAATTAAACAATTAAATAGATAATTATACAACGGTTAGTTTTGCAATAGCTAATTTTATAACGGCTAGTTTCATAATGGCTACTTATGCAACGACTAGTTTTATAACGACTAAATTTCACAAATAAAAAAATTTGAACAAATTAAAATACAGTTACAAATTTAAAAAAAAGTCAAACATGATTCCTAAAAATACAAATTAAAAGACAATTACAACAAATTAAAACTACCTAACAAATTAATACTAGATTCCTAGTTTACACCTAATTATTTTACAAAAGGCTTGATGGTCTTCGAGTTGAGTTCCAGACATTGTAGATGTGTCCTTCATTAGAATGTCGTAATACTCATTTTCCAATTCTTTCTCTCTTAAGACTGCTAGTTTGGCGTTGAGAACAGTTCTTTCCCTCATTTCTTCCTCTACATCAGTCAAGTCCACAACATTGGTAGATGTTCCTACTCCTTTCCCCTTGCTATTCCTTTTGGTTGCATTTTTCCCCATTTGACGGAAAATTGGAGACGGTGTGTCAGCTTTACCATCTTCAACTAGTGTTTCTAGATTAGATGACGATTAATATACCCCAGACGTGGAAATCTTCGTCCTTTTAGTGCAATTTTCAGGAAACTGACCTAACCATTTTGATTGATCTTTCAAAAGTCGTCAAGCATGTTCCAAACCAGAATCGCTTCCTTCGTCTTCCTTCCAGATGGCATATGCATGAAGCATGACATCGTTATCCATACAACTACTTTTCTTCAATGATATCGTTTTCTTGTAATGACCCTTGAATTTTCGCACGCCTAGATTAATTTTTTGCCATCGTGATTTTAGTTAATTCACTGCTCTTTCGTGGAGTTCACCTCAAAATTTGTTGTAATTTTCCATGACTCAACCAAAACACTTCTTTTCCTTGACCAACACCGACAATTGGATCGGATGAGATGTTGAGCCATGAACTATGAGGTGCCTATCTTCTTTAATTGCAAAGGCGACTTTAGGCTTCCTTTTTGTAGAAGACCCTCCTATTTCCTCAACGACAATCTCTTCTAGCCCAATTTGGGTAGAAAATTGTGAAAATTGCGAACCAACTTCATCATTGGAAACCATGGTAGGATTGTTTTGTGGGATTGAAGGAAATGTTTGAGAACTTTGAGAATTTATGGTGGAAGGGATTTGAGTGTTTGACATAAAATAATTTGGTGGTGGTGGTAAAAAAGAGGGGGAAAAAGGAGGACGATTTTGTAAATTTTGAGTTGAAGGAGGCATGTGGTAACTATGTAAAAAAATTATATAAGTTTGCCAATCAAATTGATTTGGATCCATTACACAAATAAAATTTAACTCAGATTGAGATTGGAGAATAGAGATTGACAAATGAAGAATGAAAATGAAAATTGTATGTACAAATTTTGTGTATATTGAACCAATTTATAGGATGATTATGTGTGTAACAACAATTTTTTTGCACCATCTGCAAGAACGTTACTGTGCATTGAACCAATGTTACTGTGCACGCAATTTTTAAGTGACAACGGTGACTATGTACATAGTAACGGTCATCGTGTACACACATTGCCTTCTTTTTCTTTTTCCTCCCTCTCTCCTCTCCACACGTTGCTTCTTCTTTCTTCTTCTTTCTTTTTTCTCTTTTCCCTCTCCTTCACACTTTATCTTTTTCTCTTTTTTCTCCTCCCTCTCTCCTCTCTTCATGTTGCTTCTTCTTTTTTCTTTCTTCTTCTTCCACCTTCGCGGCCTTCCACCTCCTACGTGACCCACCCTTTCCTCTTCTTCCCCTTCTCCGCAACCCCTGTTCCCCCTTTCGGAACTCCGTCGTGACCCACCTACTTCCCCTTTCTCCTCCGTTGCGACCCCCCTTCCCCCTGCCAAAACTCTACCACGCCCCCCATTGGCCGATAAGTCTATGTTTGTTTGTCTTGTGTTCTCCTTCTTCATCTCTTTTAGTTGGTCTGAGCCCTCCCACGTTTTGTTGTTAGGGAGAGAGTAAAATTATTATTTTTGAACAATGTGCAAATCTTTAAGATTTTTGTACAAGAACTCATTCTCCATGCTGGAGATGTGTCCAACTCCTTTATTGGGAGATGTAATGAAGACCAGATCTTAAGCTCAAGATGCTTACTCAAGATCTGACACTAAAGTTGCTCTAAGGGAAGGATGTGACAGTTACCTAAGGATAGAGAAAGTGAATCAACAAACAATATCAAAGAGAGTGAAAAATGAATACCGCCACTCTTCATATAATGTCTTAATTAATATTTATACAATAGAGTTGATCATTTTTTTACTTTATTATATAAAAACTTAAAATATATTTTCAATTCTTAATAAATACACAAATTTTGGAAGTAAAAGATGTGACAATTACCTAAGGATAGAGAAAGTGATCAAGTCTTCCCTAGTAAAAACATTTATCAACTTTTCTTATAGTAGACTTGCAGAAACTTTAAGGGAAGGATGTGACATTTACTTAAGGATAGAGAAAGTGAAACAACAATGAATATCAAAGAGAGTGGAGAATGAATACCCTCACTCTTCATATAATGTATTAATATTTATACAATAGATTGATGATTTTTTTACTTTATTAAATAAAGAAGACCAAATCATGTCTACGATTTTTAATAAATACTCAAATTTTATGTTTGTGTTCTAATATATATTTTTTTACTCCCTGATAAAATAAATTTGATTATTAGTCCTTCAAACTTTTTTTAGATCCTATAAATTAGCAAATTTTGTATTTGTTTCTTGATAAAAAAAAATTATTTGTTATAAGTTTTTTTGAAAAAAACTAATAACAAATGAAAACTTTATCATAGAGCAAAAATAATATTCACTAATTTATCATGGACTAAAAAAAGTGTCGAAAACAAAAAAAAAATGTTGTTTTACTTGTAACTCAATGCAAAGAAAAAATTTATTAAGAAACACACAAAATTCAGATATTAATTAACGATAAAAAAAAATATTTTACCCAATAAAAAATTAAGATAGTTTGAAAACCAACATTATTTGGGACAATATTTGTGAGAACAACACTTGGCTCAATCCTTGTGACTTGTGAGGATCCTCTCAATATTAAAATTCATGGTTATAGGAGAACTTGTAAAACCACCATTGATTCATAAAGGAATGAATGCAAAAAGTAGCATGTAGTATTGATGATGAAGAAATCTAAAAATATTTCATTCTCTTATGATCATTATTTCCAGAATCACAATACCAAAACTATACACATCACTTTTCTCAGTTACTTGCCCATATAGAGCATACTCTGGTGCCTCAAAACCATATGTGCCAGCAACCTTTGTAGTGAGATGAGATTGGTCCTCACTGCCTTGCTTGGCCAACCCAAAATCTGCCAATTTAGCATTTATTTTGGAATCGAAAAGTATATTAGTAGCCTTAACATCACGATGATAAATTGGAGGTATGATTTCAGTGTAAATAAGCAAGCCCCCTAGCCACATCAAGGATTATGTTCTTCCTTTGAGGCCAAGTTAGCCTATTAGCACCATCAAAACACAATTGATCACTGAGACTATCATTAGGCATAAAATCATAAACCAAAAACCGCCTCTTACCTTTCGAATTATCACTAGCAACGCAACAACCCCGAAGAGCAAGAAGGTTCCTGTGCTTGATCTTGCTTATGATCTCCACCTCATAGCAGAAATCTTCATTCCCTTTAGCCTCCAAATCAAAAATCTCCTAACAGCAACCACAGCACCATCTGAAAGAGTCGCTTTGTACACAACCCCATCACCACCTTGACCAACCACATTCCTCCGCGAAAATTTGTTAGTGTGACGCTTAAGCTCCGATACGTGAAACCATTTAGCACAAGCATTCGGCAAAACACTGACCCTCACCTTGTTCTCAATTTCCCTGTGATAAACACTCTCCTTCCTTCTCTTATCCCACTTCCTGTACATAACTATCATCAACAAAGCAGGCACAACACCAATAACAATAACAACACCAACAAAGTAAAACCCAATTTCAACACTTCTTCTCTACTGGTGGCAATTTTAATTGACGCTTCTGCTACCCCACTAGAGGGTTGCTTCAGGCAATTTTGTAACGAGTTTTGTCTTTGAGGTCCCCATTGCAAGATGTGTCTATTGGGTTAACCTTTCCCACCCTTTGCCTCCAGTCATGTGTGGTTCTAATGCCTGCACAAGCTGAAGCATTGAAAACAAACCGTGTTGGGTTAGGGAAGCATAAAAGAACCATCTTTGGTGGAATTAACAAGGCATGAAGCCTGAGATTGAAGTCATGTAAGCAAGTGGAGGAAGTGTTTTCATCGGGAAGGTAAAATGTGGAAGTGTCTTTGAGGTGTTCAGCGAGGCCAATGGCAAAGACACTGAGAAGTGTGTTGCAGCAGGGTTCTTTGTCAATTGGGTGTTGGCATGTTGAAGTGTTCCATGGAATGGTTTCAACATAGATAAAATCCATGGGGCATGAGGAAGATGCAGCATCACCAGCTATGGAAACAGTGAAGAGGGACGTGAGAAAGAACAGCATCTGATCCATTCGGTGGATTTGTGGTGGAGACACAGACATGTGACATGTCTTTGGAGTTAATTTGGACCCATTTTAGATCATTGATGTCGTAAGAGAGAGATTAATAGGCATTTTCAGAGAAATGGGACTTTACGGTCAACATCTGTTTGCATTGGTCAAGAGGCACGTTTTGCTTGAAGGGCAACGAAAAACGTTTGCTTGACTTAAAAGTCACTTGTTGCTACAAAGTTTTAATTCCTCCATATATTTTTAATTCGAAAATTTACTTATTAAAAGTTTGCTTATGTTTAGAAAAATATATTTTTACATGTTATATATATATATATATATATATATATATATATATATATATATATTGCAATAATTATATTTTAGTCGGAAAAAACTATTGTAGAAAGTATAGTTATATGTGTAATTATTTGATGTAACTATATATAAGCTTAAATTTGAATCTATTGATTCATTTGAAACAATTTTATTGGAATTGATTTATGTGTTTGATAGTAGTAGTTTATATAAACAATTTATAGGTAATGTTAGTATTTTTTATTTTAATTTAATAAATTTGTGTAATTTTAAAATATTTCTTCTCAAATTTATGACAAAAAGTCTTGTGATAGACTCCTGAGATGAATCAAGTCTTATTTGCCCCAATCTTCCTTGCAATGAAATCAATTCTTCAATGGAAAGAAAAATAGAGTATGGAATGCTCTGGTTTTGGACAGCTTTTTTTGGGTTTTGTGATTTAAGAATTGGATCAATGGAAGAAGTTTAGAGATGGAATTGGATTGACATCATGGAATATGAATTCCAATAAGTCTTGCAAGAATCACCACAATAGCTCAGAAGCTATTGATAAGAAACTAGAAGTTCTTCACTAAGAACAAGGGAGAATAACTCTCAACCTCTCACACACAAAGTGCATTCTAATTTCATTCAACCAAAAGTTCTTACAATCTGTTGAAATGTAGCTTATATAGGCCATGAAACTATAAGCTAATGAAATGTAATTGTGTCCTAAATGAAATACAAATGTAGCTTCCAAGGAAAGCCATCCAGCAGCTACTTAAAAACTGAAAAATAGCGCTTTTGCAGCAGAAACGGTAATAATCGATTATTTCGAATGGTAATCGATTCTTTTGAAGCAAATAACCAATTACTAACTCTTGGTAATCGATTACATTGCTCATATCAGTTTGGAAACTGACTCATGAACAAAATAGTCGATTATCTCACCAAATAATCGATTATCACAGGAGCTCCCAAAACCAGGTAATCGATTACAAGCCAGAATAATCGATTATCACAGGAACTCACACTTCCATGTAATCGATTACAAGACGGAATAATCGATTACAGCAGAGCTGTTGACAAATCTAACATTTATACAAAGTATTTGATCAATTACAGACTACTTGTAATCGATTACAATAGATAAATTCAGCATTTTGTAGCCTTCTCCATGGTTGTCCAAGAGATTGAGGTTGAATTGTATATGATCTTGGAGTATTTAAGCCCTAGCCCTTGTCATTGGCCCTTTAATCACTAAAGGAAGTGCTTCCATGTGTAATTTCAAGTCTTCCTTCACCTTGGTTTTAGAATTGTATCATCCCCTCCTTCTTGAAAAGAACTTGTCCTCAAGTTTATTTCTCCATTTGGACCTGCATCATACAAGGAAAGATCACCAACATTAAAAGTATTACTAACACCATATTCATTAGGCAATTCAAGTTTATAAGCATTGTTGTTAATCTTTTCCAAAATCTTAAAAGGCTCATCTCCTCTTTGATGAAGCTTGGATTTCCTTTCATGAGGAAATCTATCTTTTCTCAAATGAAGCCACACCAAATCTCCTTCCTTGAATATTATTTGCCTTTTGTGCTTATTGGCTTGCTTGGCATAATTTTCCATTTTCCTCTCCACATTTGCTTTCACTTGTTCATGCATCTTCCTAACATAAGAAGCTTTAGACAAAGCATCATGGTTAATCATAGAAGATGTGTTAGGTAATGGCAACAAATCAAGAGGAGTTAAATGATTAAAGCCATAAACAACTTCAAAAGGAGACATAGAAGTAGTACTATTAACTACTCTATTATAAGCAAATTCTATGTGAGGTAAACATTCCTCCCAAGATTTCAAATTGCTTTTGATGTAGCATCTAAGAAGTTGACCCAATTTACCACTTCGGTTTGACCATCCGTTTGTGGGTGACAAGTTGATGAAAATAAAAGTTTAGTACCAAGCGTACCCCACAATGTTTTCCAAAAATGACTAAGGAACTTGGTGTCTCTATCACTCACAATACTTCTTGGTAATCCATGTAGTCTCACTACCTCTTTGAAGAAAAGATTAGCCACTTCACAAGCATCATCACTTTTATGGCAAGGTATGAAGTGTACCATCTTTGAGAACCTATCAACTACAACAAAAATAGAATCTTTTCCTCTCTTGGATCTTGGAAGACCAAGAACAAAGTCCATAGAGATATCAATCCAAGGAGTTAGGAATGGGTAAAGGTGTATACAAACCATGAGGCATGAATTTAGATTTCGCTTTATGACAAACAATGCATTAAGAAATAAATCTATGCACATCATGCTTCATTTTTGGCCAAAAGAAATGTTCATGTAACATGGCCAAAGTTTTATCCACCCCAAAATGACCTATTTGAAAAACAAAGGAACACTTCAAACAACCAAGAGGGGGGGTGAATTGGTTGAAAACTTATCCAATTAAAAAAATTTATATCAGAGTTATACCAGAATCTTTATCACAATTAAAACAGCTTTCAGAAACAGAGTAATTTCCAGAATCAAAATCAGTTTTAAATATTAAAATCAGTTTTCAATCAACTTCCCTTTTTATGAGCAACAGAAAAACGAGTATTACAAATCTGAGCAATGATATTGATTCACAAACAAAGTAATTGAAAATGATCTGAAAGAATAGAGAGAACACACAGATTTTTATACTGGTTCACCTCAAACACTATGAGGCTACATCCAGTTCTCCAACTCAACACTAGAGAGGAGTTCCACTATGGCAATAAAATCTTTACAAGCAATATTACAAGTCTCTTTCCTTCAACCCTAGAAGAAATTCAGAAATCTAAAACCCTATTAGATTCTTAGAGACAAACCCTTCACCCTGAGAACCCTACCCAGGTGAATCCTAGAGAAACTCTATCTCTTTGCTTGAAAGAAACTAATTACAATAGAAATACTTTTTCCAATTTACAAAGAAATTGATTAACACAATCAAAAGCCAAGAAAAGATATCACCTGATAATCCAAGATTGAATGAACATGAATGATTAACAAATGAATATGCAGATTATCATCACAGATATGCATCTTTTCTTGTGACTTGATTGCAAGAAGAAACTTCAGCTCATGATCAATATACCCACATGAATCCAATGAAGTTTCTAAGTGTTTCTCTATCAAAGAATTATCACAGATGAATGCCCAGTGTGTTTGTGAATGTTTACAACACTAATTTCTCAATTGCACACGAAATTCTCAGTTCATTCTTTTTACCTCAGTCGCAGACATTCTATTTATAACTGTCAATTAACTGAAAATAATTGATTAAGCACGCTCCAATAATCGATTATTTAGCATTTGTAATCGATTAAATCAAGATAGTAATCGATTAAACAGCTTGTGAAACGTTCAGAGTTCCAAGAACGAGACATTTAATTGATTATTCCGATACGTAATCGATTAACCCAGAGACATATGTTTTTTCAAGTTATACTACATAATCGATTAATTGAATAATGTAATCGATTAAAATGATTGTAAGCTTTTCTGGGTTTAGGCAAAGAATAATATAATCGATTATTCCGTGAAGTAATCGATTACGACAGTAAGCATGTATTTTTCTAAGATGTATGTTAAGGCATGTAATCCATTAAACTCTTATGTAATCGATTAAGACAGAGAGCACCATTTTTCATAATAAGCCTGAGTAATCGATTAAAACGATCTGTAATTGATTACAATTATCATACTTTGTTTTCTAAAGGACACGAAGAACAAAATAATCGATGTTCCAATTCTTGTAATCGATTATTTATTTGTTACTTAATTTTTCCAAAAACTTAACTTTCTAAGTGCCTTTCTAATCAATAGTTTTTACTTAATCAATTAATCTAATGACTTTAAATGAATGAATGATGCATGATGCACACGCACTTGGATTATCAGATCATATACTTTCTTTTACACAAATTGATTCTTCAAGCTTTCCTTTGAGCATATCCTTTGTGCATGTTTGACAGTCCAAAACCTTGAAGCTTGATCTTCATTCATTGATTCTTAATTTCACTTGAATCAACACTATTAAATTATTTTCATGAGCTTCTCTTATGAAAAGTTCTCTCAAAGAACTTTTAGGAACACATAATTTCTTTTCTTTGAACAAGAAACCATCATGTCTAAAATATCTTTGATGAGCCCCTTTCTCACACAAAGCAAAGATATTAGAGAAGTCATTATCACTTCCATACAACTCCTTTATGTGATTAAAACCAATAAATTTAGTCTCAAGCATAGAAATCAAGCAATGCCTTCTTGAAAGGGCATTCGTCACGACATTCAACTTTCCTTGCTTGTGTTTAATGACATAAGGAAATTGTTCAATGAACTCTACCCACTTAGCATGTCTCTTGTTAAGTTTACCTTGGCTTTTCAAATATTTAAGAGATTCATGATCACTATGTATCACAAATTCCTTAGGTAAAAGATAATGTTGCCAAGTTTGCAAAACTCTAACAAGTGCATACAACTCTT
>PYAF01002816.1:194009-210515 GCA_007407185.1 Glycine tomentella | reverse complement strand
AAGGACAGATGGAACTGTGTGAATGTTCCTCCTTAGGCAAAGATGTTGGAAGTCCTGAGTGATTATCCTCAGGCCAGTGTGTGTGAAAGTCCTGGAGGTGATTGCCCTATATGGATGTTCTTGCCCAGGCACGTGTTATGAAAGTCCTGGAGGGTTTTACCAGGCCAGATGATAGGCAGATATGTTGTATCTCTAAGAGGGCTTCCCGAGGGGGGACTAGAGCCTAGGGCCTCTTAGATGAGCCATATCTGTATTCTCAAAGTCCTGAGTAGAGGGATCTCCTCAGGCAATGTTTGTGTGGTTAGAGGCGTTGCCTCTCTGGTATGGAAAGTGTCTAGTGAGAGACACTATGATAGGTACCTCTGTGAGATGTCTGTGAGACAGGCTATGAGAGTCTAGATGAGATATTGATGCCATGATGATGGCTTTGATCTCTGTGAGACGGCTGAGAGAGCCAGGATGAGGTGGAATACCTCTGATGCTGAGAGCATCCAGTTATGGACCCAGATGGCTGGGATGTGTGAAAGCTAGGATATTGTCCTAGTCTTTGTATGTGTGAGCTCGGAGGATTTCCTCAGCTCTGTTTATATGTTGTGTTTATGCTTGGTGGTGAACCAGGGTTAGGGAGGATTCCCAGAACCCTGAGCTTACTGAGATGTTTGTCTCACCCTGTGTGGGGTTTGTGGTTTTCAGGTGCTTCTTGAGGAGAGGAGCTACCTCAGGGCAGGAGGCCTTAGTGACCTGATAGGCTGGATGGGAGGCTGCAGTAGAAGACCAGAGCAGAACTTCAAGTGTTGAAGCTGGTCTTATATCTCTGTGTAGTTGTAGGGTATGTGTATACCCATTTCCTGTACATATTATAATGTATGACCCAGCTGTGGTCTTGTATTTGAGCATGTATATGTACAGATGATGAGGATGTATATATGTATGTTTCCTCCTGATCGTCTCTGTATGATTATGTTGTGTATCTGCCTATAGTGTTGTTATGTTTTATCTGGATCAGCAGGGGCATGTTTTATGTTCTTTTTATATATGGTTTTTATATTCCATTCATAATGTAATCAAGATAAACGATTTTATCGCTTCCGCACCGCGCTTAGTTAACGCTGATAGCGTGTTATGTATATCATTGATGATAACATGCCGGAGACGTCCGGGGTGTTACATAAGATATCCATCCCATTTAATATCTTATATGGAAATTGAAGCCAGGATTCAGAAACAACAACAAGAAAGAAAATTAAGTTATACAGTGTTGAATAAACTAACCACAGAGAACCTATAGGAAAAATTCTTTTCTTTCAGTAAAGATATTGAAACCAATTGTATAACATACTCTATTAACCTTCTTAAAACCAGAATTTACATCTCAAGTTTATATTCCATGCATTTTAAGGCTCAAGTTCACTTACATCATGCTACATACCAAAATTTGCCCAAATTGAATTTGGGATCTAAGAGATATATCTACATCGACATAAGAGGGGTTCAAACCAATTCACGTACTCTAGATTTATAATAGTGATAGTTTGAAGACAACATCAGATCCACATTATTTTCCAAACAAATTTCTAAAGTTAGTTTCATTCTTCTCACTTTACGTATACACTTGGCTATGGACAAGAGCTACAACAAACATATAGTTTTGCATGTCTTAAAGGTACAAGGAAACATGGGAATTATCACTAACTAGAGGTTTAAGTTTCTTACTCCTTACACTTACTCAAATAGACACATCATGCAGAAAAATTATACAGCAACACCACTTCGTTATATGCAGCCATAATATTCGGCAAATATTTTATGGAACTCTAAAAATTATGGGGCTAATTGCATTTGGAAAGAAGACATCTGGATCTAGATCATTGTAATTAAAAGGACAAGGTTTGGTTCTTTATGGTATGTTTACACGAATCATTTGAAGACAGTGTAGAATCATTAGTAAATCGTAGCAAGTAAAAATTTTGGTATACCAAGCTATTTATTGTCACTAGCTTGCTTAAGTCACTTTTACAAGCTTGAATATATAGTTTTTGATGCTGCCATTGTTACTGAAGACTAAATAAAGTGTGCATTCATCTTCATTAGTTTAAATCACATATATTTCATTTAAACTTAAAGGGTGGACATGTCAAAAAATATGCATAAAAAACCTTACAACTTTAACAGCGAGAATTGATGTTTAGTAAATATTATGTTGAACCCATAAACAGGAAATCAAAAACACAAATAAAACAAAAACCCTAACCCTCGAAATGTCAAACCCCTAAACCAAAAGAATATGTCATTTAAAATAATTTTCACCATTTCAGACTCTTTCTCTCAAAATAGACATGCAACATAACAGTTGACAACGCACACTCACCAATGGATTGATTTCATGCATCAAATGTGGTATCACAAGTCCTCACACACACCGGTGTACTCACATAAACACACAACAATTTCTCTGGTAGAATACTTCTGATGTATTTAGATAATAGTCTGCCAAGCCACACCTTTTGGCCTTTTACATGAGATGCTATTTCTAAGAAACTTAAAGACATGACTCTTCACATGAGTAACTTCTTCTCCTAAAGACATGACTCTTCACATGAGTAACTTCTTCTCCTACAGACATGACTCTTCACATGAGTAACTTCTTCTCCTAAAGACATGACTTTTCACATGAGTAACTTCTTCTCCTAGAGATATGACTCTTCACATTTCTAATTTATTATTATTAAAATTTAATCCAACAAAATCCCCCCATAAAATTTAAATATTTCTTCCGTCTTTCATCCCCAACATCTTCTTACAATTTTCCAGCAGTAATGTCGGTAATGGCTTCGTGAAAACATCTCCGACTTGATCTCGGCTTGCCACATGAAATAACTCCACCTTCTTTCCTTTTACTTGATCTCAGATGAAGTGGAATCTGATGTCAATATGCTTGCTCCTTTCATGATTGATCAGGTTCTTTGCTAACTCGATCGCTGACTTATTATCTACTCGGATCTCGGTTGGACTGTCTTACTTTGATGGGATTAAACACAATCCCCTTCTCTGTTGGGAGCAACACCTCAACCAACCACAAACACTAGGGAGTCACCAGACTCAACCAACAATAGCTTTACATGGGAGAAAACCTTCAAAGGGAAAACCCACGAGACCTAGTCTAGAACAATCCACTATTCTCAATAATAATAGTTACAATCACTCTCAACGGCCTTCAGCCGGAGACACTCAACCTCACCAACAACAATGGTGGAAACGCTCTCAACAAGTGTTGCTCTCAACCTCTCGGAGACGCTCTCCCAACAGCCTAATGCTGGAGACACAAATGAGAATCCTCTCCTCCCTTTTCTGGAATTTTGAATCATCTCTTCCCCACTAAGAATATTACTTTTTAGATCGGGCACGTAATAGACATCTCGGATGCACCTAATTCATCCATCTTTCTACAAGAAACAAATTGTACCTCGGCCTTTGACATCAACCTTTGAAGCATTTCCAAATGAAACATGTCCGACTTCTATTTGTATCAGATTACTGAACAAATGCTTATGCCCACACATATGATTGCTTGCACCAGTGTCTAGATACCATTCCATCTCGGATCCCTGGTTGACTTCACTTCTAGTCATCATCAGAATTCCTCCATCTCTTACTTCTCCTTCTGTAACAAGGTTTGAAGTTTCATTTCTTCTTTCATCTCGACAATCCTTCGCAAAATGTCCGACTCGACCACAGTTGTAACATCTGTCTGAGTTGCAATCTCTCGAGTAATGTCCATACTTTCCGCATTTAAAACATTCTACATTTGATTGATTTGAATGCCGGCCTCTTCCACGACCTCGGCCTCGCCAATTCTGCCGACTTGATTCAGCATGCTCCTTATTCCTTCCTTCTTGACCGCGGCCTTTACTACCGCGACCATCTCCTCGACCTCCATAGCCACGCCCTCTTCCTCGGAAGTTTTGAGAATAGAGTACCTTTTCGTCCTTGATTGAAGCTTTTGTCTGGAGTGCTTGCTCCAGTGACTCTTCTTTCTTCTTTTTCTTTGTTCATGCGCCTCCAAGGAACTAGCAAGTTCGTGAACGGTGAGCGTTGCTAGGTCCTTTGACTCCTCAATCACACATACAACATTCTCGAAGTCGTCAGTGAGAGACCTCAGAATTTTCTCCACCACTTTGGAATCGGACAACACCTCTCCATTTCTGTTAGTTGATTTACCACGGTCTGGACCCGGGTGATAAAACCGGATACCCCTTCTCCTTCCTTCATTTTCATTCCTTCCAACTCTCCACGGAGAGTTTGAAGTCGAACCTGTCTAACTCGATCGGCACCCTTGTAGACATTTGCAAGTATGTCCCACGCCTCCTTTGAAGTCGTTGCACCAGCAATCTTCTCAAACCCGGAATCATCAACAGCCTGGAATAACATGTACAACGCCCCTTTGTCTTTCAACCTCGTCTCCTTCAATGTCTTGTTTTGCGCTGCCGTATATCTTGCTGTGGATGTTGGTTCCTCGAAACCACCATGGACAACCTCCCAACTATCATGGGCTCCCAAAAGGGCTTTCATCTGGATACTCCAGTTTTCGTAATTAGCCTTTGTAAGGCGGGGTAATGGCAGACTACTACTTGGCCCACTCTCCATTTTCTCAATGCTCTGATACCAATTTGTGGTATCACATGTCCTCACACACACTGGTGCACTCACACAAACACACAACAATTTCTCTGGTAGAATACTTTTGATGTATTTAGATAATAGTCTGCCAAGCCACACCTTTTGGCCTTTTACATGAGATGCTATTTCTAAGAAACTTAAAGACATGACTCTTCACATGAGTAACTTCTTCTCCTAAAGACGTGACTCTTCACATAAGTAACTTCTTCTCTTACAGACATGACTCTTCACATAAGTAACTTCTTCTCCTAAAGACATGACTCTTCACATGAGTAACTTCTTCTCCTAGGGATATGACTCTTCACATTTCTAATTTATTATTAGTAAAGTTTAATCCAACATCAAATACCTCAAAAAATATTTGAAGCATGGACATCTTAAACTGAGCAATGAATCTAGATGATTATTTGTAAAAATTGTTGGCAGTGGATACTAGTTGAAACTCATCATAGCGGAAACCATGCATATCTGACTTCAATTTCTCCTCAATTCCCAATCAAGGGCTTTCTGGGTTGGTTCAGTCAAAGGAGGATGCTCAGGGCTGGTGAAAAACAAGTCAGATATCCCAAGTAGCTCTATTGTTTCTTCACGTGCTTTCAAAAGAGTAATTCCATTAGCTCTTAAAAATTTTGTAGCATTACTTGTTCCTGGAAAGAAAACAAAAAATGATTAAGTGTTCAAGGGTATGCTAAAGGCACAAAGCAGCAATATTTAAATTCATTAAGTGCTCAAGGATATACAAAAGGCAGAAATACAAATACAAATGGCAGAATCTAGGCAACAAGACTTAAAAATGAACGTATTTCAACTAGAAGAAATGAAGAAGAATAGACTCTAGTGCCACATTTTGAATAGCTAATTTGGTTTAGGTTGTACGGCATCTGAAGTTATACTAACAAAGGAACCAACCAAGACCATGTACATGGTACCCTTTTTCTTTCAATAAGAATGAAAGATTAATACAATTGGTCACACAGTACTATAGTATAGGGAAAAGCCACAACTAAATTATATCCTTCAATGAAAACTTGAATACGTCTACCCCATGATATATTATTGTTGAACCCATAACTCATTTGAAAGGAAAATACAAAAATTAACATTTTGCTTTTCCCACTCTATTAATGATCTAGAAATGTTTTTAAATTGAGGAATAATGGAATATTTATCAAGTTTTGGAAGCAAAAACAAGTATTTTTAGAAGTCCAGTTCAGCATATGAAATAACCAAATACAGCACCAAACCCCATGAGGCATAAGGTATTCAGCTTCCACGGGAGTCTAATGGATATTTATAAAAGACAAGTTACCTATGTGACTATGTCCATATCGATACAACAAGGAGCATTCATCCAATTGGTAATTGGCAGGGTATCGGTTATAGAGTATGGCAACCAAGTTATGTTAAAAACTATAAGTAGAAAGCATGAACAGGGCTATCAAATAACGCCATATTGTGCATTTGTACTTACTAAAACTCAAAGGATGAACTTTACATTTTAAATTAATGGCCATTGAACAACTATGATGCATGGTTACTACTAATTTTGTCCAGTACTGTTATCCATGCAACACAATTAGACAAGCCTCTTTACATAAACTTCTTCACAAACTTCTTCATAAACACTAGTAAGAAGTTAAAAAATAAAATAAACTGAACTTCTCTTGCAAACCAAAAATCAACTTTTGCATTTAACATTTATAGGATAAACTATGAATGAATAATCTTCAGAAATAGCCAAAGAGATCTTCAAAACCCATGATCTTTCCTTCTCCAATAGACCAGCAAATGTTGCTATTAATTACCTCACTTATAACTCATCTGATTTCGGGTTTGCTCCTTATGGACCCTACTGGAAGGTCATAAAGAAACTTTGCATGTTAGAGCTTCTCAATGGGAAGATGTTGGATCAACTCCTACCCGTTAGGCAAGAGGAGCTTCATAAAGAAACTTTGTATTTCATTCAAGATTTTTAAATTCTAAAAATAAATTATACAAGATGGTTCATATCAATTGAAGAATTTGATAATTAAACTATGTTTAACTCTACAAGACTTCAATAATTTTACGGCACACTTGACCACATCAAACATTTACTTTTATTTATGAAATAAATAGGTAAGGGTAGTGATTGATATGGATTAAAGGAAAATAATAATGAATTGTTAATAAAGAATAAATATTTAGAAAGAAAACGAATGTAAGTGAGACAGAGAAGAGCAAGGGGGAATAATAAGAATATGGACACTTATAAAGTGTTGGGATGATTATAAAGAAAAAGTAATAGATATAGTTATCAGTGGGTAAAACTACTTTTTTTTATAGCAATAACTTAGATATAAAATTAAAAAAGTTATTATTATTATTATAAATTAATTCAGGTCACACGGAGAAAGATAATAGTTTCTTTAATATAACTTATTATTTAATAGCTTAAATTAATAAAAGTGAAATTTATTAAAGATATCAAGTTTTGTGAGTTATCATTGACAATTACAATTTTTAACAAAATCTCTCATTAGCAATAATCATAACCTGGCCATACTAGCCAAGCATCTTATAGAGAAACGATGAAGGGAATAATTATTATATTTAAATTTGATGGTTGGATCTTATATAGACTAACAGCAGTTAGAAAAGATAAAGCTGAAGCTAATAATCACTTTACAGATAAGAGTAAATTTAATTTACAAATTCAAAAACATAAAAGAGTAAAACAAATTCAGAAAAACTAATAACAGAAAGATAGAACAAATGAAGTTAAGTTGTGATAATAACTTCGTATACCTCAATTGTGCAAGTACACTTACCAGTATCTTTGCATCTTAATTAGTTAGAGTTGTGAAAATTGAGTTGTCTTGTCATTTCACCTTTTTTTTACAACCCATAAATTTGACAAAAATATGGTTTAAGATTTTGAGTGATTAAAACAATGACTCTTGGTAACAATCTTTCTTTATTATTTCTCAGGATATGTTCACATGAGGGATAGACACAACTACAGTTACTCTAGAATGGTCACTGGGAAAACTAATTAACCATTGACTTTATCATTGGCAAAGATAGAATGGTAATGGAGTTAGATATAGATAATCTTCCTTATCTCCAAGCCATAGTGAAGGAGACATTGAGGCTTCACCCTCCAACTCCATTTGCATTGAGAGAGTCAACTAAGAATTGCACCATTGCTGGATATGACATTCCAGCAAAGACTCGGGTTTTCACTAATGTGTGGGCTATTGGTAGGGATCCAAAGCACTGGGATGACCCTCTTGAGTTTAGGCCAGAAAGATTTCTTAGCAATGATAATGAGAGTGGAAAAATGGGTCAAGTTGATGTTAAGGGACATCATTATCAATTTTTTCCTTTTGGGAGTGGAAGAAGAGGGTGTCCTGGAACTTCACTAGCACTAAAGGTTGCTCACACCACCCTTGCTGCTATGATTCAATGCTTTGAATTGGACGGCTGAAGAAGAAGGAGGGGATTGTGGTTGTGTTGACATGGAAGAGGGACCTTCATTTATTCTTTCAAGAGCTGAACCCCTGATTTGTGTCCCAAAACCAAGACTCATGCCATTCCCTTTATGTCATGCTAAATACTAGTTCTCAGTGTCACTCAAATTAAGACCAAGTATGAAACCTAGAAGAATTGGATTTTAAATTATTGTGCATTTGTACTTACTAAAACTCAAAGGATATGAACTTTACATTTTAAATTAATGGCTATTGAACAACTATGATGCATAGTTACTACTAATTTTGTATGGTACTAGTATCCATGCAACACAATTAGCCAAGCCTCTTTACATAAACTTCTTCACAAACTTCTTCATAAACACTAGTAAGAAGTTAAAAAATAAAATAAACTGAACTTCTCTTGCAAACTAAAAATCAACTTTTACATTTAACATTTATAGGATAAACTATGAATGAATAAAAGTCAAGTTGAATGAAATAAAGTTGCACAATTATTGTCAACAATACCTTTTAGCCAAATAGTAAGGTACTGATTTAACCAATATCAAAGCAAGTTCAAGGAAAATGTCACACTTGAGATTTGATGTGCTACCCTAGAAATGAAAGGATATACTTTTTTCGTTTATAAAATTTCCATTCTAAGAAGCTAATTGAAGACTAGGAAGTATGAAAATTCTGGTAAAGCATCTTAGAATGTGTATATAGGTCTTGTACTGAATGAAGCAAAAAACAACACAAGACAAACACTTAAGCCCACAGAAACAAACTGGAATATGAATCCAGAACCTTAATAAAGACAGAATATGGCCCACACAAGACAAAAACACCTTTCCATTCAATTTGTTGGATAGCATATGAAACTTGAAAGTGGAAAAACAGAAGCTTGGTTAAACACAAAATCAAAAACAGAAGCTTGGGAAACCTCACATACCCAAACACTTCGAATGTGAATGAAACGATAATGTTCAACCCCTAGACACGAAATCAAAAAACACAAGTAAAACAAAAACCCCAACCCTCGAAATCTAAAACCCCTAATCCAAAATACCATAATGCTATCAAACCTCGTTGTGCGCAAGACCCATACACGTGACGAGACCAAACACTTCAAGAAGGAGCAGCGGCGGCCATCACCGACTGAGGGAGCACACAATGGAGGGCCGGAGGGAACCACAAAATTAGGTCATGAGGGAGGGTGCACGAGGTCACAAAAGTAGGTCGCGAGTTTCATACCAAATGTCTGAGAGGGAAAGCACAACATAGACATTTAGGCGAATTTTAATTCAAAGACGGTTTTCACCAACCATCTTTGAATACCAGAAAACAAAGATGGTTCTCAGTTGAAAAGGACTTCATTTTATAGTATCTACGACAGTTGTCATATAACCATCTTCGTAAATAACAAATTATTTATGAAATTGCCACCGCCTCACCAACTAAGACGGTTATCCTCCAACCATTTTTGAATGCGTGTCTTTGTATGTGTTTATTGTAGTAGTGTTATCTGGCTCATTTGGTGTAAGCAGGCAATGCTCAACTAATTATACAAGAATATTAGGGCTAAAGCACCCTATGCATACTACTCCCAATGTTGTGGATCATGGAATTGATCCAGGTAACAAATGATCAAATCTGTTAATTTTTTATATATGATGATCATGAAAACCACTAAATATATATAGCAAATAAGCTCTCACTACATATAAAAAATTACCATTGTCCACGACTACAAAGTATCTATTCTTCAACCTTGTAAATGTCATACATGCTTTTGCATCTGTGTCAAGATATTTTTCCTCATAAGTCACCCCAACCTTGCATCATTAGTAATCAATTGTGTCATTGCAAGCCAACTATTGGTGGTGACATAAAAGACCCATAACATGTAAATATGTGAGACATAATGCATCATCTAAGGCGACATTCATCTCTCTTTTTCTAGGCAAAAAGACCTTGTGTCTTTGTGCTAGAAATGGATTAGAGAGTCACTAAAATGAGGGGTTGAATAGTGACCCTTGACAAAGAACGCCATTTTTTTCACAAACACACAAACTTTTTATATTCTTTACTACACTTTTGAGTTCCCCCTAATGGTTCTCTATGGATAGACATATTGTTCTCCTTCTAAATGCTCACTTCAATTAGGTTACACAAATATGGGAGACTTACATGCACTCTATAACATGGATAGAAGGGTGACATAAATTCGAAAGTGTTTTTGGCTCAAGAAGACTATAATCAAAAGTTAAGGATTCTCTCTAGAAGCACAAATTTCTAAACTTACCCCGCCTTTGCTATTTTCCTTCCTAGAAATGAACTCTTTAGAGTGAAGTCCCTTATATAAGCCTCAAGGTAACAATTTTTTTT
Organism: Glycine tomentella; assembly: GCA_007407185.1. Classification (NCBI taxonomy): domain Eukaryota; kingdom Viridiplantae; phylum Streptophyta; class Magnoliopsida; order Fabales; family Fabaceae; genus Glycine; species Glycine tomentella. Next base: position 199,995 of record PYAF01002816.1, on the reverse strand, counting down.
ACTGTTGGAAAGAACTCAAAATAGTCAAAACATGTGTGAGTTGTCCCTTTCACACAATTAGATTTTTTTACTAATTTCCTTGTCTTATATGTTGTTTTGGAACTTTTTCTGAATGTACTTCTTCTTCATTTTCATATGTACAACTAGCACAATTTTAAATTTGAAATTGTCAAAGATGGTACTTTTTAATTTCTTAGTGGTTCACCTTATAACAACTTTTGACCTTGTCAAAAGGTATGGCTTCTAAAGATGGATTTATGTAGGATGCTTCTAGAGGCTACAATGCTTGTATAACATTCTTATATGCTTTTAGTTGCTTTGATTTTGTTACTGTTATTAAACACTTACAAATATGATTGTGAGCTTCTTGCTTCTATTGTAGGTGTTATTGAACACTGCAAATATCTATATCCCATTCTTTGTTCATACTTGCATCTTTTGGTGGTCCTTATGTCATATGTAGTTTTTTAGCATACTACCCTTTGATTAGATTCACCTTCTAGTCATGTTTCTAATCATACAGAACTCCAGATCTTATTTCACTTTGATCTCTAGAAAGCATGATATGTCTTTCATGCTTTTGGTTAGCTTTCTTTTTGGTAGTCCTACTATTGATGGACAAATCCTATTATTGAAGAGCTGACATACTTTAAACTAATGCTTCGCATTTTTCTTCATGCTTCTTAATCAAGTCTTATCTTATAATTACATTCTCAAAGCAAATCATTAGTAATATTAAGTCTAGAATTTGTTTATTGCTAGTTTGTTGTCATTAACACATCTTTTCATAAATTGTTTTGCTTCAATAAAGTCATTACTCAGCAAAAGCATAACCCTGAAATAACATTTATCTAATAGAGGTCAACCCTAACCCTAAAATAAATGGAATACACTAGAATGGAGGGTTGAATAGTGTATATGTGAAAACATAAAACTTTTCAAAAATGATTTCGCAAATATAAGTTTGAAAGCAAGTTCGGTAGTGTTTCATCCAAAGATGAAATGTGAGAAGGGATAAAGGTGTTAGAATAACATACAAGAACACTTATTTTTGTATGGGTTCACTCAATTTGAACTACATCCAGTTCTTTTTCAACCTAAGAAGGATTCCAATAATCAAAACTCATTACAACAAGTATTCTTTCTGTAAAGTGATAGAGTGCTTTTAGTTGAGTATTTTTCTATCATTCTTAGCTTATTTGACCTCTCTTGGACCTTTATTTTCTTATTCTAATTCAGTTTTTGGGCCTAGGCAAGTAAGTGGGCTTAATTGCTAATTGTTGCGTATTTTCGGATTTTTGCTCACTTGATGTATCTGACTTGTGCAGGACCTATAGGGTGCTACCGATCTCCGAATGGAGCGTTCTAGGAGTCCCTTGAAAGATAACAAAAAGATCTACAAGTTTGATAGAAATAGCCCAAGGCCAATTCTGTCATTTAAAGGGTCATTTTAAGCTTTGAAGTTAGCACCTCTGCACTTGTAATTTTGGACTGCGAATTTGCATTTCTTGGTTGTAAATAGCAAATAATTAGATTGTTGGGCTTGTTTGTGGCCCATTTTATTTTCAGAACTCAGTCACTACATATATTAGTGACTTTATTGAAACTTGGGCACCACTCTTTACATTTCAATAAACAAGTTTTATTTTTCTTTCCTTTAATTTTTAGAATCAAACCCTTGTTCTTTATTTTCTCTCTACTGTTCTTGCTTGTTCTTCATTTTCGTTTTTCTGTTCTTCCATTTTCGTGCAACCATTTCATGGGGCTTTCACTGATGATGACCATGGAAGGCTAGATCACCAATCAATCCAAGGAACCAACCCAATCACAAGGAGAATTGGTGTTCTGGTTTAGTATTTCGAATTCTACTTGAATGTTCATCTTCTTCTTCAATTGCTATTCTGTTTTTCATGATTATGAATGTGTTTAGGATTGAAAGCGGATTAGGTTATGGATTCATGCCTAATTTCGAATATTAATCATAGAATAATTGGATGATATTTCAATTAGGGTTGTGGTTTCAATCAATTTAGGGGTTAAGTCGATTGAGTTGCTTATAATGAGATTGAATGAACTTTCATGATAGGATTAATTTCTGAGAATGATGATGATTCGAATTGCTTGGTTTGGTGAATTGGATTGATGTTTTAAATTCTGTTTTTCATTACTTCTTTTGAATTTTGTTAGTTTCTGTGTTGCTCTTTAATTTTAGTTTACGTTTTTGCAAGTTTTATTTACGCACACAAACTGTTTGATAAAATTTCCCCCTCACTATTATTCGTAAATTGAAGCTAGAACCATATTGATTGTGTCTCTGAGTCGACCTAGGTTAGCTCTGTGCTACAGAATTAGCTTAGTAAAATTGTTTTTGATGCGTCTCGACAACGTAGTTATCATAAAGGTAAATATCACAAGAAGGGGATTGAATTATGATTTTAACAATTTTAAAGCCTTCTTAACAAAAACAATGTTATCGCCTGATGAGAAGTTTGACAAAAAGTAGATAACTGATTTTCATTAAGTGATTTAGACGATAGGCACGAATTTCATAAGACAATTAACATTTCAAAAATAAAATCAATTTTGAACCTTAGGTTAGTTTAAAGCAGATGAGAAACGAAAACATGAGACACAGAGAGTTATACTGGTTTATCTCAACCATCTAAACTACATCTAGTTCTTGGTAAACCACCAAGTTCTACTGATTTCAGCAAGTTACAAGTATTTTTCATTGCTACTTTTGGCTCTACAACTCAAGCTCTACACCAAGCTTGTTACAACCAGTATTCTTGGCCCTACCAAGCCATTGTTGACTCTAATACAAATCAAAAGATTTGTTGTTTGCTTGCACACTAACTAACACTCAATTGTCTTAAGACAACTAACCATTCTTAACACTTAGTCTTTTATTGTAAGGTGTTTTGAGAGCTTTACAAGAATTTACATGAATATACAGAGATTTTTTATAGAAAGAATTTTAATATGAGTGCATAGGTTCAAAGCTTTCGGTATTTATAGGTCTTCTTTAATAAGTGTCCATTGTCTCTTCACAGATATATTTCTAGACTTGAGCTTTTGTTTGAAGATTGTGTTTGTTGGAGCATTTAATACTTGCATTAAATGCACATTCTTCGTCATGCTGGAAAACCACTCTTCTTAACTATCATGTCGAACACTTCAGTAGGAAACCACTTCCTTTTGCATCAGAACAAGTCTGTGATTAGCGATGTTGTAACGCCCCGTAAAACACCAGGGTCATTAACCTGCCTTAATCACTATCATTAACTATAATCATTAGAGTTTAAGCAGTTTGGAAGTATAACACAAGAGTGATGTCATTAAATGTCACTAACATAGCCATTTACACTATAATATGGTGAATATACATAAAGTCTATGTTTAAGTACAAACTGTACATACATTTCCCCTCAGGGTACAAAATAAAACCAAAGGCAGTATACAAAACATCATAGCCACAAGCTCATGTCATCTAGGCCTAAGGTTTACAAATAACAGCTATCCCTGCATAGGCTTCTTGCCTTGGGATCTATCTGCTCCTCCTGAGGAATCACCTGCAAGAATATAGGTCCCACAAACAGGGGTGAGATATAAAATTCCAGTAAACTCAGGGCCCTTGAAGGTATTTCCTTCCCCTGGTTCACTCCCAAACATATACATAGAAATAGTATATCTAAAAGCAGTCATTCTCATATTCAATACCAGAACATCATTCAGACAACATCAAGCAGCCAGAAGTCTCAATTCACATCCACCTGTCAATCATCAGGTGACCCAAGCACGGCCTACAACCGTTCATAGCATAAATCACTAATCTGCAGAGGCTACATCTAGGTATATAGGAACATCTCCACTCAAGAGGCTACATCTATATACTAGGAACATCTCATGCCAGGATCTCAACAATCTATATGAGGCTACATCTGTATATATAGGAACATCTCCACTCTAGGAGGCTACATCTATATAACAGGAACATCTCATAATCTATCTCAACACAATTGCCTGAGGAGGCTACATCTGTGTATATAGGAACATCTCCATTTGGGAGGCTACATCTATATCACAGGAACATCTCACAACAGGTCTTACTCAATCTCATGTCATCTATCCTACTACCATAGGATTCAATTCATTCACAGAAATCACATTCAATTCTAATAGTCCATCATGCATATCATAGTTTCACATTCCATTCCACGCATCTCGAATCAACACCAATCATTCTCCCATCACTGAGGGTTCAAATCACATTTCAAGCATTTCATTCCCATGCACATTAATTCAACAATCAATCACACAGTATACAATTTCCATGTACATGTATTTGCTCACATCAGAACCATCACTCCTTCTGGAGCATGGTGGAACATAATAAGGACATACACACAAGAACCAAGAGCTTACCTGCTCTAGACAAAACACCGGCTCTCCCGGCCTCGTGATCACCACCACCAGAACTATCAAGCTCACGTCCTACATAAGAACAAACACACAACTTATCAATAACGGTTCTAAGCAGTTAGAACGAAAGGGACCATAATCCTTTCCATATGACTCATAACCAATCACTTCATAAGTGATTCTCATACCCTCAACAGGATCCCTCTCAGCCTAACCAAGGCTCCAGAGTCTCTTCTAAGACTCTATTCAGGCTAATACAAAGCATATCCTTACTTTAGCCATAACCAATCCAAGCTTATAATGCAACCCATTCAGCTCATACACAACATCTATACTATCCCATGAGCAACTTTATCAACTGCTCTAAGGTTCATAATAGCCATACACCCAGCCCTTTCTCTATGCATGTATAGCTCAGAGCCAAAAATCAAACTTCATCAATAAAGATTTCTGAAGGCTCTAACTTCATCAAAACAACCCCCTAAACACAATTCTCTACAGAACCCTGGGCTAATTCTAGCCCCATCTCATATGGGTCACTATTCATGAGAACCCCCAAAATCAAAATCAAACGGAGAAACTTGAGTTTCTTACCTCAAAGGTGACAAAGAAGACCCAAGGACAACCTCCTCGAGCTCTGGTGTCCTTTCCACGTAGTGGGTCTCAGCCACTCTCAAGTTCTCTGAGCCTTCTCTGGAGATTCCAAAACTCACTCAAAAGGGGTCTTTCAAAAGAACAATTGAATGATTCAAGCCCCCAAAGTGTTTTTCTCACAATCAAAGGCTCGGGATAATCGATTACTTATGCCCTGTTACTTGTATAATTCATAAAATGAGTCATATAATCGATTACTGCAAGCAATAATCGATTACTGGTCGTCTTCAACCTCTGATTAAGGATCAAATAATTGATTACTTAATAAAATAATCAATTACCATGTGTTTTACAGAAGCCTAATTGCTCTAAAATAATCGATTACATTACGAAATAATCGATTATTCAAGCTGTTGAACGTAATCTGACAGGTTTTTATGGGTTATTTAACTGCCCAATCAGTTTTAAAATGCACCCAATGTCATTAAAATGTCACCAACAGCTATATTTTTGAAATTATGGATGTTTAGGGTCTGATTTATGCCTATAAATAGTGGATTACAAGCCTTAGAAAATCTCCACCTTGTCTACCTCTCTCTCTGCATTTTCTGATTTTTCTTAAGCCTTGTTTCTGTCAATCCTCGCTCTTTGTAACCATGTCTAACCCTACACCTAAGAGAACTAGAACTACCAAGAGAAAAGCTGGGGAATCCTCCTCTAACCCACCTCCTCCTCAACCTGCCAATAGGTTAGACTTATGATTTTCCTCAGAATCTGATAAAATCAATTACCTGCAATTCAATGCCACCAAGCCAGTGGCCTCTCCCAAATATCTTGAACTTGATTGGTTCATAAGGGAGGGTTTTCAGTTTCCAGCCTACCTTGAAGCCCAAGGGCTGAGAAGGTTTTTAGAAATGAAGGGTACCTTCTACCCTGATTTAGTGAAAGTTTTCTATACTTGCTTGAAGGG
>PYAF01002816.1:127977-138216 GCA_007407185.1 Glycine tomentella | reverse complement strand
TGCAGTCTTTATTATTTCTTGTTAAACTCTGTTTTTTGTGTGTTTAAATTTGAAGCATAACAAGTTTTGGATAAAGATATTCATTTGGTTTTGTGATAAAGATCCAAAGGGCATTTTTAACTCTGATATTGAACAAAGAAATTTTTAATTTTCCATGGTTAACCAATTCACCCCCCCTCTTGGTTAAGTGTGAGTGTTCCTTATTTTCCACACAAAGAAATGTTGCAATATCATAGTGTCTTCAGGTATGCTTTAAAATCAAGTGATTCTTTGACACCTGTTAGCAGCAACGATTAGAATAGACATCAGAAACTAGAGAAAAAGCATACCTGAAGTGCCTCAGCATCAGTAGTCATTAAGTATGATAGAAAATACAGCAGCCACCTACAAGAAAGAAAACAAGCAAAGAAAAAATTAAATGGAACATCAAACTCAACATATTAAATGCAACTACTGGGTGGGATGAATTTCAGTAGAAAATTGCACTGCCACTCCTGCTGACACAAGGCAGTTAAGTATGATAGAGCCAAGTAGCTCTTTGACAACCTACTAAACAGGAAATGAAGGTGTGAATAAATGTGTAAAAAAAAAAAGACTTACCATTGTTGATCTTGACTGGTAACCAACACGCATGACATTCTGAAAATATTGAGCTTCATATAACACCCCAAAGACCTTTCAAAGACAAATTCAGCTAGGCTCTTAATAAGTGAACTTGCAAAATTTATAAATTACTTGCATGTAATTCCATCAAGTGGCCATGGAGATCAGCCTAATTTACAAACAAAAAAAATATCTTTATTGTGTATTTAAAACTTGTAAGCATGTAGAAGCAATTACTAAACGAGTATAAGAATTGTAGTCAAATCTTACTATCCATAACAAAAAGTGATATCAAATATAGCAAATTAAAAATACAAGCATCAGAACTGCTGGCTTCACAATGCATTTGATTGAATGAAATATTATCAATCAAGAGTTTAATAAGATTTGCAACATACCACTCCAACAAATATTGAGAAGGCATAAACATAGCCAGTCCAGGATGGTTCACCATTTTGCATAGACTACAGACAATTTATATAGATTTCACACTACAAAAGTACAGTTCTAAATATTCAAATGTGCAGGTCTTCATAGATTTCACACTAGAAGTATAACACGAAATTGTTGGCAAAACTGTGAAAGTCTAAACAATTACATAGGTTTGCAACCATCTGATCCCCAGATGTCAGTGAGCTCTAATACTAACTTAAATTGATAGTTGATATTATAGTACCTTCTTAATGGATGCATAAATATTTTAAGCATCACAATGTTCAGCTCAGCAGTAGATACATAACAAAACTAATTGCCAGTTTAAAGTTTTCTATATATTCTTGTTGGACAACAGGAAATTATATAGTTTGACACAGAGCAAACTTTGAGATGTCTTCATTTTGGGTATTCAAACCAAACATTGGGAGCTAAAAGGCCGTGTTGCTACCATTTGACAAAGTTAGCAGATCATAAATCTAGTCGTGACATATTTAATTTATGTTACAACAAAGAAATTATTTGTCTAAATTAAGAAATCATATCAAATGTTGAATAAAAAACCTATAAAACTATCTGGAAAAAATCATGTAAAACTCGCAAACAATGAGTATATCCTATCAAATTCATTTCATCCATGACTTCTTATCAACAACAGCAAAAAATTGAAGATTACCTTACAAAAGCCTCCCCACCAAAACTTGCAGAAAGCAAAAAGAATGTAAATGAAATGAAATGCATATAAACACAAATGAAGGGGAAAAAACACCTGCAATTTTATAATAAACAATTTATAGATACAGACAGTTAGTTAGTTAGCAGCTGAGTCATTGCTGAGTCAACATAACAGTTTGTTAGTTAGACTAACTAATTCTGTAGTAGTTGCATAACAGTTAGTTAGTTAAACTAACTACTTCTGTAGTTAGAATCCTCGATAAATACACTATTGTGTATTCAGTTGTAACTAACTCATTCATAATACAATAACAGTCTCTTAACTTTTCATCATGTTCGATACAAAGTGGTATACATTGTGAGTTACAGGCATCAAAATTAGCTTACTAGATTACAAAATAACTAGTTACTTTAGATTGCCATTATATTTTACCTATGATTAACTTCAGCAAGGAATAATTCATGTGCAGATGTAGAAGTAGGTAGCAGATATTTTTATGAAGGCTATGGACAAATATAGTATTACATTTGAGCTGGGTATAATTACAATTAAGGATCGAGCTTGAGAAGGGCCTTAAAGTATAATGTCAGGGTAACATAGAGTTTTGGGATGGCTTGTACAAGTTTTAATACATACAACTTATTAGTATAAGAACACACATACGGGCCTAACTGTATCAAGTTATTACATCCCGTATACTTTCTCTATACATCCATCTCTATAAAACAACATTACAAGTAACTAACAACAAGACAATTCAATAGAGAAACCTCATATTTCCAAAAAAGGTTCATTTCAAAGTCTGAACTAATTAAGAAAGTCACTGCAAATTTTAAATACACATCATTCATTTGAAAGCTTTACAAGGGCCACAAGGGTTAGTAGTAACCTTAATCTAGCCTCTTAAACAGGGGTTGATGGTTTTACTTCAGCACTTGGTTCTTCTTTCTCTTTATTTAAGGAATCATTTGGCTGAATAAATTCTTCCATTTGGCCTGCATCTTTCCTTTTACCTATATGAATTACTTCACCACTTTTCCCATCACATATCATGCAACAGTTTTCATTGAATGTGACTTTAAATCCTTTGTCACAGAGTTGGCTTATGCTTAAGAGATTGTGCTTCAAACCTTCTACATAAAGAACATTCTTGATCTTTGTTTTGAAGCTGTCTCCAATGTTGCCTTCTCCAATGATCTTGCCTTTATTATTATCCCCATAAGTGACATATCCTCCATCTTTAAGTGTTAAGTTTGTAAGCATGGACATGTCTCCAGTCATATGTCTAGAGCATCCACTGTCAAGGTACCATGTTGAGGATCTAGCTCTTAGACATACCTGCAAAAATCAAATCAATTTACAAAGGAAGGTACCCAATTAAGGTTGGGTCCATAGGGGTTAACAGATTTTGATGTTTTTCTAAAAATTGCATTTTGATTGATCCTTGAGTTTTTATACCACTTTTGATTCTTCTGTTTTGGAGGCACAAATACAATTTTTCCAAATGATTTTGAGCCTTGTTTGTACCCCAAACCAGAAGTATCTCCAACATATTTTTGCACACTCAACATTTCAGCCAAGTTGCATTTTCCTTTGTAAAGCTTTCTCAAGAGATCAATTAAACCACTGTTTTTGGATAAAAGTAACATATACTTTTCTCCTTGACTCTTCTTGTAATCATCAAATTTTTTTTGAAGCAAGTTATACTTGTCAACATTTGTAGAGGAAGAGGTACATACACATCCATTCAAATTGTAACTTGAAACAAGTTTTTCATTTTCTTCTTTCAAGTTGCAAATCTTAGTTTGCAATTCAGTTATTTTTGCAACATGCCATCTAAGATTTCCTCTGAGCTTATTATTGGATTTTGCAAGCTTTTGGGCTTCCTTATGCATTTCTTGGAAAGCATTAATAGCTTGTTTAAGTTCAGAATTTACCTCATCTTTATCACTTGATAGATCATCTTCATCTTCATTGATAGTGGAGGTGAGACATATGTTGGCTTCTTCATTTTCAGTTAAAGATTCTGAGGTAGTTGACTCATTATCTTCCCAAGCTATGTAGGCTCTTTTAGCTTCCCTTCCTTCCTCATCTTGTTCTCTCCTTGTTGCTTTTTTAAGTAGATTGAACATTCAGATTTGATGTGGCCAGGTTTACCACATTCAAAGCATGTAAAATTGTTGTCAATCTTCTTCTTCTTCTTCTTGTTGTTGTTGTTGTTGTTGTTGTTGTTGTTGTTGTTGTTGTTATTCTTGCTGGTTTTAGTGAACCTTTTGTTCTTGTTTTTCCTCAAGAACTTGCTGAATTTTCTAAAAACTAAGTTCATGTTGTCCTCTTCATCCTCATCACTTGTTTCTTCCTCTTTTTCAACTTTTGAAGTTGCAGCTTCTAATTGAATGCTTCTGTTTTTCTTTTTTGCATCTTCATTGCATGTTAGTTGAGACATTTCAAGCTCATATTCAAGTAGCTTACCAAATAGTGCAGCCATGGACATCTTTGATAGATCCTTGGATTCCTTAATTGTTGTTACCTTTGGTTGCCAAGGCCTTGTTAGACACTTCAAGATCTTAATGTTTAATTCTTTAGTATCAAAGACCTTTCCAAGACCCAATAGATGGTTGACAATATGAGTGAATCTTGTCTGCAGCTGAGAAATGCTTTCATTGGTGTTCATCTTGAACATCTCATACTCATGGATCAAAGCATGCTTCCTTGATCTTCTAACTTCATCAGTTCCTTCATGAGTAATCTCTAGCATCTCCCACATTTCTTTTGCATTCTTGCATCTCATTGTTATGAAAAATTCATCAGAGGAAAGTGCAGAGGTGATCATATTTTTGGCTTTAAAATCATATTGAGCAGCCTTATGTTCAACTTCTATCATCTTATCCCATTCTTTGGGAATCAATTCATTGGCAACAATTTTCTTTGGAATAAAATGACCCTTTTCTATAGCATTCCAAGCACCTGGGTCATTTGATTGAATAAAGATTTTCATTCTATTTTTCCAAAAACTAAAATGTTCCCCTTCAAACATAGGAGGTCTGTTTAAAGAAGCACATTCCTTGAAGGTTATTTGTGAGGTATTCATTTTTCTTTTTGAAGAAAACTAGTGATCTTGAATAACTCTCAAGAACCAGCTCTTGATGCCAATTGAAAATAATAGGAATACTTCACAACAACCAAGAGGGGGGGTGAATTGGTTGAACCTTGGTATTTTAAAATCAAATTCAAATAAGAGTTTCAGGATCTTTATCACTTTTAAAACCAAGAAACCTTTTACTCAATCAAATAGCTCAGTCCAAGAATTCAATAGATCAAAACAGAACTTGTTGAACAATGCATGTAATTCAAAGAATTAAAGACAATGAATAAGATGAGAATAGATATATAGAAATAAGAACACAAGCAATTTATACTGGTTCACTTCAACAACATGAAGCTACATCCAGTTTCTTCTAATTCACATTGAATTAGAGTTCCACTATTATAAAATATTCTTACAAGCTTTTACAAGAATCTCCCCTTTATCAACTCTAGATAAAGAACAGAAATCCAAAACCCTATTAGACTTCTAAGGAGAAAGATCCAGAGAACACTACTCTGATCTTTAAGCTAGAGAACCCTTCTCTAGTCCTAAGTTAGAAGAACCCAATTACAATAGCCAATTACAACAGAATTTGTAAATAAAATTACAATCAATGAGTTAAGGAAAGAAACAACCTGATGATCTAGTGAATGATATGCATATGAATGAACAATTCAGGTTGAAAGACAAAAACAATCTTAGAACATTCTTCTTCCTTAACCTTTGAAAGAGACTTCTTGCTTTAAAGAATCACTCAAAAACCCATGAATGTTTTAGTTGAAGCAAGAACTCATAGAACCCAGAAAAATCACTTTGAAAGTGTTTAGAAAGCTTGTGTATGTTCATAATACGAATTGATCAAGTTACAAAACAAGCTGAGCCAAGGTTCTATTTATAACAAGCTTTTGTAACTGTCAATAATCGATTAAACGCGCCATATAATCGATTATTTAACTCATGTAATCTATTAAATCAACCTTGTAATCGATTAAAGTGTTCAACGCAATTTCTGGACATGAGCAACGAGCAAAATAATCGATTAAGATAGGAAGGTTCAAAATATCAAAATACTCTATGTAATCAATTACGAACTCTGGTAATCGATTAAACCAGGAAGCTTTAAAAAATAGATTGAACTAAGTAATCGATTACTTTATTTGGTAATCGATTAAAGCAGCAGATCTTGTAAGCATTTACATATATTGTAATCGATTACTAAATTTGGTAATCGATTAAGACAAGAAGATGACTTTTTCAATTAAGCTTGTGTAATCGATTACAACACTTTGGTAATATATTCTTCCAGCACTGCTTGAAATCATGTATAGCAATGTAATCGATTACTACCCTTCGATAATCGATTAAAGTGTTCATCAAGTCAGTTAATATGAAAACAAAGGGCAAATAATCGATTATTCCGATAGGTAATCGATTACATTGTTCTTGAAAGCTTTTTCCAGAATAGACCAAGAACAAAATAATCGATTATACCTTTAATGTAATCGATTAAGTCAGTACAAAAACATTTTTCCAAAAACCTTTGATTCGAATTAAAACCTTAGTTAAATGTTAAAAGCTTTGTTTGATTTTCATGAAAAACACTTAGTTAAATCAATGAATGAATGCATGGATCAATTAGATAGCTTTCCTTTTACATAAAATTCCAAGTCTTCAAGCATGTTCAAAGCTCAAAACTAATCTTGTATCAAAGACTTCCAAACTTCATGAAGCTCCCCCTGTATTCAAAATAAACCATATGTAATGTCAATGTATGAATGTTGCATAAAATGCATTACTTCCCAAATTGTCCAAACAGACAATTCAAGATTCAATTCAACGATTAATCCAAACTATCCGTATTAATCATTGAGTTGAACCTTAAACGGGAAACTAAGGTTATACAATGCAATGCATGTTGTAATAAATAAACTACAAAGTTGACACAATGAAAGAATGTAGGACAATAATTTAATATTCATAAAAAATACCTGAAAATATGGAGTATATGATTGATTATACGGCCTAATGTAATTGAAGTTGTATAAACGAGTTTTGTATCACCTACCAAAAGAAGCCTTTTTGAGGTAACTGAGTCAATAACTTGGACCTCAAACAACAAACAAAATTTATTTAAAACAAAGTTTAACACACACACAATCACACACCTTTCTTTCTATATATATATATATATAGTGTTCAACTACCTGCACCGCAAATTATGGTAGAATTTGAAACCAGTACATAAATAATCCATGGAATCAAATAAATCACCAACCAAGGGGCAGGAACCAATATAACAATGTAGGCCATATGAATAATGTTCAATATCCGTAATGCAAGCAGTTCAAAATGAAACTTAGAACTTAAATTATAATGTCTTAGACAAAGATTCAAGGAAACAAATAATCTAGCACACTAGTTCAAAGGGAAACAAACCATATATAAGAGAAGAATACTTTAACTACACAAAGTTTATCCTTACTTCAAATGACATGCTGCCATTATTTACCACAAAAAGTGTACAATTAGAATGAGGGATATTATTTGCAATTGTTTATTAGTATACCTCAGCACGCGAAGGACAGTCTCCCCAAAGTTTGTGACCACTCACTCATTTTCACACAAGGACAAGTGTAATACTAATTGTGACAAAAAATTCAATGTGGTTCGAAAATAATGCGATTTTTGTTGATGACATTACTTCGCTACGCAACTCATTGTCGTTATTTTCTTTTATAGGGAGGCCTATAAATGGAGGTGTCGTGGCTCTCTGTTTTTTCTACAATTGGTAACGTGTCTTGTGTTAATGTGTTGTGCATTAAGGAGAATCATAATCATAGGGTCCAAACACAACATATAATGAAATGAAAACACTCAATCTGTTCTGTTCCTATTTCTTAACTTAAAAGCCAAAACAAAACAAACGGGGTTTTGGAAATGGAACAGGAAAATCTAAACTGGGAACAGAGTCGTGACTCGCTACCTTTTTAATAACATTTTTATATGTGAAGTTTAAGTTTTAATTAATAAAAAAAATCAATGTTTGCCTTAAAAAGCAGAGAGAACAGTGGGGTCTGGAGAATGAATATAGAGTGATGGCGAAGTAGATCTTAAAGGTCAAGAATTTGAGTAGGTAAAACCCAAAGTCTTAAAATTTCAATCAAAGGTTCATCCAATGCTTTAATGATTTGTTTTCTTCTGCATTCCGACACTCTAAGGAAAAGCCCCACCGTTATTTCCACAAGCTTCTTCTACCCTCCACTATCCAACCCAACCAACAACTGGTACCTAAATTTTCTCCATTCTTCCCAATATTTTTTTTTCTTTTTGGAGTGGCTATTGTTATTTGTTGGGTATATGGGAAATTTGAGTGAAAGTGAAAGAAAGGGATCAATAATGATTCTGGGTTTTGCTTTTTCTACACTCCCACCACCCCCTCTTCCCAAACTTTGTCAACTCTTCCATCAAGTTAGGATTTTTTTAATCAATCTTAAGCATCTTTGGAATTTCTATTTGTACTTGTTTGTTCTGTTAGGGTTGGGAAGAGAAGTACATGGTTGGTCTTTCCAATTTGATACGAGTAGGAGTTGGGGTCAAGCATATTGCAGGGGGTTTAGATAGCTACGAAACAGTTAGTATAAGTAAAGCTGAGTTAGTTATAAGTAACTCAATTGGAGGGAATGTAGAAATAGTGAGAGAAGTGAAAGGACACTTGCAATTGAGTTGCAAGGGCGGTAGGTGGTTAAAACCACTTACTTGTTTCAAGTAGGTGTTGCTGGTGTGGTGCTAGGGGTGGATTGGTTGGGTGGTTTGGGAGAAGTGAAAGACAATTTTGACAAGCTAACTTTGGCTATTAAAGTCTAGAATAAAAGGATTATATTGAAGCCTAAACCTGAGTTGATTAAACCTGATCAGAGATATTGGGTGGAAGCTAAGGAAGTAGAGCAGGAAAAAGGGGGAGAGGTAGTTGTAACGCCTCCTTTTACTCTCTCGTGTTTGATTTATTTTAGATGAAATCTTGTGACCACTTTGGATTAGGATCAGATTAGTTATAAATTTTATGAAAATTTTTTTCGCTTTGCTTGCACATGTTACTAGTCGTTTATATTATAAACAAATTCTCTCTTCACGATTTAATTATAATGATCAAGTACAGTCCAACAATACAGACCAAAGTATAGTTCATTATACAGTCCCAAATACAAGCCAACGTAAAATACAAATAATTTAAATTCTAGTACAAATCATCAACACATCTTCATCATCTTTTCTTCAAAATCCTTCTCAGCTTATGCTCCAATGTTTTCCTGCTCGCCCAAATACATTGGGGTCATCACAGGTGTCAACCACAGACACAAACATAGGGTAAGTTTATGACAAACATAGTTTGAATAAAACATATATAAACACAGAGGGATAAAACCTTAATTATAAAAAGAACACACAATACATACAGTATTCAAAATAACTTACACATACTCATCATGTGATGCATGAGATGTGTAACACCCCATATTCTCTGTATCTGTGCATTCTCTTATAAATATGCATTACTAGATAAATGACATAAATATCCTCAGATATTTTTGAAAATGCCCAAAATGTCCTTGGATAATTTTACAAATGACATTTAGGTCCTTAGGGTAAAAGACCAAAATACCCCTAACATTTGTCCAAATGACCAATATGCCCTTATAGCTCTGGTTAGGTCAAATAGACTTAGTAACATCCTGGAAACCTGAGACAAACATAGAATGGCCTTAAATAAAGACTTATTGATAATCTTAGTTAAGAAAAACCCTAAGATATCATTTTCAGGAATTTTGAAAAATCACTCATAAAAGACTAAAAATAAAACAATCCAAGTTCCATATGGACACAAACAAGGAAGATACAATCTAGGAATTTTTCTCTTAATTATGAAAGGAATGAATTCTTGAATAAAGTAGTCTAGACATTTTACTAATTAAAAACAAAATGAACCAATAGAAATTTAGAAAAAAATTAGGAAATAATGATGGTTTAAGGAAATTTTTTTTGAAGAAAATTTCCTCTTGACTTCTTTGGACACGGAGGAAGTTATAATTATTATTTCAAAAATCCCAACGGTCAAAATTTAGATATATGAGTTAGGATTATACCATTAAAATTATAAGAAGATCCAACGGTTAATGAGTTCGGAATGAAAAATTTTATAAAACGGGTTGTTGGCAGAATTTTTCCACGGTTTTTACTTCAAACAATTGTAGAATGACTGTGTACTTTGGAGAATGATGAAGAAAGCTATAGAATTCTTGAGAATAAGGTAGAAAACTTGAGAATGAGGACACATGGACAGCCAAGAATTAAGGAGGCATATGATAAAGCCAAGTGGAAAGCTAGAAATCTTGATAAATCAACAAAAATCTCCTACACCTACACTAAAGCTAACCACACGGAT
>PYAF01002816.1:92803-127877 GCA_007407185.1 Glycine tomentella | reverse complement strand
TTAAAGAAAGCTACTTAAACTTTAATCTTTATAAAGTTCAACATAATTCTATAAATAAACATGTTTCCACATAATTCTAGCATAAAATAGACATGTTTCAAGAATTTACAAAACACTTTTAATTGGAACCTACAAACTTTAGTAGAACATAAAACACTTTGATTTTAGTAAAATATTTCATTAGCCAATTGTTTTTCTTTTAAATTAGCCATAATACCTATAATTCTAAATACCATTCTTTCCTTCATTAAGTTAAGCTCTAATTATTTATACATCAATTATTCTTTAACCTAAGACCAAGTCACTTAATCAAGTAATCATGTATCTAGCAATTCTTAATTCTTTGAGCCATTTCATCAAACACCTAGAATACAAGACATGATTCTCTATGGAAACAACTAAGAAGCTTAATATTCAAACATAGTTCATCATAAACTTCCCCATGCCTTGTTTTCCTTGCCTTTTGGACAACTTTTCTTCTTTGAAATTGAATAGCCTTGCTCCTAGAATTACTTGGTCTTCACGTGGGAAATTAAGGGTGGAAGGCCTTAGGTTTGCTCTAGGTAAAAGGTGAATTAAAATAGAATGAAAGCCTTTGGGATAGTTTTGCATGGCTGAACTTCCTTTTGGAACAGCCCCAAAATTTCGGTTTCTACTCCCTTTTTATAGGGTGAGTTAGCTTGATTTTTACTACAAAAATCTAACCTTACTTTCCACTAGGCTTTTCCTTATTGGCCACCTATTTTCCTTCCTCCAAGTGTCCAAGTTCTACAATATTCTTCACCCTTCTTCTTATTTTCACGTGGGATGACTAAGGCTTGGAGTAAAATCTTTCTCTTGCTTCCTACGGTGACATACTTGCTTTTGGTGGAAAATATCTTTAAAACCATATGATTACTTAGCTTTCTAGTTGGTTTTCTTTCATTGGCTAAGGCTTTTCCATTGTACAAGTATCCTAATTTTTGAGTTTTCTATATTCTTCTCCATTTATCTCCATTTGCACGTGGAGTTCAAGGCTTGTAGGTTAAGTCTTCAAGTGCTTTTTATGTGAAATGCTAGCTTAGTCATAAAAATCTTTGCCCAAAACCCGTGTTATAAAAATATTCATTATGAATTTGTTAACCGTTGGATCTCTTTAAAATTTTAAATGTATATTTCTATCTCACATATCTAACATTTGACTGTTGGGATTTTGGAAATAATATCTAGAACTTCCTCCGTGTCCAAAGAAGTCAAGGGGAAGTTTTCTTCAACAAAAATCTCCTTAAGCCATCATCGCTTGGCTTTCCAAATGGTCCAATTACATGTTACTTAGCTTTTAGCCATACAAGTGTCCTAAATCTTTATTATTCTCAAGATTTGTTCGTTCTTCCTTGATGTGCACGGCCAATCTTTGATTTTTGAGGCAAAGATGTTCCAATTTATCTTGTTCATGTGGAATGACACTAGTTTAAGGAATTTTATGTTTTGTTTTATTTAACATATATTCTTTCATTGAATAAAATTATTTCTATAATCCATAAAAGCCTAATTCCAATTTCTTCCTTAGGAGTAAAATTCTAAAATTATTTAGAAACTATCTTAAGTTTTAGTAGCATTTTTAGGATGTCATTTAACTTTCTTCCCATGGCTTTATCTAAATTCTTATTGGTCCATTTTGCCATGAATTATTAAAATTACTAACTAACTTATTTAGAACACTTATTCCTCCCATAATTAAGAGAAAATTCTATAGATTATGCCCACACTTTTCTTATAATTTTTCTGATACCCGAGGTAGTCTAGATTAAGCTCTTTTCAACCTATCTTCCAAAATTCATAGAAATTCTATTTTAGGGTTCTCTGCCTCCAACCTTGCTGATAATTTGTTATCTAAGAGTATTTTATCCTATATTTAGGTTCCCACAAATTTCTGAAGTCCTTTTGGTCATTTTTGACCTAAAGGGTATTTTGGTAATTTTACCACTTACCCTAGGGGTATAATTGTCATTTCCAAAAAATATTCAGAGCATCTCTGTAATTGTTGCCCTAAAGATATTCATGGACATCCCAGGGTATTTATAAAATTTCCTTTGCTAAAATACCTAGGGGCATTTTGGTCATTTTCAAAAATGTCTAGGGGCGTTTTTGTCATTTTGCCCTAAATTTTTCCACTGCCTCTCATTAACATTTTACTCTAGTAATTGACTGTAATTCCCAAAATTTTGGGGTGTTACAGTAGTGCCTGAAGAAGTGGACTAGGTGTTGAAGCTGTATGAAGGGGTTTTTAAGGAACCCCAACGGCTGCCACCTCATAGGGAGAAGGATCATACCATAATTGTTCTGGCTGCTAATAAAATTTCTAACATTAGGGCTTATAAGTATGGCAATGCTGCTTTCTTTTGTAACCACATGGTGTCTTTTATTCTGTTCCGACAAGCCAAATCCCATCTCAATAAATATATATTCAAATGCATTCCCTGATTTAAGTTTGCAATTAAAGTGGGAATGGTTTTGAAGTCTCGCCTAAGAAGAAATAAACTCGTTGCCAAAGAGTTTGCAATCAAATTAGGAGTGGTTTTTATGTCAAACATGAGCAGAAATAAACTAGTTATCAAACCCTTTCATTTTCATTCGATGTTCTACTTGCAATCTTATCAGTTCCATTACCGCTCAAAGAATATAATATTTAAAGCACATGTGAACTCAAGATTTTATGGTCCCGGATTAAAGGAACATGTTTTAAAGTTATACTTCAAAATGAGGAACAGGTGGACATTTCATTTGCAGGAATGTGGGATCCTTCTATAGAGGGAAAGTTTGGCCCCTTAAATATTGACAAACGATTGTTGCTCATATTTTGTGTATCACTAGTTTTTTTTTTATTACTGATAGTTGTAGGATTAAAATTTGTGTATGGTTAATTACAGATTCATAATGCTCCGTTGTTCATCAGGCTTCTACTCTTATGGAGTTTATGACCACCTAAATGGATGGCCATATTTTGATATTGGTGAACCTCTATATAAATTACAAACAAAAACTTGTTACAAAAGCAAGGGCATGCAAGATAAACCTTTAACAGCCTACAAATCACATTTCGGATTATAAACAGTTAAACATTGAAGGCTCGAATGGGACATAATTGTTACCTCTTTAATTATGGTTCGATGACTTCTTCGGTATGTATTTGAGATTCACCTCTTTAATTTTTTGTGATTCACCTCTTCAATTTTTTCTCAAAGCTTGCCATACATATCCAGCAAAAAAAAATGCAATTAGAAGTCACTTCTTTGAGTTCTCTGCTGGAACTTACAAATTATAAGTAAGAAGTACAACAAGTCTTCTTATTTAAAGGGACAAAGGAGCAAGTTAGTTATGTTTTTCTGCGGATTAATTGGTAGGGTCAATCCATGTTTCTTGAGAGGAAATTTCTAAATTAAATGATATTGTTATATAGTGAAGTATAACAGTTGCGTGCCCTTTGTGTAAATTCTTCTAATATAAAGTCAACAAAAAGTGTTGTTTATATAACAATCAAAGATGTATACATTGGGAAATTCATATGAAAGTTTCATTTTTACATAATCAACAATCAAAGAACTTGACTACAAACAAAGCATGAAAACTAGAAAAAAATGGAGTAGTGTATTATTGAAATCTGAAGCACAATATTTTCTTTTATTTTCTTTTCAAACTAAAGCATGCACAGCTGCTCATTTAAGGTGACTGTCAACGAGAATAAGTTTGTCCACCAAAAAATAGAAACTAGTTTATGATATCATATTATCCATAAACTAGTTATGCAAGGTTATTTTGATACACTACGCTAAAGCTATAGCCTTTTTGTGTTGGATGCAGACAAAATCACAAAGATATGAACCATTTGATGCGCAACCTCCGTTGTGCTATCTATAGGGTAAAATATTGTAGGGTGTGAAGGTAACTGGGGTGCCCTTTGAGAGTTCAAGCTTCTCTTGCACCACAAAGAGGGGGCATGTGTTGTTGCCACTGCTTGAAAATGTTAGGCCTCCACCTTTGCCTCTATAAACACTGGCAGAAGGTAGTACTTCACACTTGTTGTCAGCTTCTGGATTCAGGTGTGAAGCACTGGTTCTAGTGCTGCTGCAGCAATGCCAATAAAGGGTTCTATGGTGAAGGCCAAAAAGAGAATGGAAAATGGTAAGGGTGAAACCTTCTTCATGTTTCTTAATATATAGATATGGTTGTTAATTTCTGTGCAAAGATAAAGAAAGAGTAACCTCTATTTATATAGCTTAAGAGACAACATGAATTAATCTTTTTTTCTTAAAAATTAAAGATACATATAACAAACTTAGAATAATTCACATTTTTAGTTTATTAATTATTTGAATTATTTAATTGAATTAGAATTAAATAAAAAAATAAAAATATGATTATTTTTTTTGTCTTGGATTAATTATTCATTTTGTATAAAGTTAAGCTAGTAGTCTATTGAGATGAATTGAAAATGGAACTATAGTAGAGTTTAATCTAAGGTTTTCAAACTGAGGAAACAACAATTCAAAGATATGACTGATTGAACAGAACAGGTTGGTTGTATGTGTTGTATGTATGCATACAACCAACCAAGATAGAACAGAACAGGCTGGAGATGGTCACCAGTAGACACTAGATAGTTGAGGAGGCATAGTGAATGATTGAAGCCTCTTATATTGGTAGCGGGGCCAACTACTTCATCCTTACTCAGAGTTATGCGTCACTAGGTTCCAGACAGGGACTTAAACACTTTCTTTTCATTTAGTAATTGTTGCAAATGACAAATATACATGGTATCTAATTGTGAATGATGTGTCACATTATTGGGTGGATTAAGTTCATGGGATCAGAAGTAAGCTGAAACAATTTATGGTTTGCTCAAACTCTCTGTCAACCACATCATTGATTCAAGTGTCAATAACGTCTATAAATATAGATTTACAGAATGAGGGAAAACAATAACTTAATAAAAGAAAATTTAATTTTAACAGTGTCATTATTATTAATGAATTTAATACAAAGCACTGATGTTTCTCCCAAAGAACTTTACTTCCATTTCTTCTAAATGCAATGAGGCACTATAAAAATAAAGAGGGTTCTACTCTGTCCTAAACAAATGAAAAAATCCAAATCAACCTTATTAGTAGTAGATCAAATGAAGCTCTAAGAAAATGGTTCATAAGCATACCACAAAACCATATCCATTGAAAAAATACTTAATTTTTTTGTTTTGGGTATTTTCCTATCCACTCATTTGACAAACCTCAAAGCCTATATATAAATCAATCAGTACATGCAAACCAAGAGAGCAATCAGAAACTGAAATTTAAGAATAAATATCAATCAAATATATAAAAATTAAAAGAAAATGTCAAATATATAAAAATTAAAAGAAAATGTCATGAAGTTTACCAAATTAATTGACAAGAGCACGTATGAGGGCAGATGATAATAAGTCCAGAAGCAAGAGAATCTGAGCTTCAATAGTAGGTGAAAGCCCTTAGGATCTTAGATAGGAAGAAGAAGAATAAGAAAATGCAGATTAGAGAGAAAATGGTGATAAGCATTTGGCAGAGAAAAGGAGGAGAAAAAAAGCCATAGTCAGGTACAACAACCCAAAGGATTGGACTTGACGTAAGGGAAATATAATTATCTAGATTGAGACATTAAACACAGAGTTAGACCCATAAAGTAAGACTTTTTTAATACACAGGATAAGTTTTTGGACAACAAAATGATGGTTATGCATACTGTTGAAACTGTCAAATTAACTCGATGGGGTTGTTTGATCTTTGATGGCAGGGTATGTGTCTGCTTACACTTGCAGTGTCCCTTCCTAACCTGAAGCCACCTCTATGCTTTGAAAAGGATGTCGCAAAATGTGACAAAGCCTCCACACTACAACTAGCAGTGTTCTATGGTGCACTCTACACTGTAGCAGTGGGAACAGGAGGAACCAAGCCCAACATCTCCAAGCCCAACATTTCCACCATAGAAGCTGATCAGTTTGATGATTTTCACCCTAAAGAGAAGCAACACAAGCTATCCTTCTTCAATTGGTGGATGTTCAACATTTTCTTTGGGATACTCTTTGCAAACAATGTTATAGTTTATATCCAATATAATGTAGGGTGAACTCTTGGGTATGCTCTTCGAACTCTTGGCCTTGTAGTGTCAATCATGATATTCATGGCAGGCACACCCTTCTATAGGCACAAAGTTCCTGCAGTGAGCACCTTCACTAGAATGGCTAGGGTCATTGTGGCTGCTTGTAAGAAATCAAAAGTTCTTGTTCCTAGTGACTCTAAAGAATAATGAGGTTGACAAGGAAGGGTATGCAAACAAAGGGAGCTATGGAATTGACCACACTCCAACATTAAAGTACTAATTTCTATCCTACCTTTCTCCTTTATGGATAAATTATTGCATGGTCATGACCAATCTCCACATGATGACATCTAATTTTATTTTTCAATTCATAAAAACAATTAATAAAATGTTATTGAACATGCGGTCTTAGATTATGTAATAATTTCTCCACTTGAAGACCGTAGTTTTACAATGAAATATTTATGTTCCTAAAAAAAAACATACATATATGTGCAGGTTCCTCGATAAGGCATGTGTGAAAATAGATTCAAACACAAATAATGGATGTTGTGCATTGTTACTCAAGTAGAGGACACAAAACAAATGATAAGAATGATTCCAATCTTGGTTGCTACATTTGTTCCTAGCACAATGATGGCTCAGATAAATACCCTTTTTGTGAAGCAAGGTACTACTCTAGACAGACACCTTGGAAGCTTCAAAATTCCCCCTGCAAGTTTGCTTACATTTGTTACTGTGTCCTTGCTTGTGTCAGTTGTGTGCATTGTCCTCTGTGACCATTTCTTTGTGAAGATCATGCAAAGGTTTACCAAGAACCCAACAGCCATTACCCTTCTTCAAAGGATGGGAATTGGCCTTGTAATCAACACATTGATCATGATCATTGCATTTGGGACTGAAAGCTATAGACTCAAGGTTGCAAGAGAACATGGGGTGGTTGAAAGTGGAGGGCAAGTTCCTTTGACCATATTCATTTTGCTTCCTCACTTTATACTTATGGGAACCGCTGATGCATTCTTAGAGGTTGCCAAAACTGAGTTTTTCTATGATCAATCCCCAGAACACATGAAGAGCATTGGAAATTCATATTCCACAACTACATTAGGCCTTAGTAACTTCATCAGTTCCTTTATTCTCTCAACAGTGTCAAATGTCACCAACAAAAATGGTGACAAGGGGTGGATTTTAAACAACTTGAATGAATCTCATGTTGACTACTACTATGCATTTTTCGCAATACTAAACTTCCTCAACCTCATCTTCTTCGCGTCTGTTACTAGGTACTATGTATATAGGGTCCAAGATTCAGATTCCATAAACAAGCTTGCACAAGGAATGCAGGAAAAGACTGTGTCCAACATTGTGAATCCAAAAGACTAGTTCATTGGGGTATCTAAGGGGAGAAACAACATTAAGACCATCAAAAGTTTCAAAACTACTATATGTAAAAATTTGGATGGCCAAAGAACTACATATGTGTGTCTGTGGGGGGTGTGTGGCTGTTAAATTTGGAATGGTTTTCGTCATCGAAAGCCACCTCGGAAGAAAACCTAATCAAGATATTATAGTTATTGGGGTCGTTTTAGAAGCATGTCAACATTTTTCCTTATCCTTTGTAACCTTCGACAAATGTCACTTGCATCTTTAAATAAACACAACATTGGAAAAATGAATGTAACATGTTTGAAGTTTTTCTTTGTAGATCTTAATTTTCGGGCCATTTAAGCTTTTCTTTAGTCTAGAAATTGTAAAATAAAGGTTGAAGACATAAGTTGTTGTCTCATTCTCCTGAGGGCTATTACGACAACCAAAAGTAACAAAATTTTAAAATGTAGCCACACACAAAAAAGGGATTAATTGGGAGTAATCTTACATTCCCATGTGGCTCAATATGCCATATTCGTGCAGTTTGGTCCACAGAACCATAAGCAAGTCAGGTGCCAATGCAATTCCAAGCAACAGCGTGCACCTATTGGAGCTCAAACAAAAAATACCCATTTCAGACAACAACGTCCACACATAACCTTACAAATTACACAAACGTTGTAAACATAGGAGGAGCGTAAATGGAAGAACTTGCTTACCCAAATGACAACAGCAATGATCAACACACAGCAACGAAGAAGATTGCAGCTTCAACGGTCAGCAAAAAAATGGACATGGGGTCGAACTTTGTTGGAATATGAAAGCTTGTGCTTCTCAATGTCAGAGTGAAGGGACGCGAGTGGGTCGTATTTCAACTAAGATTAATGCTCACAAGGTCTTAATTTTGAAAATGATTTAGTGTTTGGGTGTGGCCGGAACTGGGTAAGCTGGAGAAGATGTCGACAAGGGACGCTGTGTGTAGGTAAAACCTAATTTAAAAAATTGGGACTAAAAAATATCATGACAAAACGACGACGGTTATTTAAAATCGTCTACAAAGCTAATCAAACTACGACGGTCTTCTTAGCAACCGTCTTGGTTTTTCCTTGTCAAGGACGTTTCTCATAAACCGTCGTTGTAATTATGGCAAATATATTACGAAATTACCACCACCTATTAAACTATGACAGTTTTGAAACACCCGTCGTCGAAGACTGTCGTTGAATCATAAATTTGTAGTAGTGCAATTAGGATCAGCCAAGGCCTGTTTAACACCTTTAGGTTCACTATGAGACAAAAATAAAGCAAGATGAAGTCTAGCATTATGAATTATAGACTTGGATCTGGTTTGCATGGGGTGATTATTAATAGTTCTAGGAGGGGACTCTGTACTTTTGGAGGACTCAGATGTAAACTCAGAAGGAGAATGTGTATGAGACTATAAAGGAGAGCCATTATCAGAATTGGACTTAGAATTCTGATTAGGAATAGAATTTTCAGAACCAGAGTGAGAGAGCTAACTAGGAGCAGAATTTTAAGTGTTTGATTAGGACATAGCAGGTGACTCATGAGAGACATTAGGTGAGCTATTTCTAGGAGAAGAAGAGGCCTGTTGTGGAGAAGCAGAATTGTGAGTAATAGAAGTTTGAGGAGACACAGAAGGAGATGTGGGACTAAGATATGGAGGAGACAAATCAAGATTTAGCGTAAAATACTGTGAGAGGGGAGTGGGCAGTAGGTTTTTGAGGAAAAAAATCAAAATAAGGGAACCTTTGTTCATTAAAATGACATCCTTAGATATATAAATTCTTCCTGAGGCAGAAAGGCACTTATAGCCCTAATTAGAGTTTGAATACCCCAAAAAGAAACACTCTTTGAGACCTAAAATCCAATTTGTGAGTAGTATAGGGCCTCAAGAAAGGGAAACAAGCATAACCAAATCTTCTTGCGAAGCTGTAATATGGAGATTTACTGAACAAAACAATGTAATACCATCTTAGAGAAATTGAGATAAGAAGAGAATTTTAGAGAGAATGGAGTTTTGCATTTCATTAACTCAATGAAGAATGAGTACAATTTAGGTATTTATAGAACTGTAAACAGTTAGTTATTATCTAACTACTTATAACATAATTGAATTCTTGCATTTTATAATATTATACTCTAATAGGAGGCATATATGAATACCTTTTCTGGTGAGTGATCATATGAAGCTATATAAGTAGAATTGACTGCAGCCAAATGTGTGCAGCTTTTCTCACTAAGAATCTTTATGAGCATCTTTGTATCAGTTCCTATCCTTTTCTCCCCTTATTTATAAAGTAATTTTGGATCCTCATGTACTATTATATGATCCTAACTTTGGGCCTTCATAGTGTGGTATACTTACACCATCAACAACTATATTAAAGTATCCAACATTAACATGTTTAGATTTTGCATTAGTTTTCATAAGTGTTAACTACTTAAATGCAATGTCATCAAATACTGAAAGAATCTGAACAATCACAAGAATTAACTTCAAAAAATTATAAATTTATAAGATTTCTAAAACAGTTTGTAACACATTGTATTCCTAGCATACTAGTATTGAGTGAAATACAAGTGGAGCTCACTAAATGTAAAGTGGACCCGCACATTATTTTGTCAGATTAACTTGTGTTATTTTTGGGTAGATCCTAGATATCTCTAAAAGTCTCGACCAAAATGTTTGTATGAGATCATGATAGAAGTTTTCCTAGCAATAATATAGCTTTTTACCAACAATAATAAAAGTCAATGAAGGGTATGAACTAGGAATTGGAAAACTACCTTTATTGGGCTTTTCCATTTCTCTAGTATTATACTTGACGATCCATTTCAGTTGGTGTATATAAATTTATTGTGTGTGCACAAGTGGTGCACATGCATATGACAGATACTTGATGATCTCCCTTTCCTCAACAACAACTCTCTTTACTCCCTTTGTCACTCTCAAGTCTCATCCAAATCCTTTAACTCTATCTCTGCCATGACGACAGGTTTCCCTTTGTTCTCAACCGAAACGTAGCCAATTCAAGATGTAAATTTGCAAGGTATACACAAGAACCAATAGATCGGAATGTACATGTGCTAGTTCAATTCCCTCACAATGAAGGGAATATATAGAGTGAAGCAATGTAAAGGGTATAAGGAGAGTAGGATAAAAAATTTGTAATTCATGATTGTAAAAGGAAAAAAATGCATTTATCACTATGTTTTTATAAACTCTGTATGTGAGAGAATATTTAACTCCCTTTTGTATGCATTAGGTTTAAAAAATTTATTTTTCTCAAATTGTTATACTTAAAATCTGTATCGACTAAAAGACATTTGTATTATATTACTCAACTGTCATTTTTTATCATTACTAAAAAGATTTTTTTAATTATTTTTGCACCATATGAGCCATGTACTACTACAAAAAGTGGTTTTAACGACGCGGGTACGACGTCGGTTGCCCAAGAACCGTCGTTGTTTTGTGTTCAGTGGCATAATTGTAAATAAAACAAACATTTCAAAGACGGTCTTGGACAAACCGTCTTTAAAACAACGACAGTTATAAAGACAACCGTCTTTGGAATGTTGCAAATGTTAATTAAAACGACACCGTTATAGTCCACGGCCAATCATATTTCGTGCTGGCTTTCTATACCCTTACTCACCACGTGATTGACCTTAACGTCTGAGAGAGAGTGACCCTAGCATCATTCGTGCCCTAGTAGCCTCCTTCAAGCTGAAATCGCGTTCTCCGACACCATTTGTCGTCATCTCCATCACGGTGTGTCTCCATTTTGCTCAAGCACCGTCGTGCATTAAGAGGTGACCCAGAGGCTGTTATTCAGTGACGTGGCGTCGTGCTCTGACATAGTGCATGGCCGCCAAAGCTCTGCAGTACAGTTGAAGAATTGATGGAAGTTGGCCCTGAAAGGTTAAAGGAGGTAAAATTATATGAGGGTGCGTGTGTGTGGGTGCATATTCCATTATCAATGTAGCTGGTCAGTGCAAAATTCACCATCACTAATCATAAACTTGATATATTGATTATATTTTCTTTTTCTTCTCTGCTTTTTGACATGATAGGCACTGGCTACATTGGGGCTTAAGACTGGTGGTACGTTCAGCAATGCGCTCAGAGGCTATTTCTCACAAAGGTAGTTTATACCCCATTTCAGAGTATAAGGTTCTTTTATCAGAGTCAAAATTGTATGTCCACTGTCAAGTCTGGTAAAATAGTGGGGAAAAAAACCCACTGGTAATTCTGTTTTAACTTACATTGGCCCATCAGTCTGGTCCCTCATCAGCTACTACAATCCTTGGAAAACTAATGTGTATATATAATCTATAAATGTGTTTTTCTGATTTTATTTAATTAAAGTACTTGAAATTCATAAGGTGGTCCATTATCTCATACATTTTGAATACTGTGAAGGTGTGAATTCATTATCTATTTCATAAGTGGCATTTCCATTGTCCTTGGAAGCCAAAATGACAAAACTTTGTGATTTGTTAGAGGAGGTTAGCACATTTTGCTTATTTTCCTTTCGTTTAGTTTCATTGATGTCCTCTTTTCAGCATTTTGGGCATGTATAATGATTACATGTATCAAAATTTCTGTCTGGATGTATAATTTTTCTGACCCTTCTATAGACAATTGCTCGCACAAAAGACAATGTTGTAAAGAAGCAAGCCCTAACATATGAGAAATGGAAGTAGAACGTGAGGAGGTGAGTCAAAGCAATTTAATGATCCTCTAAAACTTGGGGATTCTTGGTGCATTGCTATGATGTTAGTTTCACAAATTACAGTTTTATTGATTTGTAGAAGAATGCATTGCAATAACCTAAGTTGTAAAGTCTCCTTAATTGCGGCTCTTTGGGGTTCACCTTAATTGCACAGCCTCGAGGGAGTGTATTTAGTCTCACATTGACTAGAGATATATACGGCTTAATTAGAACTTGTAAAGCTTGGACAATCCTCACCTTGCTGGCCTGTTTTGTGGGGTTGAGTTTTTTTACAACTAGCATTTTTTTTTTGCAAACCATCTTCTTTGATGCCATAAATATAACACATGCATATTAACAAGAGAAAAAGAAGTTACAAACTTTCTTCCATACCCCATTTGGTTTACATTTTCTTTCTTTTTGGCCATTTACTTTTATGCCTTCTCTGCTCCCATAAATAAGCTCATTTAATTGTGTTATATCAAATGATCCTTGACAAGAAGAGACACAAGAGGACTCTGAAAGCGAAGATGAGGAGCAACAGATATATAATCCTCTAAAATTACCAATGGGATGGGATGGGAAGCCTATACCTTACTGGTTGTATAAGCTACATGGTTTGGGTCAGGTATTATATATTTCCCATTAAAATTTTGGAAACTGAAACCAATATTAGAGAAAACTTTTAAATTAAATTATTGTTACATATGCCACTACCTGTTTGTAGAATCATGTTATACATTAGATAAATCTGTTAACTGATTAAAAGGGTAGGGACTTGTTATTGTATAGGATTCTTTATGGCTCACTGTATTTTGACCATTAAATAATATAATATGTATTTCAGGAATTTAAGTGTGAGATATGCGGGAACTGTCGAGCTTTTGAACTACATTTTAAAGAATGGCGCCATCAACATGGGATGCGGTGTCTTGGTATACCAAATACTAAGAATTTCAACGAAATCACATCAATTGAGGTATGCATATTATTTGTTTCATTCCCTTGCTGCTAATCAATCTGTAGCATATTCCTTAAGTATAATATAGATTACTTTTGTCTTCTGTGTATACATGTGTATTTCAGTGCACACACCTTTATTTTATTTGTTATTGGGTTCTTCATGATTACATATTGAAATAATTTAAATCAACATTACATTTTTTTCCTCCTTGGTCTGTAACTAATTAAAATATAACATACATTAAAATGTTACGGTATAACTTAATCATTTGGTACTAAAATTTTCTTTTATGTACTGTTTTCCAGAGAGTGCTAACTAGTGTCTTAAGAGGACAGGTTAAGAAATCAAAAGTAGTTTTTTTATTTTTATGAGAAAAGGCAATATTTGCTGTTACGAAGGAAGTAATGGGCACTTACTAGTGTAATTTCCAATAAACTTTCTATTTATTCCCTAACAAAACTCCTTTAGGGTATTCATTAGCAGGACCCAATTTTTTTTATTAAGTTTGAGGTGCATGACTTCTTAAAAAATTGAGTCCAAAGTTATATCTGAGTGCATGGTTTGATTATTAATTGGTGACGTGTGTGCAGTACCAGTAACAGTATCATTAAGTGTGGTTTTCTCTGTTGTAGGAAGCAAAGGAACTTTGGAAGAAGATACAACAAAGACAAGGAGTGAACAAGTGGCGCCCAGATCTTGAGGAAGAGTATGAAGACAAAGAAGGCAACATCTATAATTAAGGAGACAAATTATTCAAATTGTTTGGTATTCTTTCTTGTTTGTTTCAAGTAGAGGCCAAGAATATTGGGAGCAAGAAAATATAAGAGAAGAGATGCCAGCTTGTCGTCAGATGTTCAACATTTTGACCCCTATGATCCAGTACCATACAGGTTTGCTACAATTCCAGCCCTAATGAAGTATCCCTAGTGATTATGAGTAGAGTAGTCAACATTATCATTTAATTTCTTGACATCAATTGATTTGTATAATTTTCCCTTGATTCTTTTGATGCTCTGGTCCTTTTTGTTAACTAAATTCATTTGCTGTTTCGTGGAAATGAGAAGCGTCCTTCTGCCACAATAATTATGTTGTTTAGTGAACTTGCCTAGTACTTGACCACAGGATTGAAACCTGAATTATTTTTATTTTAAGTATTGTATGTTCTGCATAAAAAATGTATGACAAGCTGTTTTTTAAATTCACCAAAGGATAGTCTCATGTTGTCTGCGAAGAATACATCAACCAAAGGCCTGTTTTGATTCCATATCACAGAGGAGGAAAAAAAGAAGAAGATGGAAATGATTGTAGTATTACTTAGTATAGTTGTATTCTGGGCAGCAGTATAGTGGACGGAGAACGACACCGTCCAATACATATGTGGCTGTGAAGGTCTCTTAAACCCAATCCACATTTAGAGGGCCCCAGTGGCAGATCTAGGACCCTGGGTCAGTGGGGACAATTTATTTTTAAAAATAAAAATTGATAATCATCATTATCATACACATGAAGATAAAAACTATCCTCTTTGTAAATATGCTCTTTGTATCTTATCTCGATCATTAGGATGATAAGCTAAAATTTTAATTCGCTTTCCTGGATCTGATGGCAAGTCATCTATATTAATTTCAATTTGTTGTTGCCAAAGATTTGATTCACAAGATTCCAATAATTGTTACTCATTTGATAGCAATTTTCTCTTCAAAAATCTTTTCATGATCTATTCAAGATTTTTAAAAAATAATAATCATGATCAGAGAGAATAAAATATAAAAGGAATAATAATAGTAAGATTAATAATTTGTAAGTTGAAATATTTGTAATAGCAAAAAAAAAAAATATGGAACCCCAACCTTTTCACGCACTTAATGAGTGGAAGAGAGGAGAGGGTTGCGTTTTGTGAGTAGAGAAGGGAGAGAGCAAAGAGCGGAAAACTGAGTGGAAGAGTGAAGGTTTCGTTACTGCTGGAGTATGGAGAAGAAATAGTAGAGAAGAGAACACGTGAGGTTTGACAATTTGGAAAGCTTATGGAATGGATAAAGCTTGCCCCTTGAACGCATGTGAGTTTTTTAAAATATGGGAACAATTTTGCTTGATTTACTAAAGTATTGCTTGGTTATTGCTTGTTTTACGGAGTAATTCTAGATAATGAACAAAGCAACTGGACGGTTATTTTTGGAACAATTTTGCTTGATTTACGAAAATATTGCTTGGTTGTTATTAAAATGTGAAATTCAGTTAATTATCTTTTATCATTTTCAAATCTTCACCAGATTATTCGCTCTTTCAAATTTTAATTCTAGCATAAATTAGTTGTATATCTTTTATTTTATATTGTTACGCATTTAGTTTTATTTATTTTAATTTATATTTATGAAAATTAAAAAAATGTTAATTTTTATTAAAAATATAAATATGTAGATTTTTTTTGAGTTTCTTGTAATTTTTTGTATTGGAGCAAAATATTGAATAAGTTTCTTAAAAGTGACGTGACAATGTGAATTAAAATATATAAAATTAAGGGGGACAAAATATAGAAATATTAGATAATTATATGTAACTTTTTAAAATGAGGGGGTACACCTGCCCACCCTCGTTTATATATACATTTGCCCTTGAGGGCCCCACGATGAAACGACCACGCGGTCTCTCAGACTCTCATAAAAAACATTGCCATCCACGACGCTTTTCTGAAAGGGAGAAACAAAGCGTTATGTCTTTCAATTCTATCCTTTAGAGTCCAAAGCCTCCCTTTGTTGTGAGCTTAATTTAATTTCTGCTCACGCACAATGGCTTGCACGCTCACTGATTCATTACTCCTATTCAAGGTTTTCTTCGTTTCTTCCCTTCTGTTTTAGCCTTATCCCAATTCCTAAGCGTCTTTCAACTTTTTCAAGGAACTGTTAGTTTTATTATGGTTTCATTTTGCAGGGCTCTTATCAGAAACCATTTCTGAGGAGAGACATTGCTGCCCAGTACTCCCCGGGTATGCACTTTATTTTTTCATTACCTCAATTTGGTGTTTTAGTTTTACTATTTGGTAAGTTACTTGCCAATTGAATTTACTGCTCCTTGTCGCAATTAAGCTCAAGAGATTGGAAATGGTCCTCTATCATATAATTTTGAGAACAATTATCAGAAATACTTATGTTGCCTCAACTTCAAGTCCTAGTATATAGTTGCTTTAAATATTTAGACACTTTAAATACTTGAACACAAGTCCTGGTGGCATCACTGATCAATGTCGTTATGTTGGCCTGAACATATATAGTAATGGTGCCGTTATGTTTAACTTTTAATAGGCATGAACATAAATGGTACGGTACGGGTAATGGATGAATTTTAAATAATTATTTGTCATTCTGCTGCCACAGGCATATTTAGTCTTAATTACTGCTTTGTTCTTAAATTTTATTTAAACTTAATTACTGCTTTGCTCTTAAATTTGGGGGTAGATTCTTTTTTTCTCTAAATTTAAAAATACTTTTCTAATCACCAAAGTTTGATAAATTGTTCTTTTTAGTTTCTCGTGTAGTAATTTAATAAAATTATTTTACACAATTATTGTATAATTTTTTCTCTAAGTTTTATTGCAAAAAATGTTGTTTATAAATTTAAAATTATAAATATTATTCATACTTTTTATTTAACTTAAAATTAGGGAAACTAACTAATGTACAGACAAAAAAAAAATGACATAAAAGAGTAAAATTTGTATGAAAAATGTGTTATATTAGTAACTGAAAATTTTAAAAATCTAACAGCATATTATTTTTTCTGTGACTTTAATCACAATGAAAAGTATGCAATTCTAAACCCTTGTCTCTCTTCCTTATTATTGCCCTCTCTAAATTGACAGAGGGGTTGATTGCTGACATTACTAACATTATTACCAAAGACATTTTGCAGAATTTGGATGGGACGCAAGGGTAGCACTTAATATCTATGGTGCTTTCAGTGGCAAGGAGTACATTAAAGCTCAGAAACTGAGGTAAGCTATGACCTGGTTTTATTAATGAGTGACATGAAAAATTGGGATGAGAAATTCATGTAACGAATTAAAACTCTGTAGTGAAAATCTGTTATGTTTTTTCTTTCATTTTTAGAGCTGAAATTGAAGGATACTATTAGTATTGAATATAATTAATAAAACAAATTAAAGGAACATATTTTCATTTACACTAACCTTTCACGTATAGGATATATTCACTCAATGGATTTGGATTTGCCCTAAGTGCATGCTGATCTTGCTATTAAGGAGTGAATTGAATATCTTAAATTATTGGAAAGCTAATCTCCAACAGTCTTTTAAGAATATCAAAGTTCATAGATGATTGATATAGAATTTTCCAATCTTAGTTTACTATGCTTTGTATGTTATTTAGTTATTTATACTTTGTATTAGTAATATACTGTCATGACAGACTTAACTGTTAAGTACTAAATTTTAGTGAATTTGAGTGCCTCTAAGTTGCTTACCTTGAGTGTTTAGTACTGAATCAATTGTTATAATGACTCATTCTTTACTTTGTCGTATAGTGCTTTCACAACACTCTCTCTTTCTGTGTAATAAGCCCGTCAATGGTCTCTCAACACCGTTGAAATTTGACCCATGTAGGTACCTCTCTTGATTTTGTTCAATTCTTCATCTTTGCTTGATAAACTTCACACTGTCACTTCTATTTTGGGTGCTTTTAGATCACATTTTCATTCATGTTTCGTGTAAAAATTGAGTCTTTCTGGAATGCACATGCAGTAAATAATCTCGATTGGGTTGAAAGATTGTGGCATTTTTTTATTTTATTATTTACTTTGCCCTTTAGAAATGCTATTTTGGTTTATATATTATTATTATTATTATTATTACTATTATTATTATTATTATTATTATTATTATTATCAGCTTAGAACTATGAAGAAGAGTGTTGAATGAGGTTTATTGCGTTATGTTGTTTCCTACTGCCTGTTGATTTTTTGGTCCAATTCAGATTGATCCTGCTTATAGGCCAAGTTTAGTGCAAAAGGATGTTTTCGGTTTGGTCTTCTGCCATTTGCTGGGCCAGTCTCTCTCTTTCTATTATTTTTTCTCTTCGATATTTATTTATTTATTTATTTTATTTTGCTGTTAGAAGTTAAAATGAAGACAGTAGAACTTATATTTGATAAGCATGATTTAGATAAGCATAAATTGCAGTATACTTATTTTGAGTCTACATAAATTTCAGTAATGATTCCTCTCTGAGTTTGCATTTTGTCCATAACTCCATATGCTTGTCCCTACCTAATGCACTGTTTGGTTATCTTGTGTGATTTTTTTGTTCTTTTGGCCTGCCATGGCATTTTGTGCTTCTTATCTGAATTTGAAACTGAGTTTAAAATATTTTCATGACATTGACTTCAAGCTT
Source organism: Glycine tomentella (assembly GCA_007407185.1). Taxonomy (NCBI): domain Eukaryota; kingdom Viridiplantae; phylum Streptophyta; class Magnoliopsida; order Fabales; family Fabaceae; genus Glycine; species Glycine tomentella. Next base: position 109,293 of record PYAF01002816.1, on the reverse strand, counting down.
TGTCAACTTTTCAATCAGCAATCGGTGAGATCAGACACGATTATGACTGGAGAGATGACATTGAGGGTTCTTGTTCTACCTGTTGGTGGTGTCAAGGATAAGGTAAAATTCTATATCTTTTTAAGCTTTGTCAACTTTTTTAGAAAATGACTTTAATAGAATGAATTCAAAGCTTAGGCTTAAATTAACATACTAATAATAAAGACAGAAAATATAGTAAGATGAAAATCTAAGAAAAATAAGAAATAAAAGTAAAGCACCCGTGATGGGATTATATGAGGGGAAGGCTTATATATATATATATATATATATATATATATATATATATATATATATATTCTATTGGTCGACATTAACCAATTAGCAAACGGCAAAAGAACCAAAATAGTGTTTTTTTACAAAATATTTACCGATAAGGGACTGTTTCAAAACTATTTACAAAACTGGGACTGTGTAACATGCCTGAATTAGGCATGTTACAACACGCCTAGATTGGGCGTGTTGTAACATGCCTAATTCAGGCATGTTACAGCTGCCCCATTTTTGCAAATATGGCCCCCCGTCAGCATTTCCCTCACATGTTGCCTTGCAGTCTTCTGTGTCTTTTCTAAACTGCCTACCATTCGAGTGTATTTTCATTTTTTTCAGAGATTTTTGAAGTTGTTTTGAGTGACGAGAAGCCTGAGTTCAAGTGGTGATTCTGTTCGCGTTTGAGGGATGGTATGTGACAATGGTTTGCGGTTAAGGGTTTAGGGTTTGGTGGGCATGGTACGTGATGTTTGGGATAGGGTTGGGTTAGGCTTAGATTTCATGATTCTGGTTGCATGGTTTAGGGTTGGTGGGCGTGTTGAACGACGTCCTAAACCCCAAACACCATGTACGCCTGCCGACACAACCCTAACCCCTCACCCGAATACCCAACCCCTAAACCCCAACCAAACCCTAAACCCAAGACCCTAGCCAAACCCTAAACCCTAACCAATCCATAAACCCCAACCAAACCCTAAACCCTAAACCCAAGACCCATCCAGATTAGTGAGTTCAATCTTTTGCTTTAGAGCTTGAAGCTCATGTTTGAAGAGTCTGCGAAGATGAGCCTTAATATATCTGGTTGGTCAAAAGTTTCTTTAAATCTTGATTCTGTCTCAAGGAAGAACTACATTAATCACGTACATCTAACTGAGAAGCTGTTGGGGGTCAAGTGTAATGGAGAAAGGCATCTCAAAAGGTTCTACCTCGTTGCTTCTCCAAATAGTGGCACCAAGGGGGAAGACCTTCCTTGTAGTTGGCATATGCTAAAAGATCAAGTTTTTTTTTTGGATTTGGAGCAGCAATGTGTCTGATGGGAAAGTCTTTGAGCATTGATTTCCTTCTCTATATACTCAAAGAGCACGTTCTTCCACTTTAGGAAAAGTAGCCCAAGATGGATACTTGAAGGGATTAATACCTAGAAAACCCTTCCTTCCATAGCTTTGTAAGATTAAGGTTGTCAAGTTATACTTGTTGAAATATCTGGATGAAGAATCTGGGAGCCAATATCACATTTCTTCTTCCAGACTTGGTTACAAGTCTGCCATTCCAAAATTTTATATCCTCTGAACCCATGATATAGTCTAATGTGAAGATTGGGATGGACATGGATGTCTAGTTGCTTTTGAACATATGGTCTTGAAGGTAAGATCCATGTTGTTAGTTGTTGTTTAGCTGTCTTCATCAGTCTTCTATGAAGCCTATTGAAGAGTTATGTTGCTCTAAAAGGATCTTCAATTAACATCATTATCTTTCATGCCTCCAGACATTCCTGTATGACTTCAATGGAGATAGATTTTGGTTCTCCATATTTCTCTTCTAAACGTTTGAGCATGTCTTCCTCTAATATATCATAATGAGTAATAATAATCTGTTCATCGGCATTAGAAATTGGCCTTGGATGAAAAATGAGCATTTCCATGATCTCTCTCAATAACATCATCCTTATCTTCTACAAGAGCTGACAGAAGCATGGCCTCCTCACGAGTTTCCCTTTGTTTAGGATCCATGTCTTTAGAAATAATGACAGCTTCCAACCCCTAAACCCCAACCAATCCCTAAACCCCAGCCAAACCCTAAACCCTAAACCCAATACCCTAGCCAAACACTAAACCCCAGCCAACCCCTAAACCCCAACCAATCCCTAAACTCACCACAAAGCCTTAAACCCTAAACACCATGTACGCCTGCCGACAAAACCCTAACCTCTCACCTTTAGGGTTTGGCTAGGGTTTAGGGTTTAGTTGGGGTTTAGGGGTTGGGTATTCGGGTGAGGGGTTAGGTTGTGTCGGCAGGCGTACATGGTGTTTGGGGTTTAGGGCTTTGTGTTGAGTTTAGGGTTTGGTTGGGGTTTAAGGTTTGGTTGGGATGTAAAGTTTGCTATAGGGTTTAGGGTTTGTCTGGATAAAATGATTAGAATTTAGAATTTAGGGTTAATGTGTAGTTATTATATGAGGGTTAAATAATTAGGGACTGTAGTGTTTGGGGGATTAGGGTTGGCTTGGCATGGTTAGGTTGTGTTTAGGGTATGGTCATGGGACGATGGTGTGCGGTTAAGGGTTTAGGGTTTGGTGGGTGGTTAAGGGTGTAGCGTTCAGTGGGCTAGGTATGTGACTTTTGGGCTAGGGTTGGAGCAGGGTTTGGTTGCACGGTTGAGGGTTTGGTTCAAGGTTCGGGTTTGGTTGCATGGTTGATGGACCTGATTCACCGCGCTCTGAATCAGATCATGAGGCTGAGCCGATGAATCCGACATCTTTTGTGGTTCCTACCCCGTACAACTGGGGTGCTTTGCGTAGGCGTACTCAGCGCACTCATGTTTCACAAGCTGTGTGGAACCAGGGCAACACCCACGCACGACTATGGTTCCTAAGCAGACGAGTATTCCTAATGGTCCTGTTCAATGTAACCAGCTTGCTATTAACAGATATAATCAATGAACTCAACTTTCAACTGGTAAAACTGAGATGTCTTTGAGGAGGACATAATCAGATTTCCTCAACTCCAACATCACTATGTCAAGACCGAAGCTTTGCTTGAAGCATCATATTGGACACTAATACAATGTTGAAGGAAACAGCTGACAAAATGGAAGTGGCAAGGAAGCAAAGTGAAGAGACAAAAGCAAAGAAAATTGCAGCTAAGGAAGTGCTTGCCAAGGCAAAACTTGAATTGGAAGACTAATTACTCAATATTAGTGAAGTGTAAGACAACATATTCTGGGTTTGGTTGGGGTTTAGGGTTTGGCTGTGGTTTAGGGTTGTGTCGGCAGACGTACGTACATGGTCTTTAGGGTTAAGGTTTAAGTTGATTTCTTTTTAGTTACTTTTTAGATAGATACTTATAAACGTTAAGTAATTCATTTTTTCTGGGGACGCCCAAGTTCGGCGTCATTGAAGAAGACGCCCAAGTTGGGCGTCATTCAACATGCCCACCAACCCTAAACCATGCAACCAGAACCATGAAACCAACCCTAACCTAACCCTAGCCCAAACGTCACATACCATGCCCACCAAACCCTAAACCCTCAGCCGCAAACCATCGTCACATGACCATGACACCCAACCCTAGCCCAAACGTCGCGTACCATGCCCGCCAAACCCTAAACCCTTAACCACAAACTATCGTCACATGACCATACCCTAAACACAACCTAACCATGCCCAACAAACCCTAATCCCTCAAAGGCAAACAGAATCACCACTTGAACTCATGCTTCTCGTAACTCAAAACAACTTCAAAAATGTCTGAAAAAAACGATTTAAAATTTGACTAAATTAATATTAATCAACCATTTATGCTTCACACATTTCCTACTGTCTTGTCTTTATCATGCTTCTGACCTTTGGCTTTTGAGAATTTGTGAGGCAAAGTGTATATTTGTCCGTGTTCTACTATTTTTTGTCTTTACATGCTTGGCGATTTGTTTTTGTTGGTCAGTGGTTCCCGTAAGCTTTCTAACACACCATGTATCTCAGCTTCCTTCCATCATTCAAAATATCAAAGTTTCTTCTTTTTGATCAGTGATTCACTGGCCACTAGATCTAGGGATTCCGCCTACACTCACGAAAGAAAAAGCCACTGCAAAGGATAAACTATACTCAAGGTGAGAGAACCCTCATTGCGGGGTTAACGTCGTTAAATAATAGTTAAACCGAGCATGCTAAACATAAATGTCACAAACATAAATGCCCACCCTAAACCCTAAACTCTTAACCACAAACTAACGTCACATGACCATACCCTAAACACAACCTAACCATGCCCAGCAAACCCTAATCCCTCAAACGCGAACAGAATCACCACTTGAACGCATGCTTCTCGTCACTCAAAACACCTTCTTTAATCTCTTAAAAAATGAAAAAATACCAAAATGATGGCAGTTTAGCAGAGACAGAGAACACTGGAAGCCAATATATGAACCAACTGGGGAGCGGGGGGGCCTATTTGCAAAAATGGGGCAGTTGTAACATGCCTGAATTAGGCATGTTACAACACGCCCAATCTAGGCGTGTTGTAACATGCCTAATTCAGGCATGTTACACAGCCCTAGTTTTGTAAATAGTTTTGAAACAGCCCCTTATCGGTAAATATTTTGTAAAAAAACACCATTTTGGTTCTTTTGCCATTAGCAAACAGAATTATACGAACCCAGTTTGCCATTACAACCCGTGTTCATAGTGACCTTCCCCCTTGTTTTTGCCCATGGGCGTTAGCCTATAGTATTATGTACAAACCACATTAAATTCCTTTCTTTTTTTGTTTGTGCACCTTGACATGACTACTAGCACAGGACATTTGTCTTGAAAGCCTTTGTTGGGTCTTAAATGCAGAGTTAAATATTAGCAGTTTTTCTGTTTCCTAATATCATGTGAATAATAAAAAGAGTAGTCTGAAACTTGACATCTTACACTTGTCTTATTTTTAGAATCTTTACTAGTTTTTGGAATCTTTAGTATAGTTCCAGAATTCCTATCGAAAAACATTATATCAAATCTTTTGAAGCTCAAATACTCTCAGTTGGAAGGTAAGAATTTTAAATATTTGTTCTTTTTGTTTTTAAATAGATATACTTTTTGCCTCTTCTAATGAAGTGATGCGGATGAATGGTACAAAATAATCCTTTGTAGCTAATCATGTTGCTGAAACTGTTGTTGGAGTTGTGACAATAAGGGCTTTTGAGGACGAAGGTCATTTCTTTGAGAAGAATCTTGATCTAATTGATATCAATGCTAGTGCTTTCTTCCATAGTTTTTATTCAATGAATGGTTGATCCTACACTTAGAAATGGTCTCTGCAGTAGTTCTTTCCTTCGCAGCACTTTGCATGGTTATGTTTATACATGGAACTTTCGCCCCTGGTAGGATTTCAGTCATTGCTTGAGTATATAAATTATGTTGAAATTATTTGATTTTATCCTCAGAAAGTATCAGTATCTTTCTTGACACAAGCTTCTTAATTTCGATATCCTTTTTCCAGGATTCATTGGCATGACTCTCTCTTATGGTTTTTCACTAAATGTTGCCTTAGTATTTTTAATTCAAAGTCAATGCAATATAGCAAATTACATAATATCTATAGAAATGATAAATCAATATATGCATATACCAAGTGAGGCCAAAGAAGCTATAGAAGAAAATCGTCCTCCTTTTTGAATTTGCCAGATGCAGGCAAAGTATAAATAAATGATTTGTAGGTATTTGTCTAATTGCATATTTTAAATTTTGCAGCATATATAGTATTAAAAAACATGGGAGTTCAAATGAAATGCATAATTTTGTGGTCTATACCAAAACAGATAAGATATAGGCCTGTCCCTCCTTGCACATGGTGGAGTTGCGAAAGACCGGGGGTGACACACTACAGTTTCACAAGGCATGTGCAACATTTTAATTGTGACTGGTTTTGAATAGTCTAGAATTGTTATGCAGCTAAGGCATGAAATTTCCTGTATAAAGGAACTATGAACTTTTTAAGGCCTATTTGCCTTGATAAATTGTTTTTACTTTCAGTTTGACAAAAGCTTAAAAGGTATCAAAATGACATCTCATGATAAACTTGCATATTATCTGCAACTACTGACAAGCCAACTCCCTATAGAAAGCCAGGTAGTGATAAGGCAAATGGGGAGGCAGTCATCTTCATGTTTTTTCTTTGAATCTTTGCCTACATAGTGTCATGCTAAGAATTTATAATGTATTTGGCATTGTGTTCACTGATTTTTATGAAACTGTTATTAGTTATATCCAAACTGAGTCTTCATACTAACAGTTGGGTTCTTGGCTGATTTGAGTTGCATTGATGTTTTGTAGGCTAATAGATTTAGACTCCAATCCAAAGCTGTCTTGTCATATATTTTGAACTTTGGTTGTTCCTAAATGTCTAGGCTTCATACTTTGAAGCAGAATGCTGGTTTAGAATGTAAAATCAACATTCTTATTGATTCATTACCAATTGCTAATTTTAAAATAAGTAAAACAAGAAAAGTAAATGTATTTTTATGTTATTTTTGTCAAAAATGTTGAACATAAAATTATTCATCTAAAGTTACTTGTTGGCAAAACACTAGTTTTATGATTCATGACCTTTTTTAGATGTGTCCTTTTTTACTTGTTGGCAACTAGAGTGTAGTTTTCTTGCCTATATTTTATCTTCCACGAAAAGTTTATGTTAGTTAATACATTTTGAACTTCATGTAATTCTATTTATCTAAAATAATTAATATTTGCGTAGTGGCTGTAGTCCCAACATTACACAGACTTTCAATCAACTTATGATTTGTAGCATGCCATTTAATCCAGCAACTGCTGGTATTAAAGTCAGAACAGACATATGCTTAAGAGGAAATTATCCGTGAACTTGACAAGCTTGGCATACCTTACACATACCCAGTTGCCAAAACTGGCATAGTGGCCCAACTTGGCTCTGGTTCTCGCCCCATTATTGCTATTCGCGATGACATGAATGCACTTCCCTTGTAGGCGACCCCACTTTGGCCTCTCCATGTGCTCCTTCATCAACATACTCCCTCCGATCTCGAATATAAGCGACAAAAGTTACTTATTTTTTTTTGTCTCAATTACTTTTTTTCTCTCAGATATAAATAAATCTCGATTATCTATGCCTTATTTTATGAAATTATCTACAAATTATCCTTCATTTAATAACTAGGCTTGCATTGCCTCGTGTGTAGTTATTTATATATGGAGTTGTACAATTCTTGTTAATTTAAGGTTTGGAGCTTGGCCTAGAGCCTACACTGCCCTATTTGAGCCTGCTACTAGTTGAAGAGAAGCTTTTAATTGGCGCCAATTTTGCATCCACTGGAATTGGCATTCTCAATGATACGGGGATTCAATTTGTAAGCTTAAATATTACTAATTGTTAATTTTATTGCAATCCAAGCTTTATATGTTGAGAACATATATAGTGTGATTTAGAGTGCATATATCGGTTAAATTATATAAAATCAATTCATGGTAACTATATAGTATGGTTTGGCAGTTGAACATTATCCATATTCAGTAGCAACTGAAGCTATTCCATGAGTATCAGGAAAGGTTAAGTGTACAAATTGGTGCGGAGGGAGCTAGGAACCAAGTAAACAGAGCACTCATCTTCATCACTCTTGTAGGCAATGATTTTGTCAACAATTACTACTTGGTGCCATATTCAGCAAGATCTCGCCAATTTTCTCTCCCTGACTATATGCGCTATCTCATATCTGAGTACCGCAAAATTCTCAGGGTATGCATTCTTTTCCAAACCCAATAATTACTATCTTTGAATTAAGTAGTCCCTTTGATAATTAATCATCTCGTACATGATTAATATTGTAGTTTGTTAAAGAATTTTAAAAACATAGACATAAGGTTCGACGGGCAAATATAAATAGTGCCTATTTTTTAAGATGAAAATGAATCATCAATTTAAAAATATTTGTGATTGGCAGTATAATGGTCAAAATCATGTTTTTGAGAATGTTCTGCTGCATGTACGTACCAATGTTACTACCAGTGACAGAATGTGTGTATTAATGCAAAAGACACATGTCTATGTTTTGGTTGGTGAAGGATACCAAATTCTTTTTCTCACATTTTAGCAACTTATTATTTAATGCACAATTATGAGATGACAGACACCCCTGCATGACATTGTTTAATTTTGTTCATATAAATTTTATACCATATATACTGAAAAAATAAATTAAAATGTTGTTTTAATTTTTTCATCACTGAAGGTGCTATTATTTTATGGCTTAGATTTTTTAATTTGGCATGTCAAGTTTACCCTTATTATTCATAATATTCATTCATTTTCAAATAAGTTGTACATGATTCAATTAAATGTGAAAGATTGGCATGATTTTCATTGTAGGTTTTAGTTTGCATCATGGAAAGCTTAGTTGTTCTCTTGAATATCTCCTTTAGCATAGCTATCAATGTGATCAGGATAAAGATTCCATCTTTCAAAAGCAGGTATATACTGGCATGTCATTTATAATATATTCACTTTCTTTTTAAGATTAGTGATAAGCATTAAGCATTAAACTTCAAACTTATTTGTCAGGAGACACAACAAAGAAGTTAGCCAGACTATAGTGTATTAGATATAGCTTCAATCATAAGCCTTGACTTAAGCAATTGAAATAATTAATTTGTACAGTGTGATTTAATTACTAACTATGGATTCTATATTGCGTTATGAGACCAGCCCATCATGTAATCACTGTTAACAAACCAACTAAATCGATGCTCAAAATATCTCTGATTTAGTATTTGCTATCTTCACAAGTCTATGGAGGTGAGGCAACAATATTATAAAAGACTAGTGTATCAAGCAATCCAATGCATAACTGGTGTTGCTTAATTATCCATTTTTAGGCAGATCCTTTTTTTTTTTTACTGTAATGTTCATCGCTAGTTTGAACTGATAATTGATTCTTGGTTCCCTTTTGAACTCTCAGGATTGTTAACTCTAGTGAGTTACACCATAGGATTTTATAAGTGGTCAGTAGTGTTTTGTATTTTCTAGCATTTTCTAACATAGTCTTGGTACAATAATCTGGAAGTTGTAATGGTTTATGGTGATGTGATGTTGTAATTCCAATAAAAAGTGTTAAATTCTTTTAATATATGATGTGGTTTTAATGGTTGTATGTTATGCATTCGTAGGTGTAAAATAATTTAAAAAAATATATAAACAAACAAAGACAATTTTTAAAAAAACAAACATACAAACGAAGACGGTTATTAAGAGGAAACCGTTATCATAGGTTGACACATGATGACGGTTTTTTCTAAATAACCGTCTTTGTTTATGTTTAATAAAAAAATTGAAATAAAATAGAAACAATGACGGTTATTAGGGGAAAACCGTCATTGTATGTCAACGTACGATGACAGTTATACGTAAGAACCGTCTTCGTAGGTTTTTAATTTAAAAAAAAAACTAAAATTAAATAGAAACAATGACGGTTATTAAGGAAAACCCGTCATGGTATGCTGCCACACGATGACAGTTTTCCTTAATAACCGTCTTTGTTGGTATTTATTTAAAAAAATTAAACTGAAATTAAAATTGAAATTAAATGGAAACGAAGACGGTTATTAAGAGAAAACCGTCATCGTATGTCAGCATACGATGACGGTTTTCCTTAATAATTGTCTTCGTTTGTATTTTATTTAAAAAATAAATTAAAAAAATTAGAAACGATGACTGTTTTTTAGAACCATCGTCGAAAGTACCCCCTTTTCAACGACACACACAACAATGACGGTTCAACAATCGTCATCGTAGGGCCTAAACAACCGTCATCGTTTGCACTCTGTGTAGTAGTGATGCATGGTCCTGACCAATCTTCATGTGACACATGACGTGGAGAGATACACAGTGTAAGGGTTAATCGGTGCTTGTTGTTGCAGAATATATATGTACATAATCAAAAAATTAATACTAGAAACAAAATCCAAAAAAAAATCATTATGTCTCTAAATCTTTTAATGTCAACCACATCTATGAATGAAATTAATCCCCTGAATCATTGTCATCCTCTGGTTCTATAAAAACATAAAGATAAATCTGGGTTAAAATTTATCAACTGAACTATGTTCAAGACTTTTATTTTTATCTCTTAACTATAGCCAATGAGTTTCAGACAAAAGTTCTGATCTTGCGTTCCACAAATTTGTAGGTTTTACTACCCTTATCTCATTGGGATTTACTACCCCAGCAACACTTAATTAAAACTTTCTTAGCTTATCATGCTAACCAGTTAAGACATAAAAGATCTTAAATCATTTACAAAAATTTTAAAACAGATTCATGTCCCCAATATAGTTCAAGTAAGTAAAAGATAAACCAAATCTAACCATATATTCCTACTTTCCCATCAGGCTCTGATACTCATGTCCGCAATATAGTTCAAGTAACTAAAAGATAAACCAAATCTAACCATATATTCCTACTTTCCCATTAAGCTCTGATACCATAAGGGGGTCGAAGCAAGATTAAAGAAAAGGAATTAAAACAAGCAAAACATAAATGGAAAGCAGGATACTGACTCTACATGGCTGAGAATCAGAAATTATGAAAAAATTATAAATGCAAAACATATACATAAAGTTAAACTCTTAAGCGTGGCAAGTCGTTAGGATGAGAGGGACTAGATGAGAAGAGAATAATTCAATTGCAGAATAAAAACATGCAAAAATAAGAAAAAAGATTTTTATTTCTCAAAAGAAGATTACAAGATTGAAACTCAGAGGTATGCCTATGCAAAGAACTCTTTGAATATAAAAAAACTTGATTACAGAATGAGGGACACAGCCCTTATAAAGACAGATTTAACTATGGCTACAGTTTCGATAATAGAAACCGAAAAACCTACCACTACAGGGTACAATAATTAGCCGCAGTGAAAGATGATGATATGATGACATCAATCTATGTCAAAGACGATTCCAAAAAAGTCGTCTTCATTTTGGTCGAAGTCATCTGAGGATGATGAAAAGGTTTCTTCAGGCTTCTTTGTTGATGACGAAACTTCATCTTCTTTCTTCATAAGATTAAGGATTATTTGCATATTTCAACAAAATTTTCCTTTGTTGAAGATGTTGATAGTGCTGATAGAGCCACTGATCTTTGATTAAGAAACTTACAAGTTTCATTATCAACATTCTTGGTTAGCTTTGGATGATTTTTAAACCAAAGTTTAACCTGATCTAGATGAGCCCATGAATGATAAGATTGAGACCACCATTTGACCAGAGCTTGCCTTCTCAGCAAAGGGAGTTTTCCTTTGGTAGTGCAACTTGCAAAAACATATCGCCATTGGAAAATCCAGGCGAGAGACATTTTGTTGAAGAAATGTAAGTCTGTAGGGAAGGGATCATCCCCAAACTCATACTTCTTATTAAAAGTTATCAATCCCGACACAACTTTCGAAGGAAGAATGTCAAGGATTGGTCCAAAATAATTCCACCAATGAATGAACCATTGAGGAAATTTATATAGAACATTTTGTTTGAAATAAATTAGCCATGAATGCATAAAGTCTTTGTTTTGAGAAAAGACGACATTATGCCAGGCTGATTGATAATCCCAATAATTAAAACCAATGGGATCATAGTTGAGAATTTTTTTTAATCTTATTCAAGTCTCCAAACTCCTTTGGTGTTAAAACCTTAAGAATCTGCAACATTGAATAACCAATTTAATTTGAATTATTATTTTTATGGTGTTTGATTTGGACTAAATTAGAGTCAACCAAAATAAACTCATAAAATGTCTTGATTTATAGATTGATGTTGGTCTGTAATGAAATTGATCTACCTGGAAATCTTTTGGAAAGATTTTTTGGGGAATCTTGTTTGACTTGAGATCCCATAATTCTAGTTCCATTTGAATAACATCCTGACATTTAGGTTTCGGGACGTATTGGGTTTTTGGATGCCAAAGGTTCAGGTTGGTGAACAATGGCTTTGCCTTTGGATTGCTGGAGGATTATCTATTTGTTTTTAAGATTTTCAATCATAGTTGAAAAAGTTTCATTGTCTTCCTCTTCTGAGGCGATGTCAGCCCATGATTTTTGATCAAAGGCCTTTAGGAAGTTTGTACAACCCTTTTCTTGAAGGGCCAGAATTGTTTGAATAGGCATGGCATAATCAGCCTTGGTTTGGGATTGAGGTTTGTTTTTCTGGGTGGATGGCCCAATTTGAGATTGAGGGACATAGGTAGATGACCCTGATTGGGTTGAAGACCCAGATTGAATTTCAGAATCAACTTCCTACTTGGAAGAAGATCCTGACCCTGAATGAGCAATTAGACCAGCAATTGCTAGTCTGTTTTTGCTACTACTTCTGCCTCTCCCTTTCCCTCGGGAGGAGGAAGATTTTATTGAATTCGACATTTGACTCTCACTGTTTGCCTCCCTGTAAATATTCACGAGTAAGGTAGTCAGGAAGAGAGTTTAAGGTACCTTTGAGAAATTCAATTTAAAAATCAAAGATACTTAAGATTGCTTGCCATCGAGCAAAAATTTGTTTGGATGCAAGGTTTTTAACATCTTTTTGTAAAATCTCTTTAGCAGATTTACAATCAACACAAATCAAAAACCTTTGAATGAGTAAATCAAATTAAAATTTTGATATGCATAAAACAATTGTTAAAAACTTCCTTTTTTATAGTAGAATAATTCTACTAAGCAGGCATCAGTTTTGACCATTTTTTTGGCTAAAGGATTGGGAAGAGACATGGAAGATCTTTAACCTTGGATTTGATCTATTTGACAAGATCAATGTAAACATTAGTCCACGAAGGAGGTGTTTTCTTGAGACGATTATAAAGAGGTTTAGTGAGATTGCTAAGTTGCGGAAAGAAATCAGCAACATAGTTTAAGCAACCAAGAAAATGTTGAAGTTGGGTAGGAGATTCTGAATCTTCTTCTGACAATGAATAAGAAGTTCTTGACTCATCTGGAAATGATGAGCCTTAATAGGGATTTTTGACGTTCATTGAAGTCCTTTTCATAAGGAAGATCAACTATATGTTGTTGTCTTTGCCAAAATCAGACCTAGATTAAGAACGAGACTTCAAACACCTTAGAATCTTTGTGATCCAAGACATAGAGATCACTCACCTTTACTCTTATCCCCTAGGAGCACCTATCATAGTAAAGCTCTAAGAAATCCTATGTTATTAATACAAAAGGTACTCAAAAGAATACGCAACAGAGTTTAAAGAAAGAAACCACCTTTGATCCAGCAAATGAAGTATGCAAATGATTTACCAGACTTGGATTGAAAGATGGAAGAAGTTGTTTCTAAACCTTCTTTACAAAACTTCTTTTGAAAGCTTGCCCAAGAAGAAACCCTCATTTGAAATCTTTGAATCTTGAGAATTGTGGGACTTTAACAGAGTTAAGCACTAGAAACCTTTCCTTGCACAGAAAGCTTATGAATGAACTTTGTAATTTTGTTCTTATTTTCCAAAACATCCAACAATTATTTATAGAAATTAGTTTGTAACTATCAATAATTGATTAAAACGCTAATGTAATCGATTAATTTTACTAATGTAATCAATTATTAACACACTCAATCTATTAAAGCGTTCTTGAGGTTTCTGGAAAAGATATATGAACAAAGTAATTGATTATTTCGTAATGTAATCGATTATCACAGGAAGTCTTATTTCCAAAAACATGTCAAGTAATCGATTACCACAAATCGTAATCGATTAACACATGAACATTTTTCTGTGACTTTGTGAAGTGTAATTGATTACCATATTGTTGTAATCGATTAAAGTGTTCTTCAAAGCTTAAGTAATAGATTACCATATTCTGGTAATTGATTAAAGCAGTACGAAATAGTTTTTCCAAAACTTTAAACTTTGAACACTTTGGCCTTTATGCAATCATGAAAATAAAAGCTTTTTCACAAAACTTATCCTTTTATGAAAGCCATGAATGCAAGACTATGAATGATGTTTATGCAATGCAATGGATCATAGGATGGCTTACTTAGACATCTAAAGATTACATATGCCTTCAATTAAATGGCATGCACAGCTAAAACATATTCATGCCTAAGAGCCTCAGCATCTTGATCCTTTCAAGCTCCCCCTGTATCTAACATCTAACACACTATAAAACCAATAGCGTCCACTCGTTAGGACAACCAGTGTTTAATCACTAAGTGTTTTCATCATTCACTTACAGTTGGTATAAGCCACTTACATATCTTTTTATACTATTATATGTGACGTTCAACCAAGTACGAAAAAGTAATGTTAGCCACAAAGGGAAGTGCACAATCTCTCTTTTTGAAATTTAGTTTTACTTCTCTTTATTTGAATTGCTAACGTTTGAATTTAAGGAAACGACATAATAGAAGAGAATATAAGGTCTATACAGAATTTTCCTCAAAGGTCATTTTTGATGAAGATAAGGAACACATGTTGTCTGTACTTTTATTCCTTTCCCGTCCTATTAGAGTGTGTCACGTCACCTTGCCTCCAAGTGTGAGACAACAATCATTTCAAGACTTAGTGCTAATCCCGTAATGGATCCTTCGCTAAAGTCTATAAAAGGAAAATTCTACCCTTATGCAAAACATGAATAAACATCATAAAGAAGTGCTAAAATCTCTTAAGCGAAACTCTGTCCAAATCGTTGGATGATACATTTAATATTTCATTGTTTATTCTTTGCTAAGAAAAGTTACTCAATATTTGATCTTTATTGTTTATCCACTCACTGAGTGTTATTGTATCATTATAGTAATTCAAACTCCTTCTTTGTGAAAGCCAAGAGTGGCTTAGTGTTAAAAAATACTAGGGTTTCTTAGATTCAGGGGGAGTCTAAGTTGGTGCCAGAAGTGGCAATAAGAATACTTATAAAGCCAAGAGTGAAATGATATAATAATTGCTTTGTAATTAAAGTATTGATTAGTGGAATCCTTTACTCTTGTGTAAAGGAAAATTAAAAATAGCTCTATATGAGTGAACCAGTATAAATCAAGTGTTTTTACGTCTCTCTTTGACGTTTTATTTCTCTTAGCATTCTTTGTCACTTTTTTCTCATCAAGTGTTTGATTAAAAACCTTTTATAAAATTCTATTTCATATATTTACTGGAAGAACTAACTTTGTTTTATCGAACCTTTGTATTATCAGTGGATGACTCTAGTACATATATCATTTTGAACCTTTGATAAAGATTTATATTGCATAAAGTTATTATCTTTGATTAACACACTATTCAACCCCTCTTTTAGAGTGATTGTTGTTATTTCAGTTGGCATTAGAGTTCGGTCTTACAGGTTGAGTATTTAACAATACTAAGGAAAAGATCAAGAAAATCAAACTTTTTGATCACTTCAAGGCAATACTTGGCTTAATTTAGAAATGTTCCATTCTTCATTTGCTTCACTTGAAGTCCAAGAAAGAATGTTAATTCTCCCATTATTGACATTTCAAATTCATTCTGCATAGAGGTAGAAAATTCTTTGCCCTGCAAATGGTTAGTTGAACCAAAAATTATATTATCAACATAAACTTAAACCAATAAGATATCATTCTTTTGCCTTTTGATGAACAAGGTTTTATGAACATGTCCTCTTGTGAAAGATTGTTCAAGCAGAAATTTACTTAATCTTTCATACCAAGATCTTGGAGCTTGTAATAACCCTAAGTCATTCCGCGAACGACGCAAGCATCGGAGCGAGTTTGGCGCTATTATAACCCGTGTTGCTGAAAAAAGACCATTTTTGGGGTTTTGCTGTGTGCCACGCTTGGGGCGTGGGAACCCACGCCTGGGGCGTGGGAAGTGCTCCAGAAAGTGGATTTTCACTGGAGTGCCACGCTTGGAGCGTGGGATGCCATGCCTGGAGCGTGGGTTGCACGACAAGGCCTATAAAAAGGCCGAAAACGCGAAAATGGAAGAGGAAATTAGTTTCTTCTTCTTCCCCAGCGTCCCCACCTCCATTAATGGCTGCTCCAAGCTTACTTGAGCCCTATACCTTGGTCTAAACACTTCCCAAACCATCCAAACCTCCTAGAAACCCTAAGAGAGCTTGAATCTTTCCTCAAATCTCTCTGAAACCCCATATCTTGAGAAACCTCAGAGAGGTTGAAGAGAACTCGAGTTTGGCGAGGAACGGTAGCGACCCACGGACACCTGAGCTTGGAGGAGTGTTCTAGAGGTCTTCTGTGTCGCCACTGAGGTAAGAAACTCGAGTTTCTCCGATTGATTTTGGATTTGAGGGTTTCTTGTGAATAGTGACCCATCTGTGATAGAGCTAGAATTAGCTCTGGGTCCAGTTGGGAGATGTGTTTAGAATGATGAGAGGAGTAAGGATTAGCTTTCAATTTGTGATTTGGAGACTGTTGGTTTTGGCTCTAGGCTGGCATGTGTGACTTGGACTGAGTCACTTGATTTGAGACATGCAAGAGCCAAACTGA
>PYAF01002816.1:79569-92703 GCA_007407185.1 Glycine tomentella | reverse complement strand
TTGTGACACCTGTAGCTGCAGGTGAAGGGCCTTGGGCCGAGATGGATGAACACTGTGATGTGTTCCCTGCCTGTGATGAGATGCAGATCAGAGAATGATCTGGGATGGAACCTATAGGATACCTGGATGGGTATCGGGCTAGATGAGGTTCCCTAGCCAGAGGTAGAGTTTGAGGACTCCCTGGAATAGCTGAGATTCCATACATACGCGCATTTAATGCTATGTTGTTTCATACTGCGTGCTAATTATGAAATTTTGAATTGATTGGTCTTTTTTGCCCACAGATGTGACGTTTCGTCCAAGTCTGATGGTTATGCAACATTTTGTACGCATCTGACGGTTACACATGCACACAGTCTGACAATTATGCAACGTTTCGCATGAATCTGATGGTTACACTTGCATCCTCCTTTGTGTCTATATATGTCTCCTTTCATTTTGCGTTTTCGTGTTCTCTTGCTTCTTCTTTCTGCGTGTCTCTTTGCATTTTTCGAATCCTCATTTCTGCCATTTCTAGCATTTCTTCATCTAAGCTTTAAGAAATCTTCACAGAAACATGTATCCTTAATACCATTAGACTTCTTGACTTCAACTTTACTTCAATTGTATTTTGTTGGTTGTTCTTGGGGTGCTTTCAATCTTTGATCATTTTCTGGGTTATTTCCTGGGTTTTGTTTCCTTGCTACAAATATTTGGATTCTTTAAATAGTTTTCTTGCAACATTTCTATTTCATCGTCTATAATGAGCACTTCTCCTGAAGAAGAGGCAAAGTTACGCCAAACCATTCCCCCTAGGGTTGGGTATTGGTTATTTGGTTTTCCCCTTTCTGAAGAAGAAAGGGAAAAGGCTCTATTTCGTTCACATACTGGGGGGGTTAGCAGAAAAGGGAAAACTAAAATTCCTGAAAATGAAATTCCTTTAGACAAGACTAGGGTTCAGTTTGACACTAGGGCTTCCCCCTATATGTCCTTCTCCTTTTTCTCTGGCTTCTAAACTGAAGAACCCAGATTTTTCATTGTCCCAAGGTAATGTCACCCTTACCTCGGGTCTTGTTGCTACTTGGGTCTTGTCATCACAACCCGATCCTTGTCCCTAAGTCAAGTCTCACCAAGCCAAGTAACGCCATTTTTGTACCGGGTAGCCCTCTTGATACTGCCAAGAATATTGGTGGATCTAAATACATCATCCTTATCTCGAATGATTCTTCTAGTCCAACAACCTCTTCTCCAGCCAAAACCATTCTTCTTCAAGTATTTCACTGTTTTACTGATTTTTATTTCTTTGACGTATGTATTTATTGACTCATCTTCATAACAAGTTGTTGAGTCCCAATCTGCTGAATTGCATTCTGGTTCCCTTTCCCCTACGATGATTTCCAATTTCCCGTGGGTAACCCATGAAGCACTGTATACGTTGTTTGAGCCGTCTTGCCAGTTGTTGTACTTCTTTTTTATTTGTTGGAGGCTTCATTTCCAACACTGCTTTATACATTTGTCCGGGTTGGCTTATATTCCTTTGTGGGTCAACATGAACCCCAAAAATTTTCTGGTCGGGACACCGAATGCACATTTGATCGGGTTTAGCCGAATCTTGTATTCCCTTAACTTGTTGAATGTCTCCTCTAAATCCTGCATGTGATCTGTAGGGTTGGCTGTCTTAACGATCATGTTATCAATGTACACTTCAATATTTTGGCCCAGTTGATGTTCGAATACTCTATTCATCATTCTTTGGTATGTGCCCAAAAGGCATAACATTATAGTAGTAATTCGCTTTTTGCCTATAAAGGTCGTTTTATCCTTGTCTTCCGGGTACATTGCTATCTGATTATACCCGAAATAAGCATCCATAAAGGACAATAGCTGGAACCCGAACAAGTTATCCAGTACCTGATCAATGTTGGGCATTGGGTAGGAATCTTTAGGGCACACTTTATTCAAATCAGTGTAATCTGTGCATACCCTCCATTTGCCGTTGGGCTTTTTAACCATCACCACATTAGACAGCCACATATTGTATTGGATTTTTCGTATGAACCTGGCGTCCAGCAGCTCTTTAATATGTTCCTCCAGTGCTTGTTTTCTTCCTGGACCGAGTTTCCTCTTCTTTTGCGCTATGGGCTTTGATCCAGGGTACATTGACAACTTGTGGCAACAGAAATTGGGATCTATCCCCGGTATCTCTGAGGCCTTCCATGCGAAAACATCTTGATTTCTTCTCAGGAACTCCACTAATTTGGCTTTTATGAACGGGTTGATCGCCTTACCAACCTTGGTGATTTGCCAGAGCTGATCCCCTATTCTCAGGTCTTCTAATTCTCCTGTCGGCTCTTGTCTCATCTCCTCAGTATCTTTTCTTATGTCAAGTTCCACCATGTTAACTAGTTTTCCTGACTTACGTTCCTCAACCTTCCTTCCGTTCTGGTCTCCTTGACGGATCCAGGGTGGTGAGGACGGACCACCCTCGCTATCCTTGACCGTGTTGTAGTAACACTGCCGGGATTCTTTCTGGTCCCCGCAAATTGTAACCACTTTGTTCTTGTTCCCCACGAGTCTTATCTTCTAATGCTTAGTAGAGACCAGCATATCCCACTTATGGATAGTTGGCCTCCCTAATATAACGTTATACTGCGAGGGAAAGTCGACCACAATAAACTTGACTCGTTCAGACTTATATGCCTCCTTGGTGCTTAGCGTAATCTTGAGCTCAATGTAACCTTTGGGGTTAGTGTTCTCCCCATTGAACGCTATTAACATTCTCTTGCATGGCTTCAAGTCAACTTCGTCAAGATTCATTTTCTAAAATGTACTCCATAAAATTATATCTGCGCAGCTACCATTATCTACAAATATCCTTTTAACCCAACAATTAATCAATGTTCCGGTAATTACCAAGCCATCTTTATGATCCGGCACTACATCTCTCATATCCTCCTCCGTGAAGTAAAGTAAAGGGGGCTCCATCTTGTTAATTTTTTCATTGAACTTAGGTTGTTCTCTCACTGAAAGAACCTCCTTCAGATACTTCCTCCTTTGTTTGGTGGTGTCTCCTCCTTCTCCCAAAGCTCCACAGATAACATTACAATCGAACTCGGGTTCTGGAAATTCATCTCCATCATCATTTTTCTTTTATCTTTTTTTCTTCTTTATCATTCTCATTTGGTCGGGCTTCATACTGACCCTCACCTTTGTGCTTGTTCTTGTGACCCTAGGTCTTTATCACATATTGTCTTAGTCTGCCATCTCTGACAAACTTCTCAATCGCATCCCTTAAATCCAAGCATTGGTCAGTATGCCCTGGTCCGTTATGAAATTCACAGAACCAGGACTGATCTATCCCCGCCTTATTGTACAATGGACGAAGTCCGTCTACCTTTTTCATCTCAGTTGAAGCTACTTCTTGCCGGATTTGTGACCGGGATGCGTTTAACGGGGTGTACTCTGCATATTTGGCCCCATACTTTCCTGGCCTAAACTTGGTATCCGGGTTTCTTCCTGGTTGTGACCCTGTTGCTGCTCCCGGCCCCTTGGAGGTGGGCTTCTACTTCTAGGACTTCTTCTTTCTTTCTCTTTGTCGACCACATTGGCAATCTCCATTTGTTCTAATTCTAGGTACTTTTTTGATCGAGCCCTAAACTCCATCAGGGATTTCACTGGATCTTTGTAGATTGACTTTGCCAGTCGGGATGACACATCCAACCCGACGATGATGAGGTGCATATGCACTTTTTCTTCCAACCCTTGCACATGCAAGGTAGCTTCCTTGAAACGATCCAGGTAACTTTGGAGCATCTCACTAGGTTGTTGTCTTATCTTCCCAAGTGCAAATTCGAACTTGGGTTGTTTCTTACTAGTGGCAAAGTTCAATAGAAACTTCTGCCTGAAATCTTCAAAATTGCGGATTGACCGCGGTGGTAGTGTATGAAACCAAGTCTGCGTAGCCCCAGATAAAGTTGTAGTGATAATCCAGGAATCAATGGGCTCATCAATTCCCCTTACACACATCTGTATGTCAAACTCATCAATGTGCACTTGTGGGTCTTGGCTTCCATCATATTTTAGCAAGAAAGCTTCATTGAAGTCTTCCAGGTATGGAGCGTTGATAATTTCGTCAGTGAAAGGACTGTTGTTATGCTGCCCCTACTGTATTTCCTCTTGTAAACTCCCCCGTCCATTCTTGGACGAGGTGCAACTTCTCTGACTGGCCGCTGCATCTCGGTCTTCCTTCGCAATCAGGTTTTGAACCATCACTGTAGGTTCCTGAACCCCAGGGATCACAACCCAGACTCGAGTTGTCTGATTTGCTTCCGCGGTAGCAGTTTAGGGTGGAACACTGCTTGCATATGAGCTGTGTTTCCAATGTCGATTTGGACTGGGTTTGCATCTCAAGACTGGGCTGGATCTCCAGCATTCGCTCGAGATGAACCCCCAAGCTCCATCAGATTGATTGGTCATCCAAAATCAGCCCAAGTCACACTTGTGTTGCCTCTTTTGTCTGCATGTCGACTTTGTTGTCCTCGATTCTCATTATGAGCCGAATTCTCCATTCTCTTGAAGGGTTGCTCTATAAGCAAGATATACTGCTCTTCTTTTCATGCCTCAATGCGAAATTACACTCCTCCATCTGTAGTTCTAGGTTTCTGATATCTTCCTGCCTTTGCAGGGGTATCTCCTTTCCTTCTCGTCCATCCGGTCCAGGATTGAATTGAGAACATTGCTCATGAGATGTTCGTTGGGCTCTTGAACCATTTGAATTTGGTTTAGGAGGCGAGCATCTACCTGACTGGGTAGGACTGTCCGTGTCCTTGGAGCAAGAGTGGAGGTTGTGTCTGAAAGCTCTTCACTTATATGGACAACGTCATAGTCCACCGGTTGGGGTGGTGCCATGTTCTGAGCTGGAAGAGGTAGTGGATTCACCTCCTCCAAAATAGGATTTGACATCAAATCACTCCTTGCACCCACACCAGAGCATGGGTGTGCAGTCTGATTGTTGCATCTCGTGTTTACCATCTGGAACGTGGGATTTAAAATTTAACGATTCCCACAGACGACGCCAATTGTTATGTTTTTATGAACAAGAATGTCTAGCCAAATAGCTAGCAGGTTAATCTTGGATCAATAACTCTCTCTCCTAGGTATCTATGGAGGAAATACCCAGGACTAAGCAGATCGTTGTGCACTTTGATACCGATGCGGCATTTAGCCAATGGGCGTGATCTGTGTGTATATTGACAGCATATAATAGCGTACCTCTTATTTATAAGGGTGTTACCTCTGGGTTAATTGTTGTCATCTTGTGATTAGATAAGATATAACCTCTTGATTAGATAAGATATCTGTTTGTTGGGATCTCCTTCAACAGTCGTTCTACATGTTGTTGCACGTTCTTGAGATTTCTCCAGTTATTGTTGAGATTCTGAGCTAATGGGCCCTTAATGGGGTATTTGAAAAGGCCCATGTATTAGGTCCGTAACAAATTTAAACTTATATATAAATAGATTTTAATGATATACAGATAATTTTATTAGAAAAAATTTAATTTAACTTTAAAACATTGCAATTTTTAATTTAAATAATATTGAAAAAATAGAAAAATAAGCACTAATTATGTAAATTTTATTACTTATTTATTTATTTTATATGAATTTAATTTTGATATATTTTAATATAAAATTTTAATTCTATCAAATAGTTAGAAATTATTTTAAACAAAATTTTAAATATTATTATAAAAATAATATTTTGAATACACAGTAATCCATAATAAATGATGCATATCTTTTTTTAGATTATTAATATATTTTACTCAAATATATTATATTTTTTATTATTAATATATTCTTTTGTACAAATTGCAAAACCTTTGATTATCAACTTCCTGGCAAACAAATTTCATCTTTACTCTTTTGAATTTTATGGGTTAATACTTACTATTATTTGGCTAAAACGATGGTGATTAGTTGGTAGGGTCTGTAGCAAGAAGCATGATTAATGCACCAGAAATATATTATTTTATATTCACCCAAAGATATAAAGCAGATCACGGTATATTATTTTAAAACCTCTATTTACTTTCTCTTTTAAATTTTTTTTATTGCTTTGAATACTACTACCTCTAGGCCTAATTATAAGAAACATAGCCCACTTTCAAATGCAATAGTTGTCAATCCTGGATAGCGGCACGGATATTCTAATACTTTTCACACACATACATGCTTAAAATAGTCCAAATTGATAAACTATTCATAGTTAAAATAAAAACTCATAGTATTACTACTTAAACAAAACATACAAGTAGCTGTTGCTGGGTAGTAATGAAAAAAAAAGAAAAAGAAAATAAAATTTATAATGGGTGAAAGAGAAAGAGGAAACATTGGAATAGAGACCCGGTGGTTGACAGAAAATAGATCGAGTGAGTTGCTGGAGAATATAACGACTACTCAAACCATTTACTTATATTAGGAAAAAAATTTAACATTTTGATATTATTAATTAAAACTAACTAGTTTAACTATTTTTATTGATCTTGATGAATTAGGTATTTGTTTCTTATATTTAGGGCTGAAGGTAGTGTTTTCATAATTTGATCTTGGATGTTATCTTTAGAGATTTGTAAAGGGATATTAGTTTTTGTTGATGTTAAGAAATGACTATTCTTCACACTATTAATTCGTCTTTTTGTGCTTTGCAGTTTGCAGTTTCTTTTTGCTTGCATTCTTTGGGTTGGTATTACTTCTCTCACTATTATATTATGATGCTTATGTCTGCATTTGCTAGTTAATTGTAATATTTTGTGATTTACCTCAATTTTTTTATAACTTAGGATGCTTTTCTTGTCAATTGTAGTACTAATGTACTTTTTATTATCATATCCTATATTTTCTTGCATCAAATAGACTCACTGGTGATACACCTAGATTGCTTCTAGGATAGATAATAGCTTTTTTATTATTATTTTTTTTAAAAAAAAGATATTCTAAGATGATTCTTTGAAAAACCGTCTTAGAATTTTGTGGTTTTATTTTTTAAAAAAAAAAGGAATTCTAAGATGGTTCTTTGAAAAAAAATCGTCTTAGAATTCTCCATTTTTTATTTTTTTAAAAATTTTAAGATGGTTCTTCTCAAAACCGTCTTAGAATTTAGTGTTTTTAATTTTTTATTTTATTTTTGAAAAAGACATTCTAAGATGGTTATTGAAAGAACCAATGTAGAAATCAAGATTCTAAGATAGTTATTGAAAGAACCGACTTAGAAATCGAGATTCTAAGACGGTTTTGAAAACTGTCGTGAAAAGTGTTGCCTTTTCACAACGTTAACTACGAAGACGGTTCAAGAACCGACGTAGAATGACTAAAATAACCGTCATAAAAGACCTATTTTGTAGTAGTGGAAGGTACATCATAGGT
The DNA here is from genome assembly GCA_007407185.1 of Glycine tomentella. Classification (NCBI taxonomy): domain Eukaryota; kingdom Viridiplantae; phylum Streptophyta; class Magnoliopsida; order Fabales; family Fabaceae; genus Glycine; species Glycine tomentella. The sequence goes on along the minus strand of PYAF01002816.1, from coordinate 85,297 downwards.
AAAGAGGAACAAACTAAGTCTCCTCACTCATAAGTATGAAGTTTTCTCTATGGAAGAAAGCAAAGACAAACAAAGTATGTTTGGACACTTTCTAACCATTCTTAATGAATTAAGATCTCTAGACGAAACCTATGATAACTATGATCATATTGACAAAATCTTGAGAAGTTTTTCTAGAAAATGGAGATCACATGTAATAAGACTAAGGGCTCTAAATAATCTCAATTCTATGCCCTTTGAAGAACTTGGTACTCTCAAAGTTCATGAACAAGAAGTTTAGCAGGATGAAGGACCAGAGAGAGAAAATCTTTGGCTCTCAATAGCCGAAAGAACAAGCAAGTCTTAACATCCAGAGAGCAAGCCTCCAAGATCTCTTCCAAAGTTCTTAAATTTGATGATTCCTTCGATGAAGAATCTAAGGAAGAATTTGATGAAGATGAATTAGCCTTCATCTCGCAAAGATTCACAAGATGTGGAAAAACAAAGGCGGTTCCAGATGGAAGAACTCCTAAAAAAAAGAGTGCTTAAGGAAAAGAAAGAAAAAGATAAAAACTCCATAATATGCTATAAAGGCAAGAAACCTGGACACTTCAAATCTAAATGCCTAGAACTAGAGAAGTCACAAGACCAGGAAAAAAACATATGCTCTCCAAACCATATTTTTTATTTATCAAGTAAGTTTCACTTACAACCAAAATTTCTTTTTCTCCCCCTTTTGTATAAATAAAAAGACAATGGGTTCAAAGAAAGAAATAATGATATAACATCATGGTCAATCTTGGACTTAAGGCGGTGGTGGAGGTTGAGTAGGTGGAATGTGAAGAACATAAAAAGATCTGTAAAATTCTTGAATGAAAAACTTTTAAAGAATGAAGAGGTTAAGGGCCAACCTCAGGTTGTTATAAAGCTTCATAAGGAAATTGGAACCTTAAAATCTACATTGGCCAAATTTGTCAATGGGACATAAAATCTTGACAAACTATTTAGATATAGTAAATTTCCCTCAGATGGATTTGCTAATGGTTATAATGGAAATATATATGTTCATGATGAAGACATAGTTTTCTGTTATTTTCGTGGTAACCTTGGACACATGACGTCCAAGTGCAGGGATTAACCTAGAATAGGTGTGTCCAATGCATTCAAAGCTAACACAAAAGGACCCAAAAAGATTTGGGTAACTAAGAAAAGGATAATTCCTGTTGCAGATATCTTTGATAGCAATAAGCAAATGCCTATCATGGTTCCTGGACAGTGGCTACTCATAACACATGACAAGAGAAAGGTCTATGTTCCAATGACTAACTCCCTATCATGGTGGAACCGTCACTTTTGGAGGGAATAAAAAAGGAAGAATAACAAGAGTGGGTAAGATAGGTATTCATCCTTACCCATCTATTGATAATGTTTTATATGTTGAAGGACTCAAGCACAATCCGCTAAGCATGAGTCATCCCTATTCTCTACCAAGAGAAAAGGTAGCCTCTATAAGATCAAACTGTTGGAGCTGTCAGATCAAAAGGTATCATGCTTAATGTCTGTCAAAGAAAGTCATCAAAATTATATATATAAATAATATTATTGTAAATAACTTAACTCTTCATTAAATGCATTTCGGAACATTAAATTTAGTTAAATTCAATGGCTATTGTAAAGTTGAATAATTGATCTGAAAGAGTTAGAAATTCCAAAAACTTGTGAAGATTTGAAGACTCTGCAATCGATAACGATCATGGTAATCAGCACAGCCATGGTCTGATAATAACAACTATCCCAAAACAACATCAAGGATACAACAACGACCATGGTCAGGTCACCACGACCATGGTCAACCAAGAGAGTCATGGTCAACCATGATATCCCAAGGCTTCAGTGCCATTTATGATAATGGTCATGGTGGATTCACCACGGCCGTAGTTCGCCTTTTCGTGAGATATCTTTAAGAAGCTACATATAGATGTCTAGACTTTGTAGAAAGTATCTATTTAGTTTTATCCTTATCTTTAACTAATTTGAGAGAATCTTAAGGGGTTTTGAGAATTGAAGAGTGTGGACAACACCGTCAGGATGGATCATGATCATTTTTCCTACCTATTGGTTTGTCTATGTTTACTCTTTATAGGATTGCTAGTTTTTTTTATTATAAGAGGCTAGTCCCCCTAGTTTGCGGGTTCTAATGTAACTGTCAAAATGTACTTCTATCATTGTTCATAATGGAATTCCTCATTGTTTTTAAGTTAATTCATTCTCTTCCTTATTTTTAATGTTTAATTGGAACTGACTATTCTAATACTCAATCGATTGCATAATAGTGATAATTTGCATGTAGAGAATATTTTGCACCAAATTGCATGATCAAACTATTTGGGTAATCTCCGATAGATTAGTTAATATTTAATTAATTGTCCTTAGAATTGATCTTATCCTTTGACTTAAATTGATAGATCCATGATCATTGAGGTATTGATTTAAGCCAAATAGCATCTTTTAACCTTGATCATAGGCTTTGGTTGATTTTGAAAATCAGTATTTAACCAGGGAAGGAATTAAATCAGAACTAGGATTTGGGGGGGGGGGGGGTGGAAATTGGTACTAGCAAGTCAAACCCCTGATCATTCTTATTATCACTTAAACCTCTCTTTATTTTTGTTTAATTGTTTTATTATAAAAACCTAAACTGCAAAAATATTTAAACCTCTTTTTAATTAACTCTACTATTAGTTTAGCTAGCAGGGGGTTATAACTTAAGGTTACCCCTACAAGCAGCATCTAAACTTGTCCTTTGTGTGAAGATACTCCACCATTGAAAATATGGACCAGTCTTTGTTGAGTAATGCCATGGTGTGGGCAACTTCTAATTATCTCTTATAACCTTTCCCAGGCTTTATGTAGAGTCACTTGCTCCCTCTGCATAGAGTTTCCAATGTCCATGATGTATTGATCCTTCTTCATGGGAGAAAAATACCTTCGTAAGAAGGTAGTTAGGCACTAGTTCCATGTAGTGATGTTGTTCTCAGGTAGTGAGCAAAGCTAGTCCTATGCCTTCCCGTTGAGAAAGAAAGGAAAAACATAAACTTTGATGTACTTTGTTGGTACACGGTTCTGTCTAACCTTGTTGGTCAACTTGATAAACTTCCTTAGGTGCTGCATAGGATCTTCAATGGTAGCACCACCAAACGGGTTGTTCGCCAGCATTTGTAGGAACTCATGCTTGAAGTCAAATGTGGCTCCCTTATGCAGCTCAGGTAGTAAGATGGTATTGGTGTTTCCCAAGGTAGGGGTAAGGTAGTGCATCAGTCTCTAAGCCTTTGCCATTGCTTTTTCTCTCTTTTCACAGATTTCTGCACGAAGTTTCCAGATTAGCTTATCAATATCAGGTTCGTATTGCAGTGGTGGATTTTGGAACCTAGTTTACTTGCACTACAAAACAGAGAAGATCAAGTGCAATGGGAAATAAAAGAATAAAATAAAAATAAAAAGCAAAAAATTAAATAAATAATAAAAGAATTTCTATAAATAAAATTGTGTGGTTTAACAAAATTAAACTAGTTGAGAATTCTGCAATTAGTCTCTGGCAATGACACAAGAAACTTGATGCATAACATATGTTAGACTCACACAAGGGCAAGTGTATCATACACAATAGTAACACTGGACTCAAAAGTCTAGATATCGAACCCAAAGGACCAATTGTATTCCCAATAAGTTAAGTTTATTAAATTAATTGTAGAGATGATTAAAAATGAGGATTTAAATATTTTTATGATTTTGGTTTTTAGAAGAAAGAAAATAAACAATTGTTAAGAGAGGATTGAGTGATGATAAGAATGACTAGGGATTATGACAACACTTATATTAGATTTTCTCAAACTTTTATACCAAGTTTAGTTCCTGTAGAAAGTGGTATCAGAGCCACTAAACGATCAAAATATTGTTAAACTAGTTCTTTCGTCTATCTTATTAACTTTTATTCTTTTCCATATTTCATAAAGAGTTTTAACTATAAAAATCATTTTACTTCTTAAGAGAGTTGGGTGTAGCACTGAGAAGTGTGAATACGTTGGTCAGCTTCTTGTGTCTAGGTGGTCCCGGCAGTAGTAAGTGTAAGACCGTTGGTTTAGCCTAGAAATGGAAAGAGGTGGTCCCGTAACAACAACTCAAACAAGAAGTAGAATATCTAATATAGTTAGAAGTCTGAGTGAAATAGGGAGAGGAAATAAAGATAAACAGATAGCAATTAGAACTCCTCAACAAGCAATAAATATGGAAGAATCTATAGATATGACAGATAATAATAAAATTGTGGTAGAAGATATAGAAAAATCATTACATAATTGGTCTATACCTTTAGTAAGAAAAAGTGAAGTTTATAAAAAACATAGTATATTTTCACCTGATAAAAATAAGGATGAAATACATATTGTTGAATACAGTTATCCTGGAACAGAAGAAAATAAAATAATAAATGTTTTAGAACAAAATATACTAGATGAACATATAAAGAAAGGATTTAATTTTATCCATTTAGGATTAATACAAGTAGCGGCAAAACCTAATTACAGATTAGGAATAAATACACCTATATTGATGTTATTAAGAGGTACTAGATTGGTACAATTTAGAGATTCGGTAATAGCAATATTAGAAAGTAATTTGCATGATGGTCCTTCCTTTTTTAATTGTTATCCAAATTTTTCAATGAATTTAAGAAATCAATATACAGGTACTTCAATAAAATTACATATACAAGTACCCCATAATATTGTTAAAGGAGTAACAGATCCGGTACAAATAATATTCAGGATATATTATTAAGTAACAAAAGTAAATTATAATTTTAGAGCATTAAGAGCATCTAATAAAGATGAAACTATATTAGTAGAAGCTAATGTACATAAATCTCAGGTACAAGTCCCCAAAAGATTAAATCATGATGAAGTCTTAAAAAATATCCTTGAAGAATGGAAAATAGAAGATATAATAGAACCTCCAAAAATACATAATACTCAGATTAGAGAAATTATAGAAGATGGTACTGATATAAGACTAAGATTAAATAGGTCATAGTCATTAAAAATAAATGAACCTCATATGATTTATAAAGGACAGTCATCAAGATATTCAATAAGTGGATCAACTATAGATCTAGACTTGACAGGTCTAGATAATAGTAATCCAAAGATATCTAAACCAGTATATCAAGATGATAATTCTTCACCTAAATATTCTCCAACTAGATCTCAGGTTTTAAATGTGTTAACCAGAGATTTAGAACCTTTCAAAATAGATAAAGAATGGATTAAGCATGACTTCTTAGCAGAATATAATAAGGAATATAGAAAATGGTTTTTTAATATGTATAATGATGAAGAAAGAGATAAAATTAGAAAAAATTATTATAATTATATGGAAGAAAATGAAATTAATATTTATTTTTTCGATTGGATGTTTAATAAAGAAAAAATAATAAATCCTCTTACTAAAAATACAACTGTATGGAAAACCACATATGATAAAATAATAGAGTCGGAATATCCTCCATCAAAAGGAGTAAAAATCAATATAGCTAATATAGAAATAGAGGCGTCACCATTCAAAGAGGTATTAGAAGATAAAATGATAGAAATCAAAGATATTAGAAAATTATATCATCAATTAAATTATTCTAATATTATGTTAAATACTATTTCTAATCATTTAACTAGAATAGAGAATAATCCTCAAGAAG
>PYAF01002816.1:37986-70821 GCA_007407185.1 Glycine tomentella | reverse complement strand
CCAAAATATCTAGGATATATTGGTCCTTTCCCAAAATGTCTGGGGGTATAATTGTCATTTTCCATCCTAGGACATAATCGTCATTTCTGAATTTGTTTAGGGGCATTCTTGTCATTTTGCCCTAAATTTTCTACTGCTTTTTCTTAACATTTTATTCTTAGTAATTGTCTGTAATTCCCTACATTTTGGGGTGTTACATTATATATAAGCTATGAACTCTTCTTTCATCATCTCAAATGAATCCTTTCCGTGGTTATCGACTCGGGTAAGAGTCTAGGGTTTCTTTTCTCTTCTGCTCTCACTCCTTGCAAATCTCGGGTAACATGCATTTCTTCACTCAATTGGAGTCCAACACTGATCTATTTAGAACTCTTCAAGGTTTTTCCGGGAACCTAGCTAGGGTTTAACTTTTGCTGATCAATTTAATGCTCTTTGCTACAAACATGCTGTTAGTTTTGTCTTCCTTGGTTTATGTTTGATTCTTGCTTTTGTATTCGCTAATTGCATGTATAACATTCTTTAGTTGATCTGGATTTCTCAACCCTACTGAGGTTTTAGTGGAATCTGTCGCGGTTTGATTTCACCATTAGCAGTTGATGATTATGCGATATGACGATGACCAAGAAGAAGAACCCCTTGGTGTTTATGGATGTGTCCATCGATGGGGATCCTGTTGAATAGATGGTTTTTGAGGCACTTTTTGTTCTTGTTCTTATGTTTACTATTTATGCTGCAACTTTTGCAATGTTCAATCTAATGAACATTTCCTCTCAGAGCTTTTCTATGATGTTGCTCCCAAGACTGCAGAAAACTTTTGTGCACTATGTATAGGTATTATAAATTTGATTTGCATGGGAAATTTCATAATTAACTTTTTCTTATTGGACATTTTCTACCATCAGAGTTACTTAATAATCAAACATGTACTTGGACATGCTTGTGCGCTTTGCTTGCATGTACTTTTGGTTGAGAGTGGATCATTTGCTGAAGATTTTCGTTTATCTGATCAATGAGCCACTAATTCCTCCCTTGTATTTGTATCAAATTTTCATTTTCATTATGTGTTCAGGAGAAAAAGGTATCGGTCCAAATATTGGAAAATTACTGCACTACAAGAGTTCTTTCTTCCATCAGATCATAAAAGGTTGCATTGTGCAGGTATGTTGATCTACTTATACTTGTATCGGTTACTATATGGTAGTTCTACTTCTATATAAAATGTCTTGTTGTGGTTGAACGTGGCTTAGTAGTGGTCCCGTTACCCTTGCTTATGTTGTAGGATACACTGGGATGATGGTCACGACTGCTTTTCTTGTGATATAGTTTTAAGGTTGTACTGCTTAACTCTAATAACGACGATTTTTTTTTTTTGGGGGGGGGGGGGGGGTGTGGGCTAGCATCATTTACGAGGCATTTTTGTGGTAATTAATAAAAAGAAAAAAATATAAATAAAACAAAAATTTATAAAATCTTTTTTAAATGCTTTTTTCTTTTCTTTTAACAAAGTATTTCAGTTTTAAATTAATTGACTATTTTTTAAGCTTTGAACTCTGTCAATAGTGAAATAAGTTGTGTATATAAGAGTGAGTTTTTCTTTTTTTTCTTAGACACATAATATTTGTTTCCAAAATATTCATAAATTGTTAATAATATTAATATAAAATAAAAGCAAATTGAGTGCAAGTATGTATTATTGAGTGAGAATTAGCATTCTATAATTTTGTATTGATGATTTTGTTTCTTGAACTTAAAATTATTTAGCTCATTTTTATGATCTTTGTCACTTGTTTGTTTGAACTTGGACAATGATTTTTTTTTTCACATTTTGGCATCTAACTATTTATGTTATGGTTTGTGATGTCTTTTAAATATTTTAGAACAGGTATAAAAATGTTATATTTTTTATTACAAACCGGGTCATGCGGGTCAATTAGTGACCCACCGGTTCGACCACTGGCCTAATGATCCAATACCCTGACCGGGTTGTGTTTTTAAAACTATGGTAATAGACCCAATAAGATAATTAAGATTAATAAATAAGAATGAACAAAATATATTGTCTCAAGAATCTGATCATTTATGTACACATATTTATGGGTCATATGACCCATGGGTTTGACCTTTTTAATTAAGGGAATGTTAATAAGAGATTATATGGTAGTGAGTCCTTGATAATGATTGGATTATATTATAAGATAAACTATATTCTTTAATCTTCACAAAACTGATATGTATCAAGAAAGTCAACGTTTGTTCAGCCATGTAGAGGGATAATGGTCCAGTCAATCAATCTTCGATATGATTGAAGGGTATTAGGCCATAAAATACACATGTCCCCCAAGCCTCAATTCATCAAGAGGATAAAACAAATTACTATTGGCCATTATCATACATAGCATCTTCATTTCTCTAGTATTTTAGAGTGTTATGTATTAGCGGGTACTCATGACCATATGGCCTTTTGTAGGACCAATCATTCATCAAAGGGTACACACATGCTCCTTAAGCTGTGAGTCCTTAAGAAAATCAAGAAGTTTGACATACTTGTCTCATGCCAAAAGATTTCAATCCCTTCTTATGAATGTTGTAGTCAGATGTGTTTGATTTTCTCTAGGTGCCTCGACTATTGTATTTGGCAATGTGTTAGAATGCATTGCTTCGTTTTGCAAGTATAATCATGGTCATTGTAATTCAGGAATGAAGCGACATTGTTTTCTAGACCGTTGGTCTCACATGATGCAATGCTTGGGAATAGTTACATTATTTAGGCTTCCATAGGCCCAACCCCTATGTATACCCAATTCTCATCCTTCTACTTTCACACTTCATTTTCTCAAACTTCATCTTTCACAGTAAAACAATATCATTTTAGTAAAACTTTAAAGATCCCTTGAAATGACTATGTAGAACATCCACAACAAATTTGCAATCAGATTCAAATTCGATGACATCATCTATGAGATCTAGTTGAGGGCTTGGAGAAGAGCCCATGCTTCTGCCTCCCTCGAGTCTAGTCTCCTTTTTGCCAATACTGTCTTTGCGCGAACAAAAGCTCCATTTTGACCTCTTATGAGAATCCAGTTCATATACACCACTATAAAAACTACAAATAAACTATGTATCCTATTAGAGTTTTCTCGCTATGCAAAGGTAAATGAGAGATATATTGTACACAGTCTTACCCTTGCACATGCAAAGAGGTTATTTCTGAATTTGAACTCATGACCAACAAGTCACCAAAAACCAATTTTGCTGCTATGTCAAAGCTCACCCTCAGTTTATATACACCACTATCTTGGAAAATTGTTGCATCAATATTAACTTTAAAACATTTTGCAATGGTTTGATCCACTATGAGGGAATGGTTTGGTGTGTGTTTGAGTATTGATGTTGACCCTTGGGCCTTGGGCCATTCTGCAAGAAATTGCAGAGAATGAGAAACTAATATGCTAGGAGGAAGGAGACTTTGACTGTACTGCCACCAATTAAAAAATAATTTACCTGAATGCCATGTCAACAGTAAATTACCAAAGTGCCACGTGGCGTATTTCGCTACCCCCTTCAGCGAAATAGGGACGATGATGTGGTGCAATTTTGGTGGTCACATAATTTGCTACAAGGCCCATTGAATTACATGGTCAACAACAGTCAAAAACACATGGCAAACACGTATTTCGCTTGGCCCCCCAGCGAAATAGGTGTTATGATTACCAAAAAAAAGGGACCATTACGTCCACGTGGCAGACGTGGATGTATTTCGCTGCAGGCCCCAGCGAAATACGTCTATGTGACACCCTTTTTAAACCCCGTCCTCCTCTTTCATTTTTCACTCCTTCATTCTATCTTTTTCATTCTAAAATTCTGAAAGTGACCCTATATGATCTGCTTGTCTTTTTCATTACAATTAAGTTCTATTTTTGTATTATTTATTTATTGTAATTTATTTTAATGTATTTCTTTTATTAATATATAGGTATTAGGTTTGAAACATAAGGTTAGAGGATAAGTAGTTAGAAATTATGATTGTTAATTTATAGGATAGACGATTATTTTATTTTATGATTGTTTCGTTATTATAATTAATATATATTTTTTTGTATTATTTATTTATTGTAATTTATTTTAATGTATTTCTTTTATTAATATAGAGGTATTAGGTTTGAAACATTAGGTTAGAGGATAAGTAGTTAAAAATTACGATTGTTAATTTATATGATAGACAATTATTTTATTTTATGATTGTTTCATTATTATAATTAATATATATTTTTGTATTATTTATTGTAATTCATTATTATATATTTATTTTGTTCAAATATATGTTGTAGGCGTGAAACAATAGGTTAGAGGACTTGTAGTTAAAAATTATTATTGTTATTTTTTTGTTGTATTATTTATTATTGTATTATTAATTATTATATATTTAATTTTGTAGTCTTTAATATTTTTAATTTATTATATATATATTTGTAGAGTTATTTTTAAAATTTCTTATTATATATATATATATTTTGGTAGAATATATATTTTTTATTTTTATTATAAAAATATTTTGTTAAAAATATAGGTTTTAGGTTTGAAACATTAAGATAGATCACCATGAAGATATGCCAGGACCTCCAGCGACTGAGCCTGCAATGAGCGTCATTGACCCGGGCCCATCTGTACGCACTCTTCTAACGTTACATGATAGACAAGTTTCCACGAATGTGTGGAATTCGCAGGGGAATGCGACGGCGAGCAATCTTGTCCTTAATGTGTGACATGCTACGACTCATGATCATCAAGCTATACTGAGAACATCCACCTGTGGCTGATACAGGCGGGTTTTTACCACATTGCGCGTCTGCGCAACCACGAGGTAACCATCGTGTATAATATATAATGGTGTTACAATTGTATTTAACATATATGTAACTGAGATATAATGTACTATTTCAGATCGATCACCACCTTGTCTCAACGCTTGTTGAGTGATGGCACCCTGAGACAAGGACGTTCCATATGACCATGGGAGAGATGACCATCACCCTAGAGGATGTACATCATCTGTTGGGGCTGCCGACAAATGGTGAGGTGGTCTCAGGCTGCCACAGACAACACAACTTTCGCGAGATAGTTGGTGACCTTTTAGGGGTTCAGCGTACTGCAGGTCGTGATTTACATGGAGGATTATTGGGGCTGCACTATTTACGGGGGAAGTTCGATGATTATACCGTCCACACTGGCACTGAAGTTGGATGCGTAAGATACACTCGCGCACTCAATATGCGCATTTTAGGCAGGACGTTATTTATCGACACCGCCTCCAGCTTTGTACCAGCTCGTTATTTGCTTTTTTTGGACGATTTCGAGAGCACCAATACTTTCAGTTGGGGATCTGCTGTGCTTGCATCGCTGTACAGGGAGTTATGTTACACGTGCATCACGTCGTGATATGGGTGGATGTGCATTGTTATTGCAGTGATGGGCGTGGACCAGATTCCCCACTATCTCTTTGGACCTTCTACGGATTAACGATCAAGATGTCCTTCAACGCAAGATTTATGGCAACAGGTATTGCAATTGTGGGTTTCTAATTATGAGGAGTTTATGTTGTTGTTGCTAATACTTTGTTGTTGCAGTTTTAATGTGTATGAGATGCGTCAAACCAGATACAACCATATACAAAGATGTCGTCATTACATGGATGTCATGCGTAGGAGAGACATTCGATGGAGGCCATACGATATTGTTGACCTAGTTCATCCAGCGGATGTTGACATGGCTAGACGCTGGTTGGCCGTTTGTCCATTAATTTGTTATAAGATCGTAGTATACCAGTAGTCGGATCGTGTTCTGCGGTAGTTTGGGTTTGACCAGCATATCCCAGAGGAGCCGATTAATTGTAGTGAGCTGCTCACGATCAGTATAACCGGCAAGACAGAAGTGGATTGGAGGCAGCGACATGCGTTCTTCATTGCCCAATGGGTAAATAGAGATGCCCTTATGTTGCAGGATGTGACTCCTATGAGGCAAGATGGTTATTTATCTGTGAACAGTGAGTACATGCAGTGGTACTACTCTGTGACACGTCGATGGATGACTCGGAGAGTTGCGTTCAATGCACATGTGGTTAGTATGTTAATCAATTTTGTATTTCCTAATATTTACATAATATTGTGCATGCCTTCTAATAGTTAATATGCAGACTGAAAATGCTAAGACAATTGTGCATATGGCATAGCCTGAGTCGCAAGCGCAGCGGGCATTCGACATGAGTCAGGTGTATGACAAGGCACTTCAGCTTCTTGCTGCATGTGATGACTTGGACAGAGTGACAGATCCTAGAGATATTGCAGCTCCATTTATTCGCCGTCAGACCAAGGCACCGCCACCGGTGGTTTGTACTAACTGGGGTGCACGTAACGAGGGATTGCCCCTCCACCACTCAACCCCGCCTGTTGCTGATACACCCGTCATTGTACCAACTATGCCTCCTAGTCCTCCAGGCATCTTCTACGCACCCGGCTACCCTTCCGGACCATCACAACAGTACTTCTGGCCCCCACAGTTTCAAGCAGGATCGTCTAGCAGTGCACAAGACATGTTTCCTCCATCGCAGTACCCCCCATGGTTTACAGAGCCATCGATGCCACATGGGTTTGCATTTCCATCTTATCATATGTATGCAGCTGGGCCTAATTCTCAGGCCCCATCTGGCTTGATAGATATGTATAGGCCTGCGCAGCCAAGATCAGAGCCGGAGCTCGTATTTGCGACTCTCATTACGTACTCGACACATCAGATGCAATCCCCACCATCCGGCAGTTTCGGTGACTCTATTTCAGATTTTTTAGCGACGACAATGCAGGGGGGCGATGATGCCGCTAACAATCATGCTAATGACAACCCTAATCGATTGATTAGGAGAAATCCAGTGAGGGGTGCACGTCATCGATGTCATCTGTCACCGTATGAGCATGACATGAGACGATGTGGTGGATATCATGGAGACGACGAAGACGATCACTGATCCTGCAGTTATATTATGTTTTCTTACTTGTTTGTTTAATTTTCATGCACTGTATTTGTTGGATATTTGTTGTTTATTAATCGATGATTGCGTTCTTGGTTTACATATCAACAAATATTGTTTAGCGGAATTGTTGTACGATTTCAAACATATTAACTTACAAAATGACATACATTTCATACGTACACATCAATGATCCTAGAACCGTGAAGGACAACTCCGCCTATTGTGACGAACCACCTTACAATAACCACATTTTGTTCGACTTCTCGATCCTTCCCACAAATCCATTTCGTTGCAAATGCATGTAGACTTAGGCCGTCCTCTTGTGCGTCTTAGCGAAACTTCTGGGATTATCGGTGGTTGTCCAGTTGGTGGTATGAAGTCCTCATTTCCAATTGGATACCACTGCGCTGAATACACTTGAGATTGATACGCGATACTATAGACAGGGTCTATATATTGAGTGGCATCGACGTGTATAGACCGGCAAGCTGCAACCACATGACTACAAGGGAACCTCATTGCAGTGAACTCACCACACTGACATTTTCTTTCTGATAACGACACCCACCATTTCATCTCTCCCTGATGAGTACGTATGTTGTACGACTCTTGCACCTCAAATCTTGTGTACAGTGCGTTGTAAGCAGTTACTGAATGTGTCACGGATTTTTCCATGCTACTTTGGCAAATTGATTACCTCTCGCCAACTCTTCACGGGCCTCCTAACGATGTTGCAAAAAATATGACACTAGTCAAGCGTATGTGAACCGAACCAGTGACGTGATAGGAAGGTTTCTAGCGCCTTTAAGTACCTTGTTGAAAACCTCAGATAGATTAGTTGTCATATGACCAAACCTTCGTCCCTCCTCATCATAAGCTAGACTCCACTTCTCCTTTGGAATTCAATCAATCCACATGGCTATTTGAGAACTTGCTTCTTTAGATTGGTCTAAGCCGGCATCAAAATCTTATCGGGAAGTTGTGTAACCTACATATACAAAAAACACGTAAATATCAGGCGATACTGAGGTTGTGGATCATATGAATTAATGACTTGGTTTACCTAGCTTCTTCAATTGTTTCTTCAACATCATATTCTTGAACTTGTGATTGAAATTGCTCGCAAAATGCCGAATGCAAAAAACATGGTATGCCCCTGGGTGGTTGCCATCCGAGTTCTACATTGTTCACTGCCGCCATAATGCCCAACATGTCGATATGAAATAAGACATATTTCGTCTTTCTGCGTAACATGAATATGGATTAGTGCCAAGAACCACGACCAGTTGTCAATATTCTCACCAGAAACAACCGCAAATGCAATTGGAAGGACGTAATTGTTGGCATCAACTGATGTTACAATGAGCAATGTGCCACGATATTTCCCATACAAATGGGTACCATCGATGCTAATAACGGGCTTGCAATAGTTAAAAGCATCACAACATTGCTTAAATGTTCAAAATACCCTGTTGAAGACCTTAGCACTCCTATCCAATTGCCCATCAATGAAATGATCCATCGTTTCCAGTTTATAGGCAGACCCTTGAGCAAAAGTTAGCATGTAACCCAACCACCTTGGCAAGAACGCATACGACTCATCCCAATCCCCAAACACCTTCACAATAGCCTTTTGCTTAGCCTTCCATGCCTTTCTATATGATATATGAAATCCGAGCGTTGTCGAAATCCTTTCTTGAATTAACCCAATTTTAACACTCGGGTCCTCCCTAATCATTTTGGCATTTCATTAGACAAGAACATGTTACTTAATTTTGCAACAAAATATAGACTACAATACAACGTATTTCAATTACCTATGATCAACGAACATATGAAATTTGAGTCAAGTTGCTTGTGATCTTGAGAGAGATTATGAGTAACGCACGTGTGTTGGTTGTTCCATATGCCTACAATCCATTCCGTGCCATCCTTTTCTTCGTATGCCCTCATCCTCCATGCACAACCCTCATTATGATTTTCACAAACCATTATAAGTCTTCTCCTATAACTTTTTGCAACAACGGTTGTGAGATGCTCGGCCATACAGTATTGCTTTACTGCGATTTGCACATCGAACTTGCTCTGAAACACCTGATCCTTATATAGCTCTTGACCTATCTCCCAGTTAGGTATTTGCACTCCTTGCATGTCATCTACCTCCTCATCTGGGTGTGCCCAATCAATATTCGTGTAATGCCTTATGTTAGACCAAAATGGTACATTGGCCTCTCCTATATAATGAGACATTAAACACATTGTTATATTAAACTGGCAACCACTATTAACACAACTAAGTAACAGACAGTTTTGCAGCCATACCTGGAATCGAAAGCGGAGCTTGCATTTCGACAATGCCCAGAGAAGGCATAACAAAAGCATGATCAGAATTACCGTCTACGCCCGTATCCGATGAGTCAGTATCTGGAACAACACCTTCATCAACCTCTTTCTCCGAACTGTCCATGGCCCAAGCTGCCTCTTTGGCAGGCACCATTTCAGTATCTTCTGAATCAATTTGTTGTGTTGGTTGCGTTGCTGGTGGTGGTGAGGAGGATACATCTCTATCTTCGAAATTCACCACAGGCTCTATGTTAAGGTCAATCGAACCACTGTTTCCTACAAAATTTAGACTGCTAGAATGGCCACCACAGTTTACTTCCGCATACAATTCTATAAATCCGGGGTCTCCTCCGTCGGATGTGCATGCGTCTGTAACTAAGGGTACATCGTCATCATCTACAATATCCACACCAACCCATTGCACTGGGTTGTCGGATGCACATCGAGCACTCAATCGAGATACAGACTGACCCGTTGTAACCTCAACTTCTTATATATGATTTTCATCAAATCATGATAGTTGCATCCTGGAGGCATACGAAACATTTTGCTTTCTCCTTCAAACACTTGACCATTCGGTCTAATATATCTTCTCCCATTATAGTATACAATGTTAATCAAACCATTTCTACTGCCACTCGTTTTGCAAATACTCTGAAAAAGTTATACACTACTCAAATGAAAACAATGTCAGACGGGATACAAATGCAGGGGGGTCGATATATATAGCTGGGGAGTATGGTAGTATTTCGCTGGGCTGGGTAGCAAAATAGGAGACCTATTTCACTGGCCCTTCCAACAAATTACTATTGAACTACCATGTGTCCCTATTTCACCACACTGTCTAGTGAAATAGGACACATATTTCGCTGCCCCAAATACTAGGCAGCTGCCACGTGTCTTGTCATTTTTGACTCCTCACTGACTCGTTGACCATGTAATTCATTGGG
This sequence comes from Glycine tomentella, assembly GCA_007407185.1. Classification (NCBI taxonomy): domain Eukaryota; kingdom Viridiplantae; phylum Streptophyta; class Magnoliopsida; order Fabales; family Fabaceae; genus Glycine; species Glycine tomentella. The sequence continues at coordinate 60,507 of PYAF01002816.1, read as the reverse complement.
CCTTGTAGCGAATTACGTGGCCACCAGAACTACACCACATCATCGTCCCTCTTTTGTTGGAGGGCGTAGCGAAATACGCCTCGTGACACTCTGGTAAAATTTACTATTGGCGTGACATTCAGGTCAATTTTTTTATAAAATGTGGCAGTACGGTCAAAGCCTCACAATTTTTATTCTTTTGGAGAATATAGCTAAAACTTAAAAGTTAAAATTATCCTTAACATATATAATTTCTCTCTCTTAAGCATGAAACCACTACTATTATGTTTATGTATGGTTCTATCTTTCATTGGCAGATTTTTTTCTTCTTAAAACTAACTAAAAGAGAAAGAAATAAGGAAATGTAACCTACTGACATGAATTTATCTCCTTTTCCACATTTTTTCTCTTTTTATGTAATTATGTTCTTAGTTAGCTATATAAAACTTCTATAGCTTTATCATGGAACATATATAATAATGCAAGTACTTGAAATTTTAGTTTTAGTTCACACATCAACAGATGCATATGCAATATAACTTGAGCATACTGAAGAAGCAAAAGTTGTTGTTATCCAAGAAAATAGAGGATTATTATTTTATTTCAAGAAAATAAGCCAACAAACTAAATTAAAACATTGTATTTTTATGAGACATTACAAATGTATCAATTGTATAAATTCTCATGATTCAGCACCAGCCGGTCCAATCCAAGGGTAGTCCTTCAAAACACAATCAAACCAAACCTTCTGACTCCTTTTCAAGATCTGAGTTTCATGTGCTCGGAACTTTGGCAATGTCAAAATATACTTTGTCATGTCTTCATGGCACACTATTCCAACATCATTCACAAGCTTGTCGCAACAACCATCACTAATTGTTTTGTTACCGAAAAATATTGCTGAGAATACCTCATCCCCACAATTTGGGTACAAATGTGATCCACAATTGGTTAAATACTTCTCATTCGATGATAATGGCCCTAGTGCATTTGATGGTTCCGGAGCATCTTGTGAAAGCCCGATTTTGACCATCAATGTGGAACTAATCACGAAACATAGGACCATTTGAGAAATGTTGTTGAATGTAGCCATAGTTTGATGATGATCAAAGGTTTTTTTGTTGGTAATGACTAATAAGCTTTGATGTGTTTGAAATGCTTGGTATGAAGCTATATTTATAGTTCAAAAGTAGGTTTAATTTCTAAATGTGAACACCTAATGTTAATTGTGTTTAATGAAGTAATAAATACATAAGTTAATTAATTAATGTCTATAAACTGAAAAATGAAGAACTTTCTGTTAACTCAAATATTTATGTTTCCTCCATAATTTTTTAACTTTACTCTAAGAAGATAATATTTAGTTTCAGTTATTGGAGAAACATAAATCACTTGGCACATAGTTGTTAACGACACTTTTTTTTGTGTACTATTACCTACATATATTGTATTTTTGAGTAGAAAGATGTGTATTCATTGAAAAGAAATAAAAATGGAATCAAGCTTTACATCATCTTCAACAATGTCCAAAGTTTGAGAAGGAACCTCTTCAAATCCAAAAAAAAAGTCATTAAAGAGAATCCGCATGCATGCAGCTCTATTAAATTGTCTGTTCGCAAAAGTCAAAAGGGTCAATCAAAGTAGCTATGATTAGTTGAGGATCTATCTTTCCAAGCAAGGAATATTCTCTAGCAATCAGTTTCAACAATAGTTGAGGGGAGAAGAAGGGTATGAGGAGTTTCAATGGCCCGGCAAAAAGCCATTGCCTCACAGATATGAGGCTATAAAATAGAAGGCAAATGCTTTGCAGCAACTTCAAGGACTTCTCCTTTGTTATTTTTGAAGATAACTTTGAAGCACGTACCTCCCTTCCTTAATGGATGCATTAAAATTACCCTTGATAAGCCCTAGCCTTGGCTTTTCCCATTTCTTTATATGATTCCAGGTATTGAATGGAGATTGTTTTGGTAGCATCAAGGCAGCAACCATATTCTGAGAAATCGAGATAGGGTGTCTTCTTTTGTTGAAAACCCAATCATTTCTACCTTTCCAATTAACCCACAACATATCAAAGATTCTGGCCATGGTTTCTAGATCAAGGATTTGCAAATTTTAAACAAACAATTCTGAAAATGAAGAATCATCTCTCATAGTAAAAAGTCCACGAAGAGGTGAAGCAAACCAGGTTCTTCTAACCTTTTTGCATGTCAAAAGTGCATGGACAACAGTTTGAGGTAGAGACCACATTTAAGGCAAACAATCTCCATATGTACTCCCCCCTTCTGAAGATTTGTCATAATTGGTATGATGTCCTTGCAAGCTCTTCAAGCCAGATTTTCACTTTTTGAAATTGCAGGGATCTTCCAAAGTTTCTACCAAAGATCTCCCAAAATCAAGCTAGAAAAAGTGGCATGATTTGAAATTTTTCTCACTTCAAAATGGTATCCCAATTTGATCGAATAGTGACCATCCTTAAAATGTCTCAAAATGAGTCTATACCGATGAGAAGTTAGAGAGATGGGTATAGACAAAATTTTTGAGCTATGTGACTCAGAAAAAGATAATGAACAATGTTGGAGTCCCATTATTTGTAAGCCTGGTTAATAAGATCTATTACAACTAAATTATGCTCATTGGGATCCAAGCCCTCTGAATAAGGTAAAATAGAAAACTCTAGAACCCAATTGTCATCCTAGATTCTGACTGATGCTTCGTCGCCAATCCGCTAGAGTGTCCCATCTAGTAGAAGATCCCTAGCTAAGAAAATATTACTCCAAGAATAGTTAGGTCTAAAATGTTTCTTTGCATACAAGGCAAAAGTATTTGGGAAATACTTGACTTTGATCGTTTGAGAAACAACTGCATTATCCATTTGAGTAAGTCTCCATGTTTATTTTTCTAGCAAAGCTTTTGTTAAAAGCCTTAATCCTTCTAAAGACCAAACCATCATCTCATTTAGAGCGAGAAAGCTTCTCCCAAGATAGCCAATGCATCTTTCATTTTCCCGGGTCCCCCCCCCACACTACTACAAATAGGCCATTCTACAACATGCATCTTAAGTCGGTTCTCCAAAAACTGTCGTGGTTGGTGTGTGGTGGCATTTCCGTAATTAATGTGAACAATTCAAGTCGGTTCTTTGAGAAACCGTCTTCGTATCTATAAATCTACGACGGTTATGTTTTAACCACCTTCGTTTTTGAGTTTTCAAAGTCGTTTCCTGTATAACCGTCTTTGAATTGTGGAAATTTTCAAAATTAAAATGTCGCCGTTTAAATTTTTCTCCCTTATTTGGCCCCCACGAATTTCAGTCGTGCCCTAAACTCCTCCCCTGTCCCTCTCCCACTGTCCCTAAGCTCGCAGTCCCTGACCCACCATACCCGCGTGGTGCCCTTTCATCGACGGAGCCTCTCGCATGCCTTGTGTCACCATCGTTTTGCGCCTCAGCTCCTTCTCGGTTCGACCTGGTGCCGACAGCTTCAAAGAACTTATTGAGGTAATATCACATTCATTCACGGTGGATCATTTCAAAGCTCTCTACATTTTTGTCACACGGCTCCCTTGCTGGGTTCAAGTTCCTCACTTTGGATTCTCTTCCAAATGGGTTCCTTTGAGTGATTGTTCAAGGGTTGCCATTTTTTCTTGTTCTTCTTCTTTTTATTATTAGTTTTGATTAAATTTCTAAGCTTTATTGGTGATTTGTTTTGATTTGTATATCACAATGTTTTCTTTTAATTTCGTTGGTGTTGTTTGTTTATGTTCATTTTGGAACTGTTTTAAACAGTGAATAGGTATATGTGCAGGTGAGAAGATTGTTATGCTTTCTTTATTGCTATTGTTTATCTTGATGGTTTGTATTCATTGACATATATTTACGTATATAAATACATGTTCATTAACTGTTTAGGGAAGCAAGAGCTGCTTATAATCATACTAAGAAATTTTCATAAAGGAGATGTAATGACTTTTGTCTAATATGAGGAAAAATTTAGAATATTTGCTATAGGAAAACTGACCTTGAATCCTGTCTTAGATGATGGAAAAATAGTCCTTATTTGGTAGACATTGCTAGGGTTTTTATTCGTTATTGTTCGCTGAATATGTCCCCACAGGCAATGAGAGTATATGACACTTAATATTTTTGCAATGGTAATGAGAGAATTAAACATGTGGACAGACAATAATGAATCCATCCAGCATGGAGAGGATAGCTTGCTAGCCTCCTTGCATATCCAATAAAGAAACCCCTCTAATTCTAATTTAGTCATTACCTGAGCATTAAAAACCTAAGGTTACTTGATTATGTATTTCTCATTGAAAACCTAATAAAGAGGTTTATTGAAGGGAATCTTCTGACTTCATTTTTATGATATTTTTTTGGCATGGATGTGGGACATAATGTGGTGTTTTTGAAGTCTTTGATACTTTGATTACTTTTTAATTTATGGTTTGCTTAGAAAGTGCCCATCTATAAATTAGCACAGAAGCTATTGGCCTCATTGATCATTGCTAGTGTCTAGACTAACTTGTTCTCTCTATAATTCTTTCCCTCTTTTTTGTTTTTTTGGTAATCACCGTAATTAGGGTGCCTTTTGCTCCCCGGTGGGGCTTAGATGTATTCCCACAAGCTTTGGTCCTTTGGGTTGACTATGGGACTAATCTTCAATCCAGGGTTAGTCACCATAATTCTTTGCCTCCTCTATTGGAGTCTCTTCACTATCTTTTCTTCCTTAGCATCTCTAATCCTTTGTTTGGTTTGATAGGTTTACCCCCTAAAAACTTAAAAGGAAGGAAAAAGGTTTAAAAACTAGATGGTGTCTACTATGGTGAAACTTCATCTTTATAAGTTTGGTTGAAGATTGCATGCTTGATGTGCTAGCATTATATAATTTCTTGTTCATTTCTGATTAGATTAATGTTTATTATTTTACTGATTTCAGTCATATTTTATAGATGTTGGCATTTGTTTGGTTTGATAGGTTTACCCCCTAAAAACTTAAAAGGAAGAAAAAAGGTTTCAAAAACTAGATGGTGTCTATTATGGTGAAACTTCATGTTTATAAATTTGGTTGAAGATTGCATGCTTGATGTGCTAGCATTATTTAATTTGTTGTTCATTTATGATTGGATTAATGTTTATTATTTTACTGATTTGAGTCATATTTTATAGATGTTGCCAATGTGTTGGTATGCCAAGGATGTGTTGAGGGATAACAAAAGGCTTGGATATGAAAGAAGAAAAAGATAAAAGATAGGATAAAAGGAATGAGAATAGAAAATGTTCTGAAATTAATTTTTTAAATGAAATACAACTTTGTGAGAGAAAAATAAGATTTGGATAAATATCCCATGGTTAAAAGAGTTGTATGATGAGTAAAACTGATGAGTAGAACTTCCTTGTATAGTTTTGGTTAATTTTCAGGTAGCTAAGCTTTTAGCACTCTAACACTTCATGCTGCTCCAGTGTTCGTAAACACTATGAATACTACATTGTGCTTTACTTCAATGTAATTATTTCTGGTCTATGTTCATTATTTGATAATTGAAAAGGGAAAAATGTCAAGAATGCCAAGAAAAATCAACTCAAGAATATAAAAGGAAACTCAAATTCATTCACCACAATTCATATAAGGAAAAGATAGTAGCAAAAACCATGGTACAGACATAATCTGAATGTTTATAAGAAGTTACATGGGATCAGGGTATTATCCAATTTGCATGGGGAGCCTATGGGAGAGCTTCCATAACAAACTTTGACACAAAAAACAAAGCATAATTCTTTTCTTTTTTTTGTGTAGGATCTCTATGATTTGGACACCTCTGCAATTCTGTGTCATCAATCTCAAAGACAGGCAGCAACTTTATTGCATTGATACCAAGCTGTAGAAGGTGTGGAGTCTAATATGTGTACTTAAATGACCCTAGCTTCTTGGTAGCAGGTTATAATCATGCCCTACTAATTGCTAAGTTTCTTCATGGTTGGCCATTCATATAATTTGTTTAGTCAAACAAGACCTGTCCCACAGTCATTATTAGCTTTGATCTTGAGAATTTATTTGTACCATGAGACTCAACAGTTGATTAACCTCAACTGAAGTGGACTTACCAAACATGATTGTAATGAATCGTTGTCAACATTTAGAATAGAGATAGCTACCACATTTTTCTTCATTTTCCTTTTATTTCATTGGTAAATGGTGGAACTAAGTGCCTTCTTGAAACTTGGTTTTTCTGTTTGTGCATGTGTGACAATTATTCATTTGACACAGCTAATTCATAACTATGCATTATTATATCGAGATAGGATATTCAACTTAGTTATCTTCACATTTCTTTCTAGATGATGACATGAAGGATATTTAGTTGTCATTGGTTGGAAAGGGCTTCAAGACTGCAATATTTCTACGAAGTTCTATGGCAGGTAAATTGATAAATCAGTTTTCTCTTAATTAAGTTTAAGCATGTTTATATGGCATTAAATTGTTAGTTCGGTTTATACTTGATTTGGTTAGTTAAAGACTGAAAGCTGCAGGCTCAAATGCTCTTCATAAGTAAAACTATACATATTTACTTAATTACTCCTATAAGCCAAAAAATTAGTTGCCCAAATACCCTTTAAACTTATCAATAGATGACAATGGCATTAATTGGAAGCATTATTAGTAATAATATCATTCTGGCAACATTTACCTTCTGAATGATTACAGGAGAATTGCCAATGGGATCAATAGCAGTAATAGGACTGTTTGTCTTAGGGTAGAATTTTCTACGTATTTTTTCATGTTTAACTGGTTTTATATAGAAAAATGGATACCCTGCTGGTTGGTTTGCATTAGTCAAATTAGGCAAAGGATTTACAAATATGTGGTCAGGTTCTGCCATCAAAATATATCTGCATCATTCATAAAATGCACTACCTCTTAGGTTTTGTTACTGGAGAGCATAACATCCAAGAAAACCAGAATAAAGAAATTTACTCTTCCTCAATGTTTGCTTTCTCCAGCCACTGAACAAAAAGCCCATGGTCTATTCATGACAACATAACCCTGAACAAAAATAATTTTTTAAGACATCACTCTACAAAGCAACATAACTATCTAGAGTAGTTGTTATCAACTTCATCTCCACTTTCTTTCATTCCCCACATTTGCACGAATCACCGTTGTACTCAATACAATATATAAGGCAAATGATATGTGGATTCTACCATGTTAAAATTTAAACAGAATGTTATAAGGTGACATAAATCATACAACAGTCTTGGGTAGATATGCTTGAAACAAATATTATGTCATCTAAGAAAAAATGTACAGAAAGACAAAAAGTGTACCAGCCATTCTCTGTAACCTTCAGTTCTAAAAGAGTTCTAACAGATCATAAAAGAAGATATTTTGAGAGGGAAAAAATCTAGAAAGAAGAAGTGAAAATGATTATTAGCCACTGAACTTTGAGTTACAACTTAGTAACAACTGCACTTTGATTGTCACAAAACACAATGGGAATGCTGAAAGGAACTTTTAACTCAGTTAAAAGTGTCTGAATCCAAGATATTTCATTAGTAGTCTGAGCCCAAACTTCGATATTTTGTCTTTGTACTATACCTTAGAACAACTTGCTGCTTTCAGGACCACCAAGAAATGAGATTAGGACCAAAGTAGATAGCTGAAGCAGAAGTGGATCTTCTGTCTTCAATATTAGAAGCCTAATCTGCATCACATAGGGCACAAAAAGGATATAGTTTCCCCAAAACAGCAGGTCGAAGATGAAGACCATGCAGCACTATACCTTTCAAGTATCTTAGGATTCTTTTAATTGCAGTCCAAAGAGAATCTAAAGGATTGGCCATAAACTAACAAACTTTGTTCACTGAGTAGCTGATCTCAGGTCTAGTGATAGTCAAGTATTGTAAGGCACCCACTACGGACCATTATAAAGTAGGATCAGAAAAGAGATCCGAGCTTGTTTTAGTAAGTTTGCAGCTGCAAGCCATAGGAGAGGAAATAGGTTGAGCTTCTGCCATAGTTTTCTGCAACAAATCTTTGATATATTTACTCTGAGTGAGGAGTAATGACTTGTCAGGAAGAGTCTTAACATCAATTCCCATAAAGTAGTGTAGCAGACCAAGTTATTTAAGGGAAAACTTTGAATTAAGTTGAGAAGTCAGGTGTTGAATCAACTGAGTGGAACTGCCAGTTAGGATGATATCATCCACATAAACTAAAAGAAACACAGTGTGAGATGAAGTCTAGTAAACAGAGAGAGGGATCACACTTGGTAGCCACAAATCCAAACTGAATTAGAGCAGACTGCAGCCTCTCAAACCACTGTATTGGGGCTTGTTTGAGCCCATACAAGGCTTTATTTAGTTTACAGACCAGAGCGGGATTGAATTGTTGGAAACCAGGGGGTTGAGACATGTAGACAGTCTCATTTAAGCAAGCCATTAAGAAAAGCATTATTTACATCTAGCCGAGCAAGCATCCATTGATTTGTGATTGCTAGAGTCAAAATAAGCCCAATAGTAACAAGCTTCACAAATGGAGAAAATGTTTTTCAAAAATCAAAGCCTTGAACTTCATTAAAACCTTTGGCAACCAGTCCAACCTTAAATTTATTGATAGAGCCATCTACATTTTCCAAAACCCTTAAAACCGTTAAGGCACTAAATCCTAAGTTTGATTCTTCATCAAAGCTTGATATTCTAGTTGCATGGCTGAAAGCCAATTTGGATCAGTCAAGGCCCGTTTCACACTTTGGTTCACAGTAAGTTAAAAGAAGAGAAGGATTGATACTGGGTAAGTGAATACCAGATTTATATCTAGTCTGCATAGGGTGAGTGAAGAAGGAGGGGTGCTTGGAGATGAAGATTATGTCGTATTAGTGTTTAGCACTGAAGAAATGGAAGGAGAAAGTATGGCAGCATTATCAGCTACTGGTGGCTCCCTCTGCTGCCAAATGCTACTACCTTAGACTTTCGAAATTACTGATTTCTGAATGGCAAAATTCAGAGAAATAGGGCTTTTGCATTGCAAATGATTTCAATCAAAAAAATGCTCGGTGGCATGGTTCAAATTGTTATATTTTCTGCTATATTCACACTTTTTATTGTATTTTCGGGTTCTCGATTTTGTTTCTGAATTTTTTGAATCCATGGGTTGTCTTTATTGATACTTGTTGTTCCCAGCTTTAGACTTTTAACACTTCTTGTGTTAAATATGCATATATATTGTTAATAGTGTTTTGAGTATGTATAAAACAAGGCACCATAACATACTAACTTCCTCTGCTAATCATTGGTAATATGTCACAAGTCAATTTATCAGCAATTCTGATAATTTGAGTCACATATTTTGTGGTTTTTCATTCTAAGATAGTTTCCCGCGTACCCTATACACGACTTTTAAAGTTGCTTAGTAATTTTATGTGCCTTTGTAATTTTTCGTAATGTTACCATACATGACAATTCATGGTAATCTTAGTCATTTTTAACCTTTAGTAAATACACATGCGAGAGATAACACTATCAGTTTTAGGTGCAGGGAATGCTGGTCTGGTGATGTGTATTTGTGTTTTTTTTTTTAAATAGGGTTTCACCTGTAAATGTGCTGTGTCTTGATTGTTTTGAATTTTGCTGTTGCAGGATGGATTTAGAGATCATTCCCTAAGGATATAGCATTAACTGAATTCTAAGTGCCAGGTTTGTTGAATTCTCTGTCGCATTGTGTGCTTGCATGCACCATGATGTCTCTGTCTGCCCAACAAATTGAATGGCACATTGTGTGTTCCGGTGTGTGCAGTTAACTTTCATAATCAACCAAATGGAACCTAAATAACTGCATCAATATTTTTATAGCCTTCTCAACTTGTGTAGTAAATTTCAGCATCCATAGTTACTTGTCATAGCATGTTCATTTTTATTATACATGTGCAGACATGGTATGCATTTATAGTCACCCATGCTTCAACCTCTCTTTTCTGTCATTTTATCCACACGGTGTAATAGGCACATGCATGCTGGTTGTTTGCCATGGGCTTCACCACTGTCGTTCACCTTAGTAACTGAAAAATGAGCCCCTCATTAGCAGTGTACTCACCTGTAATTAATAATCATTAATAGTCTGCCACTAGGCATGTGCATTTACAAAATAATGAAATCTGTTGTTGACACAAAATTTTAAGTATTTTCTAGGTATGGGAGATTAACTGTTGTAGGGATTCAAGCTTCTAATTTATTGTTTTTTAGCTACAATATATAATTGGGGTTTGATAAAACTTGAATTATTGCCAACTGGCAAACTTAAATTTCATTATTAGCAGATTGTGATAGAAACTGGACCAGAGGTGAACAAGATAACAAAACTTATATTTAACAAATAAGCTAACAACTCCAAATGATCAAATATTTTTAGACCTGTGTAATATTTTTAGAAATGTGAAGCTTGAATAACTAATTGGGACAAAATTTACATTTTTAGACAGAATCTATGTAAATGGGACCCAACATCCAGATCAACATGCACAACTTTTTTAATCTTATATAAGGAAAACTGTGCAAGCAAATATGAACAAAGTTGAAAAAATGCAGCAACTCTTTGAATGATTACTCACAATGGCTTTTAAAAGTGATCATGAATCTGTCAGCTACTCTTCCAGCTCTTGCAGTAGGACCCACTCAATGAACATAGCTTCATATATAAAAATAAAAAATAAAAATAATTTATCAGGAATTCATAGAGAGAAACAGATCACGTTTAAGGCAAAAGATCAACATGCTATCATGCATGATAAAGGACCAAGAAGCATATATTGCACACAAGTTGGCTTTTACCCTAAACTGTTTTTCTTTTTTGTTTCATTTTGAAAAGCCAAATAATATTATCTTAAAAAGCACACAGTAGATGTCATAAGGAGTGCCAACCACAATGCACAAAATAAATGTTACAAACTAGAAAGTATATCATGGCCATATTGGAAGAAAAACACAAACCCCCACAACCTAAGCTTTACACGTTAAACCCAAACTTTATTGAAAGTCCTTCAGCATTTACTAAATGCCCCTTCCTCATTGACACGTGATGGTGCTTTCTGCATGGCCATACAATGGCAATTGAGGTCCACAATCAAGTAGCTTAAGCATACATCACCAGATTATGAAAGCATCCAATTGGGACTAGCCTCCACGAGTATAACGAGAAATCAAAGTCCATAACCTTGGCTCAACACGAACTCCAGGATTAAAATATGAACTCCTCGTCAATGTCGCATGAATCATGTAGGTAACATAACTAGGCCAAAGAAAATGAATATTGAGATCCTGCTGAATATGAATACATCCAAACTCAGACCATGTTTTGTCTATGAAAGAAGCGTAGGTGAAAAACCAATATTTTGGGAACAGCTCTCAAGGCCCCAACCATCGAACAAACTTTACTTTCAAACATAAATCACTTCATTTCAAAATCAAATTCAACATAGCATGGATTACCTAAAATCAAATTTTGCAAACACTAGCTAAAAAATAAAAATTCATCCTGTTTTCGGATCTTTTGTAATAAGAGAAAGTGTTCAGGTTTTTTTTCTTAGGCTTTTGACTGATCATTCTATGAAGGTGAATAACTAAATATACAAATCTTGATTATCCATGCATATCTTTTAACTTGTTGCTGATCTTTAGTTTCATTTGACTATAAATACGACTGTTCCTGTTTCATCTTTACTGGTGTTTATATTGTTACTTTTCATTCTCTGCAGGCATTGATTGCTTTGAAAAAAGGTGCTCAACTTCTCAAATAGGGTCGCAAAGGAAAGCCCAACTTTTGTCCATTTAGACTTTCCAATGTAAGTTAAATGAAAATGTTTTCAGGAGTTATTTTGGATGCTCTACTTCACATTGTTGTTAACTGCCTGGATGGGCAATTCTTAATTGATGATGTTCACATGACAAATACCTGCTATTTCATGTTTTTGATGTTATAACTATGTGAGCAATATAGTATGGAAAGACTGTTAATTTATGTCTTCCTTATTTACAGTGGCCTACATCTGTTAAGGTATTGTTTTGTTCTTTGTGGGGATTGAAATTTCGACGCGTTGTGTCCTGTGATTCCATTTCATAGTCAACCTCCAATACTACATGGATACACCTTTGTTGATTGCATTAAAATTTAGTCTTTGTATATTTTTGTGGTGTTCTTAATTTTTACAAAATCATAATAATTAAAGGTGTGCATAACATTTTATCAAATCTGCAATTAAATGAGGGTTGCCATGTCATTTTATTCATATGCGTAACCTTTTGTTACAAAATAACAATTTGGTAGCCCTAGCAATGACAAATTACGAATTTTGAATTTCCCAAATCTTAATTCAGCCCCTCTTGATTTCCCGAATGATTTGTCTAACATCCATAGCTAGGGATCATCCTTCTCCTTCAACAGGCTCAATAGTTTCAATTTTTCCAGCAACACACGTGTCCCTTTTTCCCTAAAACTAAATAAACAGATGACCAATACCACATACCAGAGATGTACTGTCGTGTGAATAATAGATGAAGATAACAACTTTTGGGCCTTCTTTATTATAGATATGTAGCATTTAGAGCTAGCTTTTACCTTTTGTGTCTTCTTTATTATAGAATCACTGCAACTTCGTCGTTTTTTTTCTGTCCTCACTTCTCCCTTCATCCTTCAGCTTTTCCTTCCCAACCATGAAATCAATCTTATATGTCAACATTTCAATCACACTAAAATACAAAAACACAAACATGAACACAAAACTACATATAAACATGGATTCAATACTTTAATTTCGTTGACACACACTGATGCCTAACCTATTTTGATAGACCTAATCCTATTGATACAAAGGTGGCGTATAATAGCCTAGGCTTTTTATAAAAAGGAATAAAAGAAATAAAAATTTAAATTTATAAAATTGTGTCGCAAAAGCCTTAGAGACGGATTTAGCGACAGAATTAGCGATGGGTTTAGCGACGGAGTCTGGTGCCATGAGCGCCACAGATGCTGGAAATTGGCACCAAGAGCGCCAAAGTGGCGCCAAGGGCGCGACATGTCGGTCTGGACCAGTATAAAAGGCCATTCATGCGATTTTTTGAGGAAAAACATTGTTTTCCTTCTTCCTCTGACCCAGGCAGCCATTAATGGCCATTAATGATCACACCTCACTTAAACACCTCCTAATCATCAATAATCATGAATAAAACCTTATGTGAGCTAATTCCAGCATGAAATTTGAGAGAAAACCCCATCCCTTGAGAACCTTGAGGAAAGCTGAGTTCAGAGAGGAAAGAAGGCAACCCATGGAATGCTGAGGCTTGGAGAGGCAATCAGTGGGCCTTCCACAACAGCTTTGAGGTAAGAAACTCAAATTTCACCGTTTAATTTGTGAAAAGGGTAATGGGGTGAATAGTAACCCATTTGGGTTAGGACTGGAATTAGGCTTAGGTTCTTTAGAAAAGTATGATCAGGAGGTTGTTCTGGGGAATATGAGATATTGAAACTGGATTTCTGATGAAGTTGGGTTGTGACCCTAAGAGTGGTATGAGTAGGAAGAAAATTGAGTGTATAAGGGGTTCTGAGTTAGAAATGAACCCAAGTGTCTTTATAAGAATTGTTCATGAGGCCAAATAAACGGTGAATATGCATTAATATGTCTGTTTTGGCCATGATTGATAACTGGTGAATTTATGCACAAATAGACCATTGGATTGTCAGATACAGAGTCTTACCAAGACTCTAAGGCCATGATCAGATTGAGAATGATCCTGCTAAGGATTTGTTAGTGGCCTATGAAGTGATTAGGCCGATAACCCTAAGTTAGAGAATTGAGGGGCTATAGAAAGGAATCATGTTTCCTTTCATTCCAACGGTTGAGGACCATTGTCAGATACCTGATATTGTAATTATGATGTTGACTGTGCTGTATGAATTGCCAGAGGGCGGGACACGAAGGTGTCAACAGCTTGGAGTAACCATCTGAGGACTGAGGAGAAAGCACGGTCTTACCAGGTAAGTTCAGTGTTCCTTGGAGTGATTTCCCCGCTTGGGGTCACTATTTGAGTGTATTATGTGCTTGGGATAGAATGAACACTATGTTGTATTTTAATTAATGATAGTGTTCTATGATGAATGGAAATCCTAACGATTTGATGGTGTTAGGTATGATATTGTTGTGTCTGATAAGGTGTATAAGCCATGTATATGATAACTAGTGTAGTTAAACACTAGGATAGAGGATTGAGCTGTATTGGGTATAAGAGATATACCCTGATGTTCTAGTGATGAGATGAACACTGTGTTAGTGTTCGGTGCCTGATGATAAGCTAACACTGCGAGAGTGTTATGCTGTATATTGATAATAGTTCTGTATGACATGCCAGGCACCTTGATGTTGTATGATGATGATTATGATAGTGAAACACCGTGATGGTGTTGTGATGTGTATTGAGGTAATGTTGTTATGGCATGTTGGTCTTGATGTTAGATTGACACTGTGAGAGTGTCATGTTTTGTATTGTTTATGAGAATTAGGTGTGCATTCTCTGGCCGGAGAATAGTGGACTATGGACCCCTTGGGAATGTTCCCACTCGGTGGATGATCTCCCCTGAGATAATCCATAGGCGTCCATGTAAATCCTGAGTAGATGTTCCCACTCGGTGGATGATCCTATTCAGGTATTGGGCGGTGAGTCCTCAGTAGATGTACCCGCTCGACGGATGATCCTATTCAGGTACTCGGTGGAAAGTCCTGAGTAGATGTACCCACTCGGTGGATGATCCTATTCAGGCATAGATAGAGCCAGTCCTGAGTAGATGTTCCCACTCGGTAGATGATCCTATTCAGGTATTGGGCGGCAAGTCCTGAGTAGATGTACCCGCTCGGTGGATGATCCTATTCAGGCATAGATGAAGCGAGTCCTGAGTAGATGTACCCACTCGGTGGATGATCCTATTCAGGTACTCAGCGGGAAGTCCTGAGGGAATGTGCCCTTTAATGGATGATCTTCCTCAGGCAGAGTAGTGATAGACATCCTGAGTGAGTGGAGAGTCTTACGGGATGATCCTCCTCAAGTATTGATTAGAGTATAGTGAGATTCTGGGGATTTGTACCTGTTAGATGATTATCCCCAGGTGAAGGACTAGGTTACAGAGAACCTATTCCTTGGATCAGCGTTACCTCAGCAGTGATGAGGTGTTACAGATAGGATGAATAGATATATATACATATATATATATGAGATAGATATGAGATAAGAAAGCCAAGAAAGCTGAGATATATATATATATATATATATATATATTATGAGATTGAGAATTAAAGCTCATGGAGCTTGAGAGAGCCTATTTTCTTAGACAGAGAATCTCTCAGTATAGATAGTGAGTGCACAGGCCTGGTTGGGCGTGCATAATAAGCAGCGTGAGTGATTTGTGGTGAGAGAATGCAGATGGCTATGGATAAGCCATAGTGTTACAGTAGGCAGTTGATAGTGAACCAGGGGGAGGAAAGACCTCCAAGAACCCTGGCTTACTGAGATTTTTATCTCACCCTGTGTGGGATTTATGTTGTAGGTGCGTAGAGTGTAACACTCCGTGTGCACCCGGTGTATTATCATTAATAATATCAGAATCGCGCTTAAATCATTATTTGAAATCTAGGCAGAAGAGACTGAATCGTATTTCTTGATCACATTATGTATGATTATCAACCACAGCAATACACACACAATCAACAACATAATATTATACATGTCCCTGCTGATCCAGTTTATCACAACATATTCATAGGCAGATAATTTAACCATTTCACAATATAGATTCAGGAGGAATTATCTTTTCATTACATCAACAGGTTATATACATCATCAGTGTTTGAACCACACCGGTGGTCTTACGAAATCAATAACTTCCCTCACACGAGGATATACAACATATACAACGTATCAGATGGGCCTACATGCCCTACAGCTCTCTACAGGGTATAAACAAACAACAACCAAGCCAAAATGAGCTATCTAGCTCTCTTCATGCCATCCCTAACCATGCATACACTGCCTTTAATGGGCCTCCTGCCCTAAGACTGCTCTCTTCCCTCAGAAGAGTCACCTGAAAAAAACATAAATCCCCACACGGGGTGAGATACACATCTCAGTAAGCTCAGGGTCCGGGGAGGGATCTCCTCCACCCTGACCCACTCTCCATGACACAAACATTCAAGCAGTCACAACAATTAGCCTCACGGCCCTCATAACAATATGAGCAAGTCATCTTGCTCTATGTATGGCGTATCATCATCAACGCCTAACCTCAGTGTGAGACCGGAACTCACACCCGTGCTATCCCATCGGGAGCTACCCCTTATGCATGGACGCAAGTATATAGTACCTCCGATAATAGGCAATCAATCGCGACGGGACACACCTATCTCTTGATCTTAGGGGATCATCATCACCCATGAGCAAACCAACTAGGAGGAACAGCCGTCTCTTAGGGAGGTCCATATCCATCTTACTGGCCAGAAGATCTAATAACAGGCATAATACATTTATCAAGCATAGATGCACACACATATCATTATGAGGATGCAACAACCAAATGCATGCATCATGAATATGACCATCACTCCACCCAGAGTGTGGTGTGGCACAAACAAGCGGGAAATCATCCCCAGGGACCAAGAACTTACCTAGCAAAGCCTCGCTCTGCAGTTCTCTCCCTGATCCGTGGCAGCCGCCACTGACACCCTCGGTGTCAAGCCCTAATCAAAGCATGTATGCACAGATCACAACCAGCACAACATATGCAGAAGTCCTTTAACTTAGGGTTCATCATAGCCCATTCCAGGCTTAGAGTCACTCCCCAGACTCAATGTAAGCCAACATAGAGAGCTCTAAGCTCTGTGCAGTTCAATACCTCAAAACTCCATTATAGCTGGAACGGTCTATGCCTTACTCAAGGCACCGTTCATATAGCCTCTCAGGCATCTCATAGTCATAATCTAAGGCTCTTGCTTCTCATATAACCATCAGCTAGTGACTCAACACAAGTCACTCATTCATAAGCAGACCCATAATCAAAGTTCACCAAATCCAATTCTGAAAGCTAATCCTTCATCACTACACAGGTCTAAGCAAGTTTCTCTACAGGACCCTGGGCTAATTCTAGCCCCAACTCATGGGTCACTATTCATAGAAAATCCCCAATCAGAAATTAATCGGTGAAACTCGAGATTCTTACCTCAGAATTGGCAAGGAAGGCCTCTGAATCTCTTCTCCTGGTTCCGGTATCCGAGAAACCCCATTGTTCCTTGCCTATCTCGAGTTCTACTCTTCCTCTGAAAAGCAACCTCTCAACTCCAAGGTGCAAGAGGTTTGGATGAAGGATTTTGGCTTTCTAGGAGTTTCTCACAAGTTTAATGGCTTATAGAAGTGATGTGGTGAGCAAACAATGGCTAGGGAAGCTTGGGTCACTCATTAATGGAGGTGGAGGCTCAAGGAAGAAGAGAAACAGTGTTTTCTCTCTAGAATTCGCGAGCCTTCTATTTATAATGGCCTACACCGACTTGCCGCGCTCCTGGCGCCACTCCGGCACTGATGGCACCAAAATCCAGTGCATCTGGCACCCTTGGCGCCACTTTGGCCCTCCTGGCACCAAAATCCAATGTATATGGCGCCCTTGGCGCCACTTTGGCGCTCCTGGCGCCAATTTCCAGCATCTGTGGCGCTACTGGCACCACTCTGGCGCTGATGGCGCCAAAAATCGTGAAAAATAGCATTCTGCTACAGTGCCACGCTATCAGCGTCATATCCCACGCTATCAGCGCCAGCTACAGTACAGCTACAATAAAATATTATTATTTTATTAATTTTTTTTTTTTTTACAAAACTTTGGTTATTATATTTCACCCCTCCTTTTTAGGAATTTTGTCCGCAAAATTCCAAACCAAATCTGTTAAACACTGGGGTGAAATTCTTGTTCTTTTTCTCATCCGATCCAAAATCCTCAACAGCCGTGTAAGACTTATCAGATTTTTCTAATCTGGATTATATTGGGCTCTAAGTCACTGGTCCTTCCTTCTGAAGGTCTGATATGGACCAATGAACCTAGGACTCATCTTCCTCGTACCCAAAACCCGTCCTACACCTGTGATTGGAGACAGCCCTAAAACACATGATCACCCTCATCAAGCTACAAGGTCTGTGATCATAATAGCTCTTTCGATGACTCTGAGCTTTCATCAACTTGTTTCTCATCATCTTGATCTGCTCAGAGATCTCTTGACCCATCTCAGGTCCAAGGAGTTGTCTCTTTCTCGTACCTCTGTCCAATCAAATAGGAGTTCTGCACCGCCGGCCATACAAGGCCTCCTATGGTGCCATGCCTAAGCTGGCATAAACCTTGTTATTATCTGAGAACTCCATTAGAGGTAGACATCTTTTTCCCTCTAGTACCTTGCTCCAAGACACAACTTCTCAGCATATCCTCCCGAATTTGAATGGTCCTTTCTGTCCGACCATTTATCTGAGGATAATAGGCTGTGCTAACTCTAGTTGGGTCCCATCATATCCTGAAGAACACCCCCTAAAACCCAGAGGTGAACTCCAGATTTCTCCCACTGTCAAAGCTCTTAGGGACACCATGCAGCCTTATATCTCTTTGATATCTTACTGGGCCAACTTCTCTGCGGTGTAATCAGATCTCACAGGCAAGAAATGAGCAAACTTGGTCAGCCTGTCTTCCATCACCCAGATGGAATCACATCCACTCTAAGTCCCCGGTAATCTCACCACAAAACCCATGGAAATGTTGTTCCATTTCCATTCAGGGGCTACAAAGGCTGAAGCAGATTAGACGGTCTCCGATGCTCAATCTTACCTTCTAATACACCAGACACTCAGCCACAAACACGGCTACGTCTTTCTTCATCTTTGGCCACCAGAAACTCCTTTTCAGCTAATCATACATCTAGGTGGCTCCTGGATGAGTGCTAAACTGGCCCTCAAGTGCCTTAGACAGGACGACATCTCTTAATTCATCCTTAGGCATCACAATACGACCTTGGTACAATACCAAGTCGTGATCTTCTCGGGAGATATTCCACTGTCTAACTATGGTCCTCATAGCCTCATTCTACTTCTGGCTTCTCGGATTCTCCTGTTCTAACCACTTTGGTCCTGCTCAACTCAAGACCATATGCACCTTCTGTCACTGACAGGTGCGTATCTCCGAATCACTCTATCATCTTGCAGTCATAAATCATCAAGCAGGGGATAGCAACATGCTTCCCGCTCAAAGCATCAGTAACCACGTCCGCTTAACCTGGATGGTACCTCAGCCAAATCATAATCCTTGAGGATTTCCATCCATCACCTCTGTCTCATAACCAACTCTTCCTTATCAAAGAGGTGTCTGAGGCTCTTGTGGTTACTGATCACAATCAGCTTGGCACCATACCACTAGTGTCTCCCACTTCCTTAGAACAAACACCACAGTTGGCCTCTCCCGGCCATGAATAGGATAAAACCTTTAGTGAGGTGTCAGTTACCTAGAAGCCTAGGCAACTACCTTCTTATTCTGCATCAGCTCCCATCCAAACACTCCATGGACGCATCACAATAGCTCCTAAAACTTCATTCAAGTCAGAAGGGGTCATCACAAGAGCTGTGGTCAACCGCTCTTTCACTCCTGAACTAGCCAGTCTATCTCAGGAACTCCGGATCTCAGATATTGTCCTTGGATCCCTCCAGGATATCACTGCCTCTCACTTGCTGGGATCAACTGATACACCAACTACGGAGATCACATGGCCAAGAAATCTCACCTCTGTCAATCACAGTTCCACTTGGCCATCTCAACATGTACGTCCCTCAAAATCTGAAGGGCCGTCCTGAGATGCTTGGCATGTTTCGTCTCCGTCCCGGAGTAAAGTAGTATGCCATCAGGAACATCACTACTCACTGATCCATCTGATCATCATTTTGAGGCAGAGGATACTTATCCTTGATAGTACCCTTATATATCTGCCTGTAATCCATACACACTCTCCAACTGTTGTCCTCCTTATCCACGATGATCACCGGTGTTTCTCCATAGCAAAACACTCGGTCTGATCAACGGTTTGGACAGCAGATCCTCCAACTGCACCTTCAGTTTCCTCAACTCCAGAGGGGGCATACAATAAGGTGCTACAGCTCTCGGTTCCATGCTAGAATCAGATCAATGGAGAACTCAATTTTCCTTTCGGGTGGTAGCCGAGTACTCCCTTCCGGAAACTCATCCACAACTTGCTCACCACCAAGTTCTCCGCCAGATCAACACTTGACTTATCTTCTATCTCACAAGAGAAGATATACTCTAAGCTCCTTCCATAATGACCTTGCGAGCTTGCAAGTCTGGTAGGAAAAAGATGGAGCTCGAACCAACCACTTCAGAAGGTACTATAACCCTCTGCTAACAACAGTCTAGCATCACGCCATACTTGGCCAACCAACCCCTACCCAGGTAACCTCAAGGGTAGGCACAGCTAGACTATACAATTCAATCACATATTCTCTGCCCTTATACAAGAACGGCACGTCTTTACAGTACGTGTGCACCAGACATCTTTCACTGGATGCGGTGGTAACTTCTATTGGAGGGCAAAACTAAACACAAATAGTCTAAGCCTATCCGCTAACCCATTCTACATAAATGGCTCCAGAATCAAACACAAATTTTACATAACAAGCAGTGATCAGAACAATACCTCTTATCAGGTCTGGAGCTCTGGCTGTTTCTCTGGCATCCACCACGTACACCCGTCCTGTTGGGGGTGTGGTCATCTCCGCTTAAGCAGCCTGTGCCCGGCTCTCTATCTGTGGGCACTCTCGAGATATGTGGCCTGGCTTGCCACATCTGAAACATACAATCTGTCCTGAGGAACACAGTCCCCAGTGCTCCCTTCCACAAACTGGGCACTTCGGAGGTAGTCTTCTTCGAGCCGAACCACTCTGCCCAGACTCCTTCTTGAATCTATCAAATGGAGCAGAGGCTTTCAACTCCTTGCACTTACCGTTATTGAGTGGGTCAAAACCACTAGGCCTTCTCCCCTTTTGTCTGACTGAGGAAGTAGGATGCTGGCTTCTGTGTCTCCTCAACATATCTTCCACCTGGCGACACTGCCTCACCAAGGTGTCCATATCACGGGATCCGGTCCCGGCAACCAGCACCTCTATGTTCTCCCTAAGTCCCCTCTGGAACTTAGCAGCTAGAATATCAGCTTCAGGCAAAGATCTCCTAAAGTGAGCATACTTGGCCAGTTCATTAAACTTGGACAGATACTCGTCCACTGTCATGCTTCCCTGGACGAGGCTATCAAACTCCGCCTGCTTCTGCTCCCTGGCATCCCTGGGAAAGTACCTGTCCAGGAAGCAGGCCTCAAACGTCTGCCAGGTGATCATCTCTCCCCCAGCTTCTCAGCAACTGGGCTGTGGTCGTCCACCACTCGTGGGCATCGCCCTGCAACATATAGGTTGCATACAGCAGCCTCTGGTGATCTGGGCACTCCATCATCGTGAAAATCTTCTCTAAAGCTTGCAGCCACCTTGCTGCAGCAACTAGATCATACTCGCCCAGAAAGGCTGGAGGGTTATGCTTACGAAAGGTGATAAGCATTCTCCCTCTGGCTGCCACATCGCTCTCCGTCTCAGCTTGGGACGCCTGGTCCCCTCGCAGGTGGCTCCCACCAAGCTGCTGGCGACTACCCTCGCCCTCATATGCAGGAGGTGTGAAGGATACTCTATCATCCCTCCTCAGAATCTTCACCTCCTCTAGCAATTCATGGTTAGCCTTCATCAAGGCTTCGTTCACTTCTCTGGTTGCAGCCATCTCTCGCTGCATATCCTCCTGAGTCTGCCTTTGTGCAACTATCACTTGCTGCATGACCTCTTGAGTCTGTCTATTTGCAGCTATCTCTTGCTGCATGGCGGCCAGTGCAGCCGCAACTGGATCAGAGGGGGCATTGGTAGCCCTACTGCTGTTTCTGGATCTCACCATAGCATTACACATGTACATCAAACAGTGAGTTGATCAGGCCCACAGTTAATGTACCCACATGCAATGCTTATGTCAGACTCAAACAGCAATCCAAAAACACCAAATCAAGTTTCATACATAATGCTCCCATCAAGAAATAGATCTGATAACATTAAATGTAACACCCCGTGTGCACCCGATGTATTATCATTAATAATATCAGAATCGTGCTTAAATCATTATTTGAAATCTAGGCGGAAGCGACTGAATCGTATTTCTTGATCACATTATGTATGATTATCAACCACAACAATACACACTGTTGTGTGCGATTTATGCTAATGTGTTTACGGCAAGTGCACCGATCGTTTAACAAGTAATAAAGAGTAAGTAAAGTATCGTCTCCACAGGGATTGGAAGGGTTTCTCAACAATTGTAAATGTTATGATTGAACAAGACAGAAAAACACGCAAAAGTAGTTGGAAGATTGTGTTGAATTAAGGAATAAAAATTTAAA
>PYAF01002816.1:24091-37886 GCA_007407185.1 Glycine tomentella | reverse complement strand
G
This sequence comes from Glycine tomentella, assembly GCA_007407185.1. Lineage (NCBI taxonomy): Eukaryota > Viridiplantae > Streptophyta > Magnoliopsida > Fabales > Fabaceae > Glycine > Glycine tomentella. The sequence continues at coordinate 37,885 of PYAF01002816.1, read as the reverse complement.
AGGTGGCAGATATTGTTTCCTTCTTTATTTGCTCTTAAATTCCCTCTTTTTGGCCTGCAAATGATCAATTGGTATTAAAGTGCCTTATGTAACACAAAATATTAACTATGCCTAATTTCTAGGGCTATTTTCTAACTATTCAATACAAATATGACCTAAAACTAAGCTATTATTAAGATGTGTTTGCAACACATCACACACACAATCAACAACATAATATTATACATGTCCCTACTGATCCAGTTTATCACAACATATTCATAGGCAGATAATTTAACCATTTCACAATATAGATTCAGGAGGAATTATCTTTTCATTACATCAACAGGTTATATACATCATCAGTGTTTGAACCACACCAGTGGTCTTACGAAATCAATAACTTCCCTCACACGAGGGTATACAACATATACAGCGTATCAGATGGGCCTACATGCCCTACAGCTCTCTACAGGGTATAAACAAACAACAACCAAGCCAAAATGAGCTATCTAGCTCTCTTCATGTCATCCCTAACCATGCATATACTGTCTTTAATGGGCCTCTTGCCCTAAGACTGCTCTCTTCCCTCAGAAGAGTCACCTGAAAAACATAAATCCCCACACGGGGAGAGATACACATCTCAGTAAGCTCAGGGTCCGGGGAGGGATCTCCTCCACCCTGGCCCACTCTCCATGACACAAACATTCAAGCAGTCACAACAATTAGCCTCCCGGCCCTCATAACAATATGAGCAAGTCATCTTGCTCTATGTACGGCGTATCATCATCAACGCCTAACCTTAGTGTGAGACCGAAACTCACACCCGTGCCATCCCATCGGGAGCTACCCCTTACACATGGACGCACGTATATGGTACCCCTGAGAATAGGCAATCAACCGCGACGGGACACACCTATCTCTTGGTCTTAGGGGATCATCATCACCCCGGGATCATCATCACCCATGAGCAAACCAACTAGGAGGAACAGCCGTCTCCTAGGGAGGTCCATATCCATCTTACTGGCCAGAATATCTAATAACAGGCATAATACATTTATCAAGCATGAATGCACACACATATCATTATGAGGATGCAACAACCAAATGCATGCATCATGAATATGACCATCAGTCCACCCAGAGTGTGGTGTGGCACAAATAAGCGGGAAATCATCCCCAGGGACCAAGAACTTACCTAGCAAAGCCTCGCTCTGCAGTTCTCTCCCTGATCTGTGGCAGCCGCCACTGACACCCTCGGTGTCAAGCCCTAATCAAAGCATGTATGCACATATCACAACCAATCCAATCATACAACCAGCACAACATATGTAGAAGTCCTTTAACTTAGGGTTCATCATAGCCCATTCCAGGCTTAGAGTCACTCCCCAGACTCAATGTAAGCCAACATAGAGAGCTCTAAGCTCTGTGCAGTTCAATACCTCAAAACTCCATTATAGCTGGAACGGTCTATGCCTTACTCAAGGCACCGTTCATATAGCCTCTCAAGCATCTCATACTCATAATCTAAGGCTCTTGCTTGTCATATAACCATCAGCTAGTGACTCAACACAAGTCACTCATTCATAAGCAGACCCATAATCAAAGTTCACCAAATCCAATTTTGAAAGCTAATCCTTCATCACTACACAGTTCTAAGCAAGTTTCTCTACAGGACCCTGGGCTAATTCTAGCCCCAACTCATATGGGTCACTATTCATAGAAAATCCCCAATCAGAAATTAATCGGTGAAACTCGAGATTCTTACCTCAAAATTGGCAAGGAAGGCCTCTGAATCTCTTCTCCTGGTTCCGGTATCCGAGAAACCCCGCTGTTCCTTGCCTATCTCAAGTTCTACTCTTCCTCTGAAAAGGAACCTCTCAACTCCAAGGTGCAAGAGGTTTGGATGAAGGATTTTGGCTTTCTAGGAGTTTCTCACAAGTTTAATGGCTTATAGAAGTGATGTGGTGAGCAAACAATGGCTAGGGAAGCTTGGGTCACTCATTAATGGAGGTGGAGGCTCAAGGAAGAAGAGAAACAGTGTTTTCTCTCTAGAATTCGTGAGCCTTCTATTTATAATGGCCTACACCGACTTGTCGCGCTCCTGGCACCACTCCGGCACTGATGGCACAAAAATCCAGTGCATCTGGCGCCCTTGGCGCTCCTGGCGCCAATTTCCAGCATCTGTGACGCTACTGGCGCCACTCTGGCGCTGATGGCGCCAAAAATCGTGAAAAATAGCATTCTACTACAGTGCCACGCTATCAGCGTCAGCTACAATACAGTTACAGTAAAATATTATTATTTTATTAATTTTTTTTTAATTTTTAATTTTTTTTTTTTACAAAACTTTGGTTATTATATAAAGCAGAGGATAAAGCCTTGGTAAGGAGCCAGTAGAGCCAAGCATGGCAACTGCTTGGACTAGCATCTGTGAGCTTGGAGCTCCCTATGGTGTATGCATATTGAGGTAGTTTCTGTCTCCTGTCATATCGTTATAGATATGGCTGTTATCTACCTGGTTTTATTGTTTGATTATCTGGATCAATAAGGGCTAGAAATAGTGAAATATATCATGTTTCTGTTTATGCACCATACATAATGTATCAAGAAATACGATTCTTGTATGCTTTCGCGGCTTATTTTATGCTATTCGGATATTATAGTAATGTTAACACACTGGATGCACACGGGGTGTTACATGGCGTAAGGCATAAAGGCAAAAACACCAGCATTCTGACTATATGCTAGGTCCTAATCCTCCCAAATAAACAGAATATTAGAATTATACAGATAACACCTTCCCTTGATAACCAACACAATCCCTGAAATTGGTAGACCAATGATAAAATGAAATGTCAAAACCAGGCTCCAAATTTTTTAGCCAAGACCAGCAACAAAATATAGAGTCTGCCTACACATGAATGCTACCATAGAATAGAGATTTTGAACAAATGAAAATGGAAAGGACTTATTTGCTCATTTTTCTGAGTGATTATTTGTTGTTTCCTATAATCAACGGTACTTTTTATTTTCTCAAATAGCGGCTAAACCTTAAAGCATATAACCTGTTGTTTATTTATTTTTTTATATCTGAAACATATTTCCACTCACTCATTCTTTACTTCGGTTGTTATTTGGTGTGACTCATTGTGCTGACTAACCTACTCTACTTTGTCTATGATGTAATGTGATTTTTGGTGAAAAGAGGAAATTATTTAAATACAAGCTTTACTAACTGCTATACCTTTGTTGTTGGCATTATGCTTCCATAGCTAATGATGAAATACATCATAAGTTAGGTTGCGATCAAATCTTAAATTTTATGTTGTTTTGCTGTAGCAATATAGGTAACCTTACTCTTAATAGACATGTCATTTGTTTATCTCAAGTGTAACTTTACTTGTTTATTTCCAACTACTTTATGCTTCCATAGCTACTGTCACACTACAACAAGTAACCTAAATATTTGCTATATGTTTGTTTGTGGTTGTGTCATTTGCTTCTAACTTCAGCACCATGTCAAACTTTGTACGTTTTAGCTATCACTAAATGATGCATGTATATTGGGAGATTGTATTAAATTTGTTTGTTTTTTGGTTTTAGGTAAAAGTTTGTAACACCATTACCACATTAAAATGCAGCTTTAAGTTGAAACAAACAACAATCACAAAGTTCTAGTCATCGTGGTCAGCACCGCAATCTTCACAGGTATGTGTCCTGTTTCCTTGCGTTTTGTGTTTTTGACATGTATATCCATCTATAAATATTGGTTTGTCATCCATTTGATTGCATTGTGAGTCAACCTTAGTTTCCCGTTCAAGCTTCAATCCAGTGATTAATGCGGATAGTTTGGATTAATCATTGAATTGAAACTTGAATTGTCCGTTCGGACAGTTTAGGAAGTTACATTTTATACATGAATCCTCAATGTCAAACTTAAGTATGGTTTCTTTAATTTAATGACATTTCGGTATATTGCATTTTGCGTTGTTCTCCGAGTGCATACTTGATCTGGGTGAGTAAAACTTACCACTTTCATTTCGTCTACTTGGAGACCAATTCAACTAACCATAGTTAACTTTGAAATTCAAGGTTCAAGTATAAAATATAACTTCCTGAATGGGATAGGGCCACACCTTTTGAACATGAAGTTGACATTTTTATTGGCATGGTAAAGGTCATGGATCGTAGTTGGATGAGAGTGTCCCGCATTAGTGATGACTACGAAAATGGGGTCGAACAGTTCCTTAATTTTACCATACTTAATGCACCTTCGCTACATGGAAAATATTATTGTCCTTGTCTCAAATGTGGGAATGGAAGACGCCAGTCAATTGACGACATCAGATCACATCTAATATGTGAGGGCATAATTCCAACATACACAAAATGGATATGGCATGGTGAATTGCTAGAAATGCCAACTATCCGAACCCCTGCGCCGGTTGAAGTACACACAGATGATCGTATAGAAGACATGCTATGTGACCTTGGAGAAGCCAGTTTTCAGCAAGCCCACGCACCTATGTATGAGAAAGTACAAACTGATTCTACAATCCCTTTGTATTCGGGGTGCACAACGTACACAAGATTGTCAGCGGTGTTAGCATTGGTGAATTTGAAGGCCAGATTTGGGTGGAGTGACAAAAGCTTCACTGAATTACTTGTTTTGTTGAAGAAATTTCTTCCTGAGGATAACACTTTGCCGAAAAATCATTACGAAGCTAAGAAAATATTATGTCCCATGGGCATGCAGTACCAGAAGATTCATGCATGTTGTAATGATTGTGTTCTGTATAGGAATGAGTTTGCTAAAATGCATAAATGCCCCACGTGTGGTGAACCACGATACAAAGTCAATGATGATGAATGTACTGATGAGGCATTCACAATCTTCGATCGTCTTGCAAAGGTCTGTTGGTGTCTTCCAATTATTCAAAGGTTTAAGCGTTTGTTTGCTAACCCACATGACGCTAGAAACCTGATTTGGCATGCAAATGGGAGGAAAATTGATGGATTTCTTAGACATCCGGCCGATTCTCCTGAATGGGAAAAAATTAACCGTTTGTTTCCAACATTCGGTGACGACCCAAGGAACCTACGTCTAGCTCTTGCATCCGACGGAATGAATCCTTTTGGTAACCTTTCCACTAACCACAGTTCGTGGCCTGTGCTATTGATGATTTACAACCTCCCTCCTTGGTTATGCATAAAGCGAAAGTACATAATGTTGTCTATGATGATATCGGGTCCAAGACAGCCAGGCAATGATATTGATGTTTACCTTGCGCCACTCATTGAAGACTTGACAAAAATGTGGGTTGACGGGGTTGAGGTGTATGACGCCCATCTGTAGGAGACCTTTACTTTGCGTGCAATGATTTTTTGTACCATTAATGATTTTCCAGCATATGGCAATTTGAGTGGATACAGTGTCAAAGGCCATTATGCATGTCTTGCATGTGAAAAAAACACATCATTTGTCCAATTGAAACATGGGAAGAAGACAGTATACACGAGGCATCGAAGATTTTTCACACAATATCACCCATATCGCCGATTGAAAAAGGCCTTTTATGGAGTTCAGGAGAAATAATCTGCGCCTATTCCATTAATTGGGCGTCAAGTTTATGATCGTGTTCAGGACGTTGTCACTACATTTGGCAAGACACAAAAGAAGGATGCTAATGACAAACGCATATGGAAGAAAAGGTCTATATTTTTTTATCTTCCTTATTGGTTGGATCTCGATGTCAGACATTGTATTGATGTAATGCATGTTGAGAAAAATGTTTGCGACAGTTTAATTGGCACCCTGCTTAACATTAAAGGGAAGACAAAGGATAATTTAAAATCTCGGCAAGATCTTGTTGAAATTGGTATACGTGAGCAGTTGCATCCAATTAGTAAAGACCGACAAATGTATTTGCCCCCTGCATGTCAAACCTTGTCAACAAAAGAAAAAAAAGCTTTTTGTCAGTGTCTAAGAAGAATTAAAGTCCCACAAGGATACTCTTCAAATATCAAGAGCCTTGTATCAATGAATGATCTCAAATTGGTTGGTTTGAAATCTCATGATTGTCATGTCATAATACAACAGTTACTTCCTATAGCAATTCGAGGAATATTGCCTGAGAAAGTTAGGGTTGCCATTACAAGGTTGTGCTTTTTCTTTAATGTTGTTTGCCGCAAAGCAATTGATCCGAGTCAGTTAGATGCTTTGGAGAATGAGGCAGCTATTGTGCTTTGCCAATTGGAAATGTTCTTCCCTCCTTCTTTTTTTGACATTATGGTCCACTTGATAGTCCATCTTGTCAAGGAGATCAGGTTATGTGGGCCAGTGTATTTACGTTGGATGTATCCCATTGAAAGGTACATGAAGGTGTTAAAATCTTATACTAAAAACCAATACAGACCTGAAGCTTCCATTGTTGAAAGATATGTTGCCGAGGAATGTATTGAATTCTATTCTGAATATTTGGATTTAGTTAAAGCAGTCGGGATTCCTGATAGTCGTCACGCACAGTCCAGGCGAGGTAGGGGTACACGAGGATTCAATGTTGTGACTATGACTAGACCTCAAGTGGAACAAGCACATTTGTATGTATTGAATAACACAGTTGAGGTAATGCCATACATTGCCACTCACAAACACTATGTGTCCGAATGTCATCCTAAATGGAACATCATGAAAGTTTTGCAAGAGCACAATAGAACATTTGTAAGTTGGTTCAAGTCCGAAATCTTAAATGATGATAAAGCTTCTTCAACATTAAAGTTGTTAGCTATGGGCCCCAATTTGAATGTACCAACTTGGAAGGGCTATGATATCAATAACTTTTCCTTCTACATAAAGTCACAAGATGATAAAAGTAGCGTGCAAAATAGTGGGGTTACTGTGGACGTTGATTCGTAACACTTTTGTCGTGCCTCAGATAACAACCCTATTCGAGCGTCTATGCCTTACTTTGGAGTTATAGAGGAAATATGGGAGCTTGATTATGTTGCATTCAGAGTTCCTGTGTTCAAGTGTAAGTGGGTTAACGGAAACACCGGTGTATTTCATGATCGTATGGGATTCACTCTAGTATCACTTGATAAGGTTGGTTAAAAGGAGGAGCCATTCATCATAGCAGAACAAGCAAAACAAGTGTTTTACATCGAAGACCCATGTGACGCAAGATTGTCAATTGTTCTACAAGGAAGAACATCAACTACTAGTCATGATGCAGGTGATGATGCAACACTTGATATTTGTGAATTGCCTGCATTCTCCTCCCGTATGCCGGTTTTTGTTGAAGATACTGACGTTGATGACGATTATGCAATTCGAAATGATCATGATGAAGGTTTGTGGGAGAACACAAACAAGTAACTGCTTACCACCAATGTAATGTTTGTTTTTTAAACAATTTTTTTGGTTATGCAATTAATTTTATTGACTTTGCTTTACACATTACATTTAGTTAAACATAAACATTTGACTAATGTGGTTGACTTATTTGTTTCTTGTTTGCAGATCCATGGCAACACCCCCTTCGTCCCCTCCACATTCACAACCAGAGCAATTAGAATCAACCTCTACAAGGAAAAGTTGACAATCTACCAGGCTTAGAAGCTTAACCTTTAGAACCGTCGAACAACCAAAGCTCATAGTTAATGTAAGTCATGCTACTAAAAGGGCAACATGCAGTAACAAGGAAAAATTTCACAGTTATTTGGGGGTTGTGGCAAGAGAAAAAATACCGATTGTGCATGCTACTTGGAAAGATGTGCCAGAATCATTGAAGGAAATCATATGGGATGACATTTTGGTAAAATTGACCTAATTAACTTAAACTATTGATGAATTAATAGTTAATGTGTGGTCTTGTATATGATGTTATAACTTTTTTTTTTTGGATATTGCAAACCAGGCAAAATTTGATATACCCAAAGCTGCAAAAGCAAAAAAAAAGATAATGTCTTCGGTTAGCACAAGGTGGAGACAATTCAAGTCTTCCCTAACCACTAAATTCATATATGCTGACACAGATGGACAACAAAAAAAGGATGCTTTTGCTATGTATGGCCTAGATCCACAAACATGGGATGAATTTGTTGCTAGTCGTTAAACGCCTAATTGGCAGGTAACATGTGACCGTGTGTGATTTACCTAATGTAACTTCAATCAATTTACTTGTATTGTAATATGTTAAATGTATTTTTCAATGTTTACATAGGGAATAATGAAAAGAGCCCAGGAAATTCAAAAAAAGAATGAGTGCCCCCACATACTGTCTCGTGGGGGCTACGATCTGCTTGAAAAGATGCTGATGGAGGAAAAAATGAAGAAAAGACGACAGGATGCTATGGATACTGAGAATTCTTCACATGTTGATGATCCACCATCTCCAATTCCAAGACATGTGAAATGGAAATTGGCACGCACAAAGAAATATGGTCGCATGACATCTGACACCGCTGAAGAAATATCAAATAGAATTGTGAGACTACTATAAACTTATGTGTATATTGTTGTGTTCGATAATCCAATAATTAAGTGCCTTTTTGAACTCATATGTGTTGCAGGACGAGTTGGAGGAACAAATGACACAAGGGACCTTTGTCGCTAAGGGACAACAAGATATCCTTAATGTTGCCATTGGCAAAGACGAGCATCCTGGTCGGGTACGTGGTGCAGGTTCTGGTGTAACTATAAGGCAATACTTTGGACACAGATCACGTTCATCCAATACTTCTTCTGCGTCCATCAACCCAGAACAGCAAGCTGATATCATTAAAAACCTTAAGCAAGAATGAAGGAAGGAGGTGGAGGAGGAAAAAAAGTTAATTATCGAGAAAGTGAAGGAAGAATTAAAAATGGAGTTAACCCAGATGGCTTCACAGCAACCACCCCTGGAGGACGCACCGCTACAACAATTACTTGCACGTGTTAGCACGAAGGGTAGTTGTGCTGAAGCACCAACAATTCCATCGAGGGAGGATTCTGGCAATGTTGAAGTGCAATTAAAAGGATTGTACGTTCACAGAAGTGGGGAACTTAAGCTTGTTGCGTCGGCAAAAGTTATGCATAGGACCGCGACAATTCACAATGTTGAATACGCAGATGATGTCTTAAATGTTTGTGTACATAAAGTTTATGACGGTGACGCTGAAGTGCCATATTCGACATTTGAGATCCAGTTTGTTAGAGACACCCTGCAGACATTCGTCGCATGGCCCACATATTTGGTGAAATCATTATCGTGCGAGGTATCAAATTGTATTATCTTCCATACAATATTTGCCTTTATTACAACATACATACATTCCTACTACAATTTTGTTAAACAAACACATAGGATGCACACATCGGTGACCCACAAAGAAGAGAACCAGATGTGCCAGCAAAGAATTTAGAAAAAAGTGTTGATCCATTGGATGAGTTGATGAAGAATGTCTATGAACTTTACCAGAAGCCTATTTAGTTGGTGTGGGATGGTCTAAAGTTCGGGATTGCAAATGTAGAATCGACGTTCTTCATTACATATTCGGATGTTCATGAAATTATTTCGGGTGACAAATATTTGAACATATCGATACTACAACTGTGGATTATGCTAGTACACTCATATTGAATGTCTCATTTCATAAAGTCATTTTTTTAATTTGGTTTCAACATTATGTTTTTTAATTTGTATTATTTGATGGAAATATCGTATGGTAGGTTTCTTGATCAATGGAGTTCAAAGTTGGGCCAAGATGGAGTATATGGTTTCTTTGAGCCGCAAATGATTCACAATGCAAGGGATAGGCGTGCTGAAGCTCAACAATACATTCAATTATGGATGAAGGAATCAAAAAGACAATTGTATCTTGGACCTTACCTGTCTCAGTAAGTAAAAAACATTTGCCATTTCTGCATGGAATAAATGAAATGCAGGGCCCATTGGCAGCTGTTTGTTGTATCCCTTTCGACTAACACAGTTGTATGGTTCTATTCATTGCGTAAGAAACCAGACATTCATATCAAAGCCACACTTAACAAGTTAGTGGTAGCAAACAATAAATTTATTTTTCTAATACCATAGTGTTTAACGATAACTTACGTCATGAATTAACCCACATATCTGATTTTTTTCAACAAACTAGTGCATTTAAGACATTGAGTTCCGGTGTTGATGGTAAATGTAATACACCATCACCAACCTGGATTGAGATAAAGGTTAGTGATATACTCGACCATTGGTTATGAATTGTTTCATTGATTGTGTTGTCCAAATGTGACATTAATGTCTATGTATTTTTCAAATTAGAGCCATGTACAAAAAGGAGGCTTTGAATGTGGGTATTACGTGATGCATTGGATGTGGAACATAGTAGGAGTTGGGTTGCAAAATGACTGGAACAAGGTACATTAACTTATGTCGTCTTACTATTTGTTGATATTCTTCAAGGTATGTATTTAAATGATGTACCTGATTGAATGTATGTATACTTTTTTATTGTTGCAGTTCTTTTGTGATGGCACACCATTGGACATGGAGGACCTAATTAGTATAAGGAAAAAATGGGCTCAATTTTTGTTGGAAAAAAAAAACGTGTGGAGACAGCTTTACATTACATGTAACAGACCTAGACTACTATGGTTAAATTAACTTATGTTTTGTGATGAGACAAAGCTACAAACTTTGTTATATATAGCTTAACATTTTGACGTGACATGATCAACCATTAATATTAACCTCATTTTGTATGTTGTTGTTCTAGTATGGATATGTTGAGTTGTTGAATATGTTGTGATTGTTTAATATGATATGGTGACTTGTGACTACTATGTTTGTTTGTGTGTCGTCTGCACATACTCTTGTGTGCAGATGTGCTCATAATTTTTTATGCTACCTTTGTGGTTGTTATGGTAAGTAAGGGATTTCATATGTGGATGACATTCATAACAAGCTCCCCATTTTGAAGTCCATCAAGGACTTTGATGATGAAGAGTTGATACAAACTTTCTGTAGCTAGAGAACTTGCTAGTAGATGCTTCTTAGAACCTTAAAATTTCTGAGTTTGGATTGAGTGCACATTCCCAACAAGTTAGGGTAAGAATGATTCATTTCCTTCTGAATTTAATTTCAGTAAAACATCAATTTAGAATCTAAAATTGACACTATTGATCAATTTAGTCCTCAATGTTAGAAAAAACCAAATTTGCATTTTTATCCTCAAATGACAGCACATCAGTTTTCTGCAAACCAAATTGTGTCAGATCATGTCCTTCTAACTGTTTATTCCTTCCCAGAATATCCAAATATTTGAATTTGAATATGAATGACAAACTGGGTGTTTATACAGGATGATGGACTACTCATACAACATGTTGAACTCCAAATTATATTGCTCCTGAGGTGAAGAAAAATGTCATGTTCATTTCTTGTGAATTATGAGCATTTTTTGTTTTTTTGTCTTTTTGTTGCATAACTTTATTATTTCCCTGTAGTTTCTGTTTATTAGTTCCATTTCTTGGTTTGCAGATTTCAGCTGCTAAATTTACTTGCCCTCCTTGGCTTTCTTTTAGTGCCAAGAAATTGATAACTAAAATCTTGGATCCCAACCCCATGACTATAAGATACAAATCAACCCTCTTAGTATAAAGATACAGCTCCAGGTAGTTTGAAGAGTTATACTATGTTACAACTAAAATTGCATGGTTGTTCCAAAAGTAAAATAGCCATTTCGCTTGTAACATTTTGTCACTTTTTAAACTGTATTGAGCTGTGTCATTTGATCACAATATACTATGTTTAAATTGTTGGAATCTCCTCAAGTTTTACTTTTAGTAACATAAACCTGTCAAATATTTAACAGAAGCTGATAACTAATAATCAAACTCTTATATTCAGCTTTAACTCTAGAGTAACTTCTAATCAAAAAAAAAAAGTTGGTCCAAACATGACCATTAAGTTTATGAGGTTTCTTACTTTAAGTTAATGTGTGGATTGCTAATCTAAAGTTATTTGTTACAGGGATTTAAAATGGAAATAAGGTTCACAATCCTAGAGTGACAGTAATCCTCTGGCTGTTTAGGATCACAATACTAGAGTGACATTAATCCTCTAGGTTGACATCAATTTTACAAGTGTTTTAAGTCACTTGTGGTCCTTCATAATTGTTTTACTTCATTCTAGGGAGATATGGAAGCTGCAATGGAAATGTTGACGCTCAAATTGAAGCAAACTCTGGACATGTACAGCTCAGCCCAAAACAAGGTGATGTAAATTATGTGATTACTGTTACAAGAAACCTCTGGTTATATTTATACATCATAAATTATTTAAATCTGATGGTGACTTATAATTTTTACATTTTCTAATTGACTGCATATTTGGGACAAAGACTGGTTGAGCCAAACCAGGTGTGGGACAAAGTAGCCAAGGCCAGACCATGTATGGGACAAGAGATGGGGCTAGACTGGAAGGATTGTGTAAGGGACAAAGACGAACTAATTTTTTCCTTATAATTGTTATTTTTGTGTTTTGTTATTATTGTTTAGGTGCTAGGGCGATTATGTTGAGAGAGAATGATTGGTTATCACATAAAATTTGCTACACTTATTCAATCATATTGCTTGTAGTAAAGTTTACTTTACCAAAGAATGTATTGAATGCTCCCTATCTTCACTTTACTTGACATATTTTACCTTGTCTAAACATATTATTTGGCATATATGAAGGGAACTAGAACAAATTAAAATAAAATGAAGGATAGGAGAAGGAAAGACAATGCAAAGGATCTTTCTTCAAAAAAAGAAAAAAAATTGATTAGCTTAGACATCAGTGTTTCCCTAAGGTGCATAAGAATTACATTGCCATGTTCTGTTTTACAATTTAAAGACATGAGTGTCCTTTTATTAATGTCTTTGAGTATAGCATCACCACTAGGAAATATTTTCATAATCTCATTTCATTTAGCTCTTGCGCTTTGGTTTTGTTGTTTGAATTAAAACCTTCTACTCATTAAGTGTTGATAATTATTATAGCCTTCTACAATTACATATCATTTTTGGATCTGTTGATTTAAGTATCATATATTGTTACTTGATTACTTCCAGGACTTGGCTATTGATGCAACTACAACAGTAGGTGTTGAGATTGGTCAAGGTTTGAGAGATGTAGATATTAATTGCACAATTAACCGTGATTGTCTAATAGAGTGATGGTTTACTGTCTAGGGTTTAGTTCTTAGGGTTTAAATTTTCCCTTCTGTTAATTTGTGTTAGGAATTTCCGGTCTCTCTTTTTTCTTAAATTCATGTAATGGGCTGGTGTAGGAGGTTGTTGTATTCTCATGCAAAATTGAAATTGGAAAATGAGTGATGCAAAAGAAAACGAGGAAGCTGGCCAGGGCGTGCCCTCGGTCGTGGAAGAAAACAAGCAGTTGGTTGATGCAGAGGTTCAAGATCAACCTGAAGCTGCCTCTGCTCCTGTTCCAGTAGAGGAAACTGCAAATCATGTTGAAAGTGGATCAGATCATGTTAAAAATACGAAGGAAGAGCCACCTGCTGAGGATAAAAAATGTAAAATTAAAGGCTATTTCAGAGGGAGTTCCACAAGAGGATGTTCAAAATACTCTTTGTAACGCCTCTCGTTACTCTCTCGTGCTCGGTTGATTTTAGATAAAATTACGTGTCCACTTTGTATTAAAATTAGATTAGTATAAATTTTTTCACAAAAATTCGTTTCGCTTTGCTTGCTAATTTTATAATTCGTAAGTAACATAAACGATTATCCTCACCACGATTTATTTATAATGAGAAGCATAACTAAATATA
>PYAF01002816.1:0-10372 GCA_007407185.1 Glycine tomentella | reverse complement strand
CCTTTTCCTTCCCCCCCCCCCCCCCCTCCCATCTTTACCAAGCTTTGCCTCTCCTTCCAAAAAGGTTTGTTGTTGTTGTGAAGGGGGAAGATCTATGGTGTAGTCACAATATTCTCACCTGCCCCGATAGCTTTTGTTAGGGTGAGTGATTGTGAGGATGGTGCCCCTTCCATTTTAGTGTTCTTCTCCTTTCCTTTTTCCATGTCAATGGGTTCTTCAAGATGGGTCAGACAACAACTTTCAAAAAACTTGGCAACATCAATCATTATTGAGAGGTCCCCTTTTTTTGTTTTAGTCAGAGGGTTTAAGACCCCAACATTATCAATTTCTCCAGATATCTTATCTATTTTGGTGCCTTTCGAGATTGCCTTAGGGATAATGTTTTTTATTCTTCCATAAGTGACTTTAGAGTGGACCCCTGAGACAATATTAGACCTCATAGGAGCTTCCCTTAAGACTGGCCCATAAGGATAGCTAGCAAGGTCATCATTTTCCCCTTCTTGCATATTCTCTGCACACTCCTGAAGAGAGTGATCTATTTTTCCACAAGTAACAAAAGTTCCCCAACATTTCATATGAAACTTTCAAAGTTTTGGCATTTGTGTCTCCCATCTTCATTTTTAAGTCTTTTCCACAAGGGTTTGGTAAGCAAACCCTGATACGCAAACATCCCCATGACGGTAGTCTTCAAAGGAATCCCAGGCTAAAAAGCTGCCAATGGCTTTGCTAAACACCTTTGTTGTCTCCTACGTAATACACCCTTGTGGCACACTCTCAATCCTGACTCAAAAAGGTAGGTTGAAAGGAGGACATAAAAGGGACTTATTTGGACCCAAATCCTTTAAGACCAACAAGCGATGATCAAATTCCATGGCCCTTTTTGTTCAAGGCTCTCCTTTGTCACTCCATTTGAAGAATTTGAATGTGAATAGATTTTTAGAAATGTCTCGGATCTCTACTCCATTTTTGACTCTCCAAACATTTTTCATGGTGGTTTTGAAGGCTCTAGCACTGAAAGAGCTCAGCAAGTAAAGTTTTCCAACCATCCATGCTTCTTCATCAAATGAATGGGATATTGGGTTGGTTAGTCCTAGTATAGTATCCACGATTTCGTCTTCGTCATCAACAACAATATGTTTCCCATGGTCCATAAGAGAGGTTAGGAAAACCTAGCGGCAACAAGAATAATGGTCGTGGGAAAGGAAACCCTTACAAACTACTAGATATCACTAAATCCAAATAGAGATGAAGGGAGCCCAATGGGTTGTTTTTCATAACAACATACCTACATATATTGTTACAATGGTAGTAATAGCATGAGTGTCACACAGGTGCAATTCATATGAACTTCAAACCTTTCAAAAAATAAAATAAAAAAAGGAAAAATGCTAAAACTACTTTATTTCACATAGACTTCCCTTTTAGGTGAAATTCATGTGATTTATAATAAATGTATAAAATATGGAGTTTACACATTATCTATTGAGTGGGCCCTACTATAACCAAATTAGTGAGACTTATCTAAATACACTTCTTTGAAACAAAATATGGAGTTTACTCTAGTTTTTCACTATTACACATGTGACCTTTAACAACAATTTTTTTTTCTAACACTTAATAAAATTGTTACTAAACTTTTGGTAAAATTTGAAAAATGCAGCCAAATTATGCATAATCTAGAACAATTAAAATGTCACAAAAATATATTGGTAATAATTATTCATAGTTTAGCGACATTTTTTGAATGTTGCTAAAGGTTTTTAGCAATATTTTTATTAAATATTAGACAAAAAATATTACTAAAAGTCACAGTCTAATAATGTTTTTTCAATACATATTGTTCTTTCCGGACTAAATGACTAATAAATTAAATATAAAAAATATGCTCTCCAATTATGGTTGTGTGATGGTCGTTAATTTTTTATTATATTAATATTTCTCCTCAAACAATCGATATTGTTATTCTCTTTTGCAATTTATTATTTACATATTATTTTTACTTGGTTTTCGTTTGCTTAATCACATTCCCTTGATCATGGAGCGCAGTCACATGATTAGACATGATGTTATCTTTTGGCTTGATATATTTTTAAGATTTATGCCTATAAACTTTTGGCTTTCGCATCAAGGAATTAAAATGTTGATCAAGTATTATGTACCATTAAGCCGAAAGTGTTCAAGCCAAAAGTTCCATCTACCATTAGAAGCCTTCTTTATAAAAATAAAATGGTCGAGGCAAACTCTGCTGATTAAAAACACGGACAAGTTTTTAAGTCATTTTATAAAACTAAAAGAAGCTAAGAGCTGAGCTCTAACCGTCAAACGTGATAACTGTTTAATAAAATATGAATAATTGCCGGTGTCCAGTTCTCTTTACTTGGTATATCGGTGGCCAGTGACCACGAATTTAAATTTTAACCTCATAAATTGAGTCCCTCATGTCCATACTATATTTTTTTCTTTTTGTTGATAGATGTTATTCTTGAACCTTTTATTTTATATTTTTACTATCTCTTTAACACATTTTAGTTTTCCGCACTTTCAACGGTACAGAAAAAAGTATAGAACATAAATAGACAACAAATTGTTACTATATTTGTTGAAATTTAAGGCACAACAGAAAGTAAGAATCTTATTTTCTCACCTTTTTTTCTGTGAAGTACATAACATGGATATTTTTGTGAAAGCATGGATATTATTCTGTGAAAGGTACATAACATGGATAAAGAAAACAAATTTTAAAATATTTTTGCTTAAATTTAAGTAAAAACTGAAGTGAACATCGTACATCCAATACACGCTGCATCGCAATAATTTTCTGTACGTGATCAATGATTATCTTTCACTATCTTTTTGTACTCCCCCGCACGTGAAGTCGTTTTGTATGATAAATGATAAATAAACAAATAACAATAAGCGTGTCTTGAACTTTGCAGACAAACATTGGACAGGGACAAGAATCCACAAACAGTTTGCACCCTGTGCCCGTGACACAAACGATATACTAAGAAACATATCCTAGTAACATGGAATTAGATTTTACAACAGCACAGTGGTGACAAAAAGTAACTAAGACCAGATCATGATTTTTCGATGTTAATTGTTTGTGCAAAACTAACTTAAGATTTGTTTGCTTTGATGACAATAAACTTCTCATGTTCCCTAAAGCGCAGAGCAATAGGAAAGACACTAGAACTTTTGGAAAATCAAATGCTACTCGTTTCCTTTTAAGCAACATTTTCATAGTGTACTGAAACCAATCACAGGCCCTAAAACCTAAACAAACAAATTTCTTGACACTACTATGGACTGCTGAAAACAATGACCAACTAAAATTGTAATGTAGATATTTTCAAAACTGCCATTGAGTTCCTAATTATCCTAAACCAGAGTTAGTCCTTGACACCGACCTCGACATTGAATGATTGGGATTAGGCTGCAAATTACTGGGGCCATTGACCATCGGATTTGAAGAAGCTGATTGTGGTTGTTGTATCATAGAAAGTGGCAACCTTTGCCCCAACCCAAACATTGAAGGCCGTCGGACGAAGGACATGTGTGGATGAACTGGTTGGCTATTGCCATACCCTGAGATGCTAGGCTTTGAGGAAGAAGCAGAAATCATTTGTTGCCTACCATTGCTATTATTGTTAATCGTGGATGGACCAACACCTGCTACATTCATTGGAGGAGTGGTTCCACCATTTCCCAGACGTGTTGATACAATATGGGACCGTTCAGAAGCCAACCTCTGCCTCACCTTCTCAACTTGTTCACATTCTCTCATCAACTGTGTTTCAATTTCTGCAAACTGCTTCAGCTTCAGTTCCAATCTTTTCAACTGCCAATAAGGAGCCACCAACATGTTATAGTCTTATAGACACCAAAATACTGGCACAGACCACTTTTAAATTTTCCTAAATTTTTTTCATTTACCTATCCTGCAAGAAAAATATTTAACTAGTGCATATATATACATACACACATACATACATTTGCACCCAGATCGAAAAAAGGAAGCAATGAAGTATATGGCCAGTTTAGGTGAAGTAATTAAGTTAAGAAATTAAAAAAAAAAAAAAAAAAAAAAGGAAACAGTTGTACCTTATTATTAACAATATTAGCACATAGCCTCTGAATTTCTCGCTCTTCATGATCAGCAAACAATTTAGCTTTCATTGCTGCAGCAGATAGGCCTGCTTTGGCAGCATCTTTGACTTTCTCAGCAGATAGGAGGGTTGACCCTCCCTCATTTTGACCACATGAACCATGTACTTTTGACTTGTCCTCTGAATTAAAAAAAAAAAAAAGAAGCATTTCTCAAAGAATTACACACTGGGTAATACCACTTTACAAGACAATGAGGATATAATTACAAATCAATAACTGAAAAGTACAACCATAACTCACCATTTTCCTGATTTGAATTTGCAACCTTTCCATCATGACCACCATCTCTATTATGTATGCTTTCTGAATTTGTCCTTCACATGCAAATAAAAAAACCTAATTATATGAATAATGCAATAAGGCTGGCTGTTGGTGCAGAAGGAGAATAAAATTATTGTGCAAAGAGAAAGTGAAAAGCACAATAGCAAACAACTAAAATATCTTGTGCATGTTAAAAGTGAAAGGGAATAACTATGAGAAAAAACTTTAACTAAGAAATGACAATCACTCACCTATTATCATTTTCCACTGCTTCTATATGTGCCGTGCCCCCAGAATTATTCCCTGCCAATGAAGCTAAAGCTGCATGAGCACAAGTTGCAGCTACTCTTGGTCCAACAGCAGAGGCTAAAAAGGCAACCTTTAGAATGCATCCACCAAAACCAAATGTGTAAGAATCCAAGCAAAAGATCTCCAGAATAAAATACACAGACTGATTTGTTGTGAAACTGTGACACTATCATCATTAATTACATGTTTTGGAGAACTTTTTTCAGAGGAATTTTTTTTTTTTTCAAAAAGTCTCAAGCTGTCAAAAAATATGATTTCACCAAAATAAACTGAACTAAACACAAATCAAGACTTGCTCCTTTAACGAGGAGAAATGCAACTAGAAGAAACAAGTTAAAAGGACAAGATATTAGGTACAGCACTGATAGCCACTTCCTAGTCTTCTTAATAAGCATACTTCACGTGCACCCATTAACAAATGGCAAACTTAAGAATATCATTACCAGTCACCTACCAGTGCCATAACTGGATTTCCAGAATTTGCAAAAGGAAGCCTGCCATCAGAATCTTGGCTGTTATGTACAGGTCCTGTGAGAACAAGGATATGAAATCCAAACCATATCACAAGTAGAAGTTTCAAAAGTTTTAGTAAGACAGACCTGAAGAATCTCCATTTGAGAAACAATGCAATCTTCCAATATCCTCTTGATTCTTCACATTGGATAACAAAGACAAACTTGAAACATTGATATTTTCCAACTTTCCATTTTCTACAGGTAAACGGAGAAAATGAAGAATGCATTGTGCTTTCGACTTGGTGCCAACATGCTCAGCAATTTCATTCCAATTCTCATTGTAAACCTCCACTGCTTCAAGCAGCAGCAAAGTCTCTTGATCAGTCCAACTATCCCCATCTAGATCACCATAATCTGTAGTTGAATCCACCCTTATAAAATCTATACTAGAATGACCAGTGACAAATCTCCCATCATGAAAGCAATCAGTGCAGAGTAAAACATCAGCCTGTAACATGAGATGCCAACTACAAACAATGACAAATTTTTCCAAAGGCATTCTGCAGCTTAGTTTTAGAGGAGGGTCATCATAATGTACCCATAAGTTGTAAGCTTTTATAAGAAATATTGATCAGAGAAATGCTTCCTTGCAGCGGAATGCCAACTTTTAAAATAGTTAACTAGAATTGCCCGAAGAAACCCAACTAAGCTGTATTAATCAAGCACTGTCTATCTTACAGATTGGCAACCATTTGCCAGCTGTCAGACTTTGTTACAGTTAAATGGAAGATTGCCTATTCATGTCTGAAATTTCAATGAAAAAATGTATAGAGATAAAAGATAGCACAAACTGCAGCAAACGTGCAGTTTTAGCTTCAAATTAGCATGATCAAGTACAGTTGACATGGAACGATATGTTAACATTAGAGAATGAGATTGAAGCCACAATGGGGAGAAACAAGAGAGGAAGAAAATGGAAAAATATGAAAGATTATTCCAATTGGGTGCCCTTAGTGGAGAGAAATATGCAAGAATTCAAGAAATAACTTAATCCTGTAACCAGGGTTGGGCTGGTACACTAATTATGCAAAGAAGGCTAGCAAAAGGTATCTTGAGTAGATTTCTTTGATTTAATAACAAAGCCAAAGTTCATTTTCAGTTTCTAGTCTTTCTTATTTATATTTGCATTTAGTTTGCTCTACTCCTATGGGGCTCTTCTATACAATTATTACATGAAGAAAAAAATAGTTATAGAATGTTCCATAACAAATTAATATCAAAGCTCATCAAATACACAAATCATCAGATATTTCTGATTGATACCTTCAAATATTTATTTCTCCTACATCACTTATCTTACATCCTTGACTCTAAGACACTTAAGTTAAGTTCAATAAAAAAAAAAAAACACCTCATCTAACACAGAAGGCCTAAGAAAGAGCCAATAACATGTGTAATGAATAATCTCTTAACTAAAGGAGGTTTGTCTCCACTCTCCAGCAATCATATGTACATAGAATTCAATGTCATACGTATGCACTGCCATGAGTTAATTACTGACAAATTCCAGCATATTACGAATAGGACAAAAGTAATTGACAGCCGCAGGATTATTCATGGTAGAGTGATGAAGGAGTTGAGTTTAAAACAAAAAGCCAGTGTACCTCTTTTTGTGATTGGTAATATACAATAGGAAGAGAACGAGAACAATAATGGCAATGGTTTTCAGATAGATGCTCTCTTATTCTGTCATCCAAACCAGAAATATCAGTATTGTGCATTGTTCGAGATGAATAAATTTCATCTGCTTTGAATTTACACTTGGGCCTGTCAAATTCAACCAAACTATCTATGGATCGTAAAGCTGCTGATGGCACACATATTGCACCACTTGTGTCCTCCTTCAGGTAAGTCTCATTGTCCGAATTCTCACAACTTGGGCCCTGATCACAGTAATTGATAATTCCCCAGTGATCAAGGAACCTGACAATTCGAGTTAAATCTTCATTACCAACACCAACCAACAATCCCTGGCAACTAGAGACTGTAATCCTCTTCCCTGGCTCCTCCATGTATCTTGCAACAATGTAGTTCCTACATTCCACATACTTCTCTGGTGTATGATCTGGCAACTTTCCTGAGAAGAAATGAGGCACTGCTTGTCTCTCAAGTCGATGCACTGAGGCTGGAGAAAACCAATCTGCTCATATATATTCCAAATTTATCATGCAATTCAACATGTTAAATCAACCAAAATTCATTCTAAACATCTTCAGATCAAATCTCCCACAAGCAAAACATACTTGGAGCTTAACAAATTACATAAACTCCCACCAAAGGGGGAAAAAAGTAAAGTTTTTATTTTTTTAAATTCATTGCAACACAAAAATCCAATACACTTTGAAATAAGAGTTTAAATTTGATACATGGTCCTTGACCTTGTATAGATTTTTTTCCACGGTTAACCAATCAGAAATAATCTCAGGTGTGCTTTCAAAGTAATGATTACAAAAGTCGAGAATTTCCAATTATATGTCAATTAATGATTAGCTGACAATATATTTAAGAAAAAAGTCTAAACTACAAGTGCATTTCAATTCTTGAATATAATTTTATATAAAAAATCACATTCAAAATTAATAGTTCACGCCTTATTCTAAGGAGATACAACAAACTCCCGGTACACTAAAACATAAGAACTCAAACTAGGGACAAAGTTTAAGATATACTCTGAAGTACTAATTCCTTTTATATAATTATATCATCATGTACACAAAGCAACCAAATAGAAACATTCACGAAAAACAGAAAAAAGTTCAAATCCAAGGGAGTCAACAACCTGAATGCATAGGAACCACAAGAACCCTACTCCCGAACCGCTTAACCACGCCGGAGCCTTTCAAAACTGGCGGCGGAGCAACGACGAAGCTCGAGCCGCCGCCGAGGCAATCGGTGGACACCGCCGACAGCACCTGGAGCTGGCCGTGCGACACATTCTCCAGAAGCGGAACGTTGTTGTGCTGCGATTTGTCGTCGCCGACCTCCAGCGCCGTGATTGTCGCGACTGCCGCGTGGGGGCGGGTCACCTCTCGCCTGATCGCCGGCGGGAACCGCGAAATCTGGACCCCGTCGGGCGACACGACCTCGATCTCCACGCGCCGCGGGTCCGCGAGTTGGGCGCTGGGGCTGCGGAATTGGTCGTCGGAGTCATCGTCGTCGGGCTCGTTGTCGTCATCGGAGTCGTCGTCGTCGCCGTGACGCTTCTGGTTGCGTTTGTAGGATTCTCTCTTCCGCTTCTTCCTCCATTTTGTTCGGTTCTCTGTCAAAAAAATATAGTTATGGAGAGAAATTAAAATTGAAATTGAAATGAGGTTGACTTCAGAGTGGAAATAAGAAAGAAAGCGTGAGAGGTTAAGGGGATTTAAGAGAGAGGATTTTTAGGTTATTGATGTAGATGGTACCTGAGGGGAAAGAAGGAGAAGGTGGCATGGGAACAAGGAGAGAAGTGAGTGGATGTGCCGGGGGGGTGGGAATTTGAGTGTGGGGTCGTTGATTGGCTCAAGGGGTGGTGTGGAAATTGGGGGAAAATAGTTTGGATTTGGTTTTGGAGGAAGGTTATGTTTGTGCTTGTGTTATGTCAGGTCCGTGAAGAGAGGAAAGCAAAAGGGGTATGTTGTGTTGATGGCTATTTTATCAGAAGGGGTGTTTTTTTTTAATTAACCATTGACGATAGCTTTCAAATTATTTATAGAAAAAAGGTAAGTGGTAAATTTTTGTACCACTTCTATAAATGAAGTTATAAATTTTTTTACTACTTCTAATTTTTTATTTTATTGCATTGAAATCGTGTATTAAATTACGACTTTTATAATATAATTTTTTTTTAAAATACGACTTCAAAGTCATAAAATAAAATCGTAAATAAATATACTAATTTTATTTGAAATCTATACAACTTTGAAGTTGTATTGGTTTTTTTTTAGGAAGCCGTATTTTATTTTACAACTTTCATATATTTTCTTCCTTTTGTGGTAAAGTCGTATAATGCCATACTGTAATATCTTGAATTTTTAAGCCTGAGATTAAGTGCTGGATTAAGCCTAGTGATTAGGGAAGTATTATTATGCCTTGGAATCCCTTAAAGGAAGTTTAAGGAAAGCATTAGACAATTCCGGGCATCTCACGCGATCCGCGTGAGGTTTCGCGCGATCCGCGCGGGATGCATAAAACAGGCCAATGCTTTCGGCCATTTCACGCTATTAGCGTGGGTACGGCGCTAACAGCGTGGGTTGTTCGAACCAGTGGCACGGCCAGCGCGGGAGTTGGCGCGGTCAGCGCGGGAAACCTAGATCAGGCCAATTCTTGCGGCCAGTTCACGCGATCCGCGTGGGGTACGGCGCTGATGGCGCGGGCCATTCGAGGTATGGCGTGATCCGCGCGGCGCTTGGCGCGAACTGCGCGGGACCTCGGTCAGGCTTTTATAAATAGCTTCATTTGGACGAAAATTGAAGGGAAAAAGAGAGGAAGAAAGAGAGGGAAGCCATTGTTGAGAGAGAGAGCTTTGTACCTTCTCCATATTTCATCTAAACACCTTCGACCCAACTGAGAAAGTGTTCAGAGCCTCGAGATAAGCTAGTGACCCGGCTTTATTCTCGACAAGAGGCGGTAAACGGCGGGATCGAGATTTCTAAGGGAGCCCTTGGAAACGAAGAATCAAAGGCAAAGGAAGCTTTGTTTGAGCGATCTGCCTTAGGGAAAGTGATTCCCTGGTGTGTCTGGGCTACACAGAGGTAAGAAACTCGAGCTTTAGCCGTTGATTCTGTGTTTGGGTTTTTGGTTGGTTTTGAATACCTTGAGAGCTGTTTTTGAAGGTGTTAGAGCCGTTATTAGGCTTGGACTCTGTAGAGTTTTATGCTCAGAGGGTTGTTCTGATGAAGTTAGAGCCTTGAATCATCATTATTGATGAAGTTTGATTTTGGCTCTGAGTATGTATGAGCAGAGGTAAAAGGCCAGTGATAAGGCTATTATGAACCTTAGGGCAGTTGACAAAGTTGCTCATGAGATAGTATAGATGTTGTTTGTCAGCTGAAAGGGGTTCATATTGGCTGCTTGAATTGAGAAGGCTAAAGCAGGGATGTGCTTGATATTAGCCTGATCAGAGTCTTAGTTGAGGCTCT
>PYAF01002815.1:0-22454 GCA_007407185.1 Glycine tomentella | reverse complement strand
TGTACAGAACTTGGATGATATGTATATGATACTTTCCCCTGAGTACCTGTGTATGTGTATATTGTTGTTACTCTGCCTAAAGCTTTGTTATCTGTCTTATTTTATGTGGGTTTTGATAAACTGGATCAGCAGGGGCGTGATTTTCTGGTTCTGTTATGTAATTCCATACATAATGTATCAAGAAAACGATCCTATGTTTCCGCTGAACTATTTTAATTGTGTTTTATACGCTTATATGATATTATTAATGATAACACGTCGGAGGCCTACGGGGTGTTACAACAATAGACTAATCTTTACAAAAAAATTCAAATAACAGTTTTACACCTTCAAAGAATAAGGAAAGATATCACCTGATAATCCAAGAACTCATGCAAATGAATGATTCAACAGGTTGAATGACAAATTACACACTCAATGCATTTCTTTCCTTATGCTTTGATGAACAATGATGCTTCACTTCTTTGAATCAAAAACCCATAAGAATTTGTGAAGCCCAGATGCCTTTTGAAACTTAGAAAGTCACTAATGAAAGCTTGTGAATGTTTGTGAATGCTCAGATTTCGAAATCCTCAAGTTACAAAAACACAGAGCAGTGGGTTCTATTTATAACAACTTTCTAACTGAAAATAATCGATTAAACACGCTCCTGTAATTGATTATTTCGCATATGTAATCAATTAATACAAGAATGTAATCGATTAAAGTGCTCCTGATTGGTTCTGAGTTTAGGCTATGAACAATATAATTGATTATTCCGTGAAGTAATCAATTAAGCTAGACAAACATGTTTTTCTAAATGCATTGATTAATCGATTACTGACTATGGTAATCGATTAAGACAATCAGTCACATATTTTTAAAATGAACTATGTAATCGATTAAAACGATATGTAATCAATTACCTTAGAAGAACATGTTTACCATAGGCACGGATATAATCGATTACGACCATCTGTAATCGATTAAGACAGACAGTATGATTTTCCTATTTTGGCCTATGTAATTGATTAATTCGATATGTAATCGATTACTATGTTCTTGATTTGTTTTTTAAAAGGCACGAAGAACAAAATAATCGATTCCAATACTTATGTAATCGATTACTACAGTAGAACTTCATTTTTCCAAAAACTTTGCTTATTTAAATGCCTTTCTATTTAATTGTTTTTACTAAGATCTTTAATCTAACAATCCTAGATGAATGATTCATGCATGATATGCTCAATTGGATTATCAGATCATAAACTTCCTTTTACATTAATCAAATTGGTCTTCAAGCTTTCTTGGAACTTTTATCCTTGAGCATGTTGAAAGCACAAAACACTTAAGCTTTGATTCCTTGCTCATTTGTACATGGCTTGACTTGAATCAACAAAAAGTACATGTACGTCCTAATCTAATGAAAAGATTGTCTCTAGGACATCCATATACTAATAGTTGCATCCCTACCAGCACCATTGATTCCCTGTAGCCCTTTATCCCACAAACCCCCTTCACTCCACCGTTCTCTCACCCCGAAGCCACACGTATTTCCCTAAGCACCTACCCATCCTTCTCCTTGCCTACTCTCCTCCCTCTTTCTCCCATGTTTTTTTTTATATTTTAAATTATCATATGACTCTGAGAACGTACAGTCACTCACGGGTACTCGCACTCCAAATATTCATTTTGGAGACACTTAAGCACGATAAAGTTTGTGGTAGACCATGAAATCATATGTTCCACCCATGCACCATGAAAATATACTGCCAATAGAAGGTAAATATAGAGTTTACGAATTTGCCGTAGTAATGGTCTCATCCTCATTAACAACTCAACGTTAATTTCCTTCTCCTTTCTCAGCTTCAAACTTCCTTATCCTTTCTTTGTTTTATCCCTTGATTTCTTCAATTTCATCTAAAAGAAGCTTCTATTTCGTTCCAAATATCAAGGATGAGGCTATAGTGAAGTTTGCTAATGGTGGACAATTGATAAGGAATAAAAAAATAACTGATAATTGAAGGTTTTAAACAGGAAGAAAAAAATAAATAAAATTTTTAAAATTATTAAAAATTAATTTTATAATAATAAATAACTATTAAAAGTTATATTTTTTTAATCGAGGCCTCTTTCTCTCTTATTTTCTCTGGATTTTTTCCAGATCTAGTTCGTGACCTTTCTTTCTACGTCAGAAACTTCTTCTCCGATGACGACACCTTCTCCTTTGTCGATGATGAAATTTTCTCCTTTCTTTCCTCTTTCACCTTTTCTTTTCGTACACCCTTCATCAAATATTTATTTTATTTTTCTCAGATTTGATCTGATTTTGTTGTGAAATCTAGAAGCGATTTTATGGTAGCACTAAAGAAGACGATGTTGTGTGAGATTTGTGAGTGTGTCTTTCTCCATCAAACTTGCAGTAAAAACCCCAAATTCTTCATTAATCTTGCACCCTGATCTTGACCTCCATGAGCGCGTGAAGCGCGCCAGTGTCGTCGGGATCGTTGTTGGGTTGCTCTTTAATAACCTTATCTTCTTTCTCCTCACTCAACATGCTCTCTGCTTTTGTTGTCGGCAACGATGATGAGCGTGTGATGACAATGGTCACGGCGGTGCAAGAGGAAACAAGAAAGAAAGGGGAAAGAGGGGATGAAGGACCGATCTTCTAGAGGGATTGAACGAACTTATTGATGGAGTCGAGAGTGCTCAAGGTAGCAAACGTTTCAAGGTATAAATTTCACAACAGTAGACAAATTATGCTTATTAATCAATATTATATCTATTATTATGTTTGTTCTAACTTATGCTTATTTTCCTATTTTTAAGTATGTATTACGTTATGCTTGCAACGATTAAAAGAGGTGGAGAAGATGAAGATTAAATTATATTTTGGATAAATAGTCATTTTCATCTCTGAATGTGTAGAGCGTTGACAAATTCATCTCTGAATGTGCTATGTAGGCTCTTTCATTAATGGTAACGGACAGAAGTTAGCAGATGAATATATTTGTCGCACTTTTTTCACTTTCGGGGATTAAAATTTGAATTTTCATCTTTTGAGGACAAATTTGTCAATACTCTACACATTCAGGGATCAAAATAACTTTTTACCCAATAATTTTTTTTTCAAATTAACCACAAGTGTTGCTTTTAACTAGGGACTAACTTGCAAATTTCATAACTTCATATAATAAGTCATTGGTATTTAATTTCTTTTGTCCAATATTTAACTAATTTATCTGATGACCTCCTTTAATGATTCACCGAGGGAAGACTTGCAAGATGGTCCACTGTAGAATCAACTGACACTTAATTAAGAAAAAAAGAGATTGGCTAAAAATTTCAGTCGAATTGTACATGCATTTTACTTTAAGTCAGGGGAGGTTTTGCTCCCTTATAATCCTACGATTCATCTAGTTATGACTTGGCGTGGGCTTTTAAACATCCAAGAGTGTTTGTATGATTGTACGAATGATGTATGGCTGTGATGTAGCTCTGATGTATAGATGAACTCATAACCATTAGTTTTCCCAAATCTACCTTGCAATGAAACCCAATCTTCAAGCAAACTTCAAGAACTCTAACTTCTGCACTTTCACAAGAATTTGGGGTTGTTTTTAAGCTTTTTAATTCAGCAATGGAAGGTGGAAGAGAGGTTAGGGATGAAAATGGATGGCACCATGGAAAAGTTTTCCAATAAGCCTAGGAAAAATCACCACAATAGCATTGAGAAGCCATTGATAGGACTTAAGAAGTTCTTACACAAGAATAAGAGAGAAACTCTCACAACAATTTTCAAAATTGTATTAATGAACCAAAGTTGGTTACAATCAGTTTTTTGGTAGCTTATATAGCCCACAAAATTACAAGCTTAATGTCACTAAATGTAAGGAAAATGCAAATTGAAATGAAACCCAAATGAAGCTTGAAGTGTAAGCTTCTCCTAAAGTGACTCTTGGTTGACCCAACATGTACAATGCAATTTTTATGCTGAAGTAATCGATTAATTCGTCCTTGTGATCGATTAAAACATTTTTTTTTTACATTTTATAGGCTTATGTAATCAATTACAGCTATCTGGTAATCAATTACAACAGACAGACACTATTTTACAAGTGTCTTCGTAATCTATTACAGATAGATGGTAATCTATTACAACAGACATGACTTCTTTTGTGTTTGCATTGAATTGTTGTGCTTCTTCATGCTTGTCCAAAATATACAAGTTTGTTTTGATGTGGTCTTGAAGGACTTGAATTCT
The DNA here is from genome assembly GCA_007407185.1 of Glycine tomentella. Taxonomy (NCBI): domain Eukaryota; kingdom Viridiplantae; phylum Streptophyta; class Magnoliopsida; order Fabales; family Fabaceae; genus Glycine; species Glycine tomentella. The sequence goes on along the minus strand of PYAF01002815.1, from coordinate 18,211 downwards.
AGCTCTTTTCATAGGTCCTTTAAGGCTCACCAAAGGAAGTTCTTCAAGCTTTCCTTCTAGGTCTTTAGCTTGAAATGGACCTCCATCATCCCCTCCTTCTTGAGGGAAACTTGACCTCAAGTTTGTTTCCTCAATTGTACCTACATCACACAAAGAAAGATCACAAACATTGAAAGTAGTACTCACACCATACTCACTTGGCAACTCAAGTTTGTAAGCATTGTTGTTGAAAATGTAGCTTTTCCACTTGTGTTTGTATCTCTTTTGCTTCCATGGAGGAAGTCTCATCACTTGCTTGAAGAAGAGATTGACTACTTCAAGTGCAATATTTTTGCCTTTATCAAGTGCAATATTCTTTTCACTAGTGTTTCTCTTGGGTAGCTCACTATTTTTGCCTTTATCAAGTGCAATATTTTTTTCAACTCTTGAATTCTATTTTCTTTCATCTTTATTTGATCCTCACGCACTTGTCTAGGAGTCAAAGGCCTTAAAATAATTTTCTTGCCTAAGTGCTCAAACTCAAAAGTGTTCTCCATGTCATTGTGTATCACTTTTCTATCATATTGCCATGGCCTACCAAGAAGGATATGACCAGCCTCCGTAGGTACAATATCACAAAAAACCTCATCATGATAAGTACTTGTGAATTTACCACCACTTCTCCACTTTCACTAAGTCATTGTAGCTTATATGGCTTTGGATGCTTTGTGGTTGGCAAGTGTAATTTCTCAACAAACCTTACACTAGCCAAATTGGTGCAGCTCCCTCCATCAATGATAAGTGAACATACTTTCTTTTCAAGTAAGCACCCTATGTGAAAAATATTTTCTCTTTGAGTCTCCTCTTTTTCTAGGCAAAAATTGCTCAACATTCTCCTAACCATCAAAAGATCACCCTCCTCGGCCTCCACTAGTGTGAGTCCTTCTTCTTCTTCACCTGAAAAACTATTTGAGTCACTTGAAGACTCACTCCTTATACCTCCATCTTGAAGCAAAATCATAGTTCTCTTGTTGGGACATTGGGAAGCAATGTGACCCTTACCAAGGCACTTAAAATACTTGATATTGCTTGATCTTTTAGGAGTTGGATCCACAATTTTTTTGCTTGGGCTCTCCACCCTTTCTTCTTTATTTTTCACTAGAGAAACTTCCCTTTTAGGCTTGTCCTTCCAGTTGGAAGTTGTAGCCCCATTGGTATTGGAAAAGGAAGCTTTTCTCCTTTTTAGTTGTTGCTTCACCCTTTGAGCTTTGTGGACTAGCTCCTCAATTGTAGCATAAGAATGTAGCTCCATCACTTCTTGAATTTATCTATTCAAGCCATGAAGGAATCTAGCCATTATTGCTTCTTGGCTCTCCACAATTTCATCCCTTATCATCATCAATTCCATTTCCTAATAGTAGTCATCTACACTCTTGTAGCCTTGGAAATGTCTTTGGAGATTGTTGTGGACTTCTCTTGCATAATAAGTTGGAACAAATCTTTCTCTCAAGCATCTCTTCAAGTCATTCCAGCCATGTATTCTTTCTCTCCTCAACCTCCCTATGTCCATTTGAATTCGGTTCCACCACACCAAAGCATAGCCACCAAATTCTAGAGTTGTTAGAATCACTTTCTTTTGTTCATCAATTTGTTCTACTTTCATCTCCCAATCAAAGTATTTTTCGGGATCATAATCACCATAGAATTTTGGAATTTTTATTTTCACTCCACTCAATCCTCCATTCCTCCCTTCTCTTTCTTCTTTCCCTTCTCTCCTAAGCCTTCAATCCTCCTCATCTCTATTTTTCCTTCTAGGATTGTGTCTCCTATTATTTTCTCTTATATTCTCCTTCTCACTCCTCTCATCATAATAATTTTGATGTGTTGCAAACACATCTTGTTTTTAATCTAGTTTTAGGATAGAATTTAATTAAATAATTAGGAAAATTAGTTAGATTTGGTTAAAGTTTTAATAATTATTATTTTTATACTGATCAATGCCATTTAAATATATTTCAGGACAATACAGAGGAAAATAAGCAAAAGAAGGAAGAAAACTCAGTCTGGAGTCTCGCGCAGATCGCGCCGAAAACAACACGGGTCGCGCCAAGTGCAGGGATGGAGAACAAACTCTCGAAGGATCCACGCTACTAGCATGGAATCCACGCGGTTAGCGTGGAAGGACAGAATGATTGGCGCAGGTAGCGCCATATCCACGCGAGTCACGTCAGAACTTCAAAGATAAAGCCTGTTTCTTTCTGCCAAGCCGCGCGAGTAGCGCCATACATCACGCCACCAGCGCCATCCTTTCTGCCAACTCGCGCTAGTAGCACGAGGTCGCGCGCGGCTCGCGTGGGATCGATTTTCTTTCATGTTTTAAAAGATAGGTTTCGAAATTTATTTTATCTTTTGGTTTTCTTACCTTAATTAAACAATATTATAAATATGAGGCCTCTGAAGCAGTAAAGGGGGAGTTCATACATTGAGAAACATAGTCTTAGCTTTAGAATTACACAAACCTTCATTGAAAAACCCTAGGAATCAAGCTTCAAAGCAAAAATTCTGCACAACAATGTCCTATTCATCTGCTTTGAATTGTTTGAGCCCTATGGCAGGTTAAGCTGTGTATTGTGGGAAGGTCATGAACTTATGAGTCATCCTCTGTAACTTGACTGGTATTGAATGCAGATGTTTTGATTTCTTTATTCTTATCTTCTCTGTTATTTCATCTTGTTTAGAATTGATCACTCTAGATAAGTACTGAGTGTTATAATTCGCAATGGGAACGTTGGGGTTGTAATTTCTGACTTGTTAAGAATAACACTTGTTCTTCACCTAGGAATAGGGATGCGTGAGTGCGGAGTCTATAATATGATCTTTGATTGCTTAAATTGATTAATTTCAGTAAGGAATTAGGTTATGAATTCAGTTTAAAGGTTTAATTCACTAAGAAATTAGGGATTAGCGAATATAGGAAAGACTTATTCTCTGAGTAATCATAACACGAACCCATATGATTTATTCTTTGTATGCTTAGTTTGACAGAATTGCTAAAGGTTTAGGGTTCTTGATCGAATTAAAGGGTGAAATCGCTAGTTATCTAGGATTTACGAATTTAGGAGAGATATCTCATATGTAAACTTCAAGCTAACATGACCAGTTAAGTGAAAGAGTTGACGTTTATAAGGGATTGTACCTGACCACAATTCTTCATCCATTGGTAATTCTTCGAATCAATTTACTGCACATTTTCTTACAATTGTTCTTTTAATCACACAACCAACCAAAACACTTTTTGCGTACTTTAATTCAATCATATTGTTAACCTTATTGTGAAATTACTCCAATCCCTGTGGAGACGATAACTCTACTTACCTGAACTTTATTACTTGTAACGATCAGTGCACTTGCCAAAATCGCACAACAAATTTCCTCCATGAGAGGAAGCATACTCACTCACCCTCCTACTACTATGAGCCTCTCCATCCACACTTTCCATTGAATGACTCCTCCTTTAGGTCTCCCTTTGTAACTCTTCAAACCTTGCATCCATTTTGGCTTGCAAGTCTTCCATTTGTTTTGTCATGGCTCTCATCAACCTAGAGGTCCTAGGTTACAAAGCCTCATCTCCTATTGAGCTCATCCTTCAAAAAAATAGTTAGCAAAAATACAAGTATATAAGGAAATTCTCACCACTCTCTAAGATTTTGTCACTCTCACTCGTGTTTGCACACTTTATCTAGGCTCTTCCTATAAGGTTCTTTCTTGCCTTTTTCCACTCTTATTCCTCTCTATAGTTCTTAAGCAAAAACTTCTAATCACATCAAGCTTCTTTACTATAGTGAAATAGGAAATGATTCTAGGCTAGACTCAAGAGTCCAAGAACAAGAAAACTCTAAGACAAAACCTTAGAAATTTTAAGAGACAAGCAACAAAAGCAAAACTTTTAGAAAAACACAACTCAAATTGAAATTTAATGAGACAACTCAAGCAATACTATGGGTTGTACCAAACTTCACAAGGAGGTTATGCTAAGTAAATTCAATTGCTAGAAGCCAAATTTCATAAAATTTGCATGTCATACAAGTTCACTTGATTTTGTAGTTCAATGGAAATTTGAACTTGTAGCTTTTGTAACTTTGATTTGCTTCTAAATTCTGTTTTTCTTTGTATTTTTCCAGCCACCAATGAATAATTTCTTTGGCTGAACCAAAATGTTTCTCTTTGGTCTTTTCTTGTTTCTTTCACAACTTTTTTTTGTAAGCCTTTGTTTTTCTTTTGCACAAGTTCAAAATTTCATAAGGGAATTCAATGAATCATTAAAAAAAATGTATAACAATTGTAAATTTTATTTCTAACAACTCAATTCAGTTTAGGCTTGATAGTAGAATCAACACAAGTGGTCATACAACACAAAAAAAAACACTGCAAACAAAAGTTGACAAGATCGAATCAAAGCTAGAAAATTAGAAAAATATCAAGAACAAATGAAGAACATGAAAACATGAATTTCACACAAAACTTGTAGAAGACTACTAGGGTAGGTGGCAGAACAAATCACAAAGCCAACCCACCAAGATTCACATGAAAATCAACAAGGAACAAGGAATTGAAATGGATTTTTCAAATTTTCAAAGTTGTAGAATTTTACCTTTGAAGAACATTTAAGAACAGAACTTGAAGAAGAATTCCACAAGGATTAGGCTCTGATAACACATGATGTATGGCTGTGATGTAGCTCTGATGTATAGCTAAACTCATAGCCATTAGTTTTCCCAAATCTACCTTGCAATGAAACTGAATCTTCAAGCAAACTTCAAGAACTCTAACTTCTGCACTTTCACAAGAATTTGGGGTTGTTTTTAAGCCTTTTAATTCAGCAATGGAAGATGGAAGAGAGGTTAGGGATGAAAATGGATGGAACCATGGAAAAGCTTTCCAATAAGCTTAGGAAGAATCACCACAATAACATTGAGAAGCCATTGATAAGACTCAAGAAGTTCTTACACAAGAACAAGAGAGAAACTCTCACAACAATTTTCAGAATTGTATTAATGAACCAAAGTTAGTTACAATCAATTTTTTGGTAGCTTATATAGCCCACGAAATTAAAAGCTTAATGCCACTAAATGTAAGTGTTGATTCAATAAAAGCCATGCATGAATGAACTGGAATCAAGTCTTAAAGTGTTTTGTGCTTTCAACATGCCTCAATGAAAAATGTCAAAGAAAGCTATTGAAGACCAATTTGATTCATGTAAGAGGAAAGCTGTGCAATCTGATAATCCAAAAGCATATCATGCATAATCATTCATCTAGGATTGTTAGATTAAAGGTCTAAGTAAAAGCAATGAACCAGTAAGGCATTTAAAAAGATAAGTTTTTGGAAAAATGAAGTTTTACTGCATTAATCATTTACATCATTAATAGAATCGATTATTTTGTTCTTTGTGCCTTCTGAAAAAACAAATCAGGAACATTGTCATCGATTACATATCGAATTAATCGATTACATAGGCTTAAATAAGAAAATCATGCTGACTGTCTTAATCGATTACAGCATTTCGTAATCGATTACATCCATGCCTAAGGATTACATGATCAACTGGTTTAATCGATTACATGTCGTTTTAATCGATTACATAGTACATTTGAGAATACATGACTGACTGTCTTAATCGATTACCATATTCAGTAATCGATTACTAAATGCATTTAGAAAAATATGTTTGTTTGGTTTAATCGATTACTTCACGGAATAATCGATTACATTGTTCATAGCTCAAACCTAGAACATATCAGGAGCATTTTAATCGATTACATTCTTGAAATAATCGATTACATATGCGAAATAATCGATTACAGGAGCGTGTTTAATCAATTATTTTCAGTTAGAAAGCTGTTATAAAAGGAAACCTCTTGCTTTGTTTTTTGTAACTTTGAGAAATTCGTATACTGAGCAATCACAAACGTTTAAGAGCTTTCTTTAGTGAGTTTTCTGAGTTTCTAACATCAAATAGGCTTCACAAATTCGTATGGGTCTCTGAATTAATGAAGTGAAGCATCATCATTGTGTCAAAGCATAAGGAAGGAATGCATTGAGTTTGTAATCTCTCTTTCAACTTGATTGAATCATTCACATGCATATGTTCTTTGGATTATCAGGTGAAATCTTTCCTTAGTCTTTGAAGGTGTATTTCTTTTAATTGATTTTTGTAAGGATTGGCTTATTGCAAATGGGTTTCTTGCTTGATGTTTAGAGATAATGTTTCTCTAAGGGAAGCTGAGTAGTGTTCTCAGTTTGGGTTTGGTCTCTAAGGGTCTAATAGTGTTTTAGACTTCTGAACTTTATCTAGGGTTGATAAAGAGAGGCTTGTAATATCTTGTAAGAATATTTTTGCAATAATGGAACTCTACTCTAGTATTGAGTGGAAGAACTGGATGTAGCTTCATAGTGTTTGAAGTGAACCAGTATAAAAATCAGTGGCTAATCTTTCTTCTTATCTCTTCATCTCTCGATAGTTTTGGTGGTGATTCAAATTGTTTGCACAGAAAGTTTTGTATTACTCATTGATTTCTTGATAGAGGAATTTGATTGAATAAATGATTCTTGGTTTCAAAACATTTTTAAAGTGATAAAGATCTTGTGGCAACTCTGATTTGAAATTTTAATTTACCAAGGTTCAACCAATTCACTCCCCTCTTGGTTGTTCCTTTTATTTTCAGTAAGGAAAATGCAAATTGAAATGAAACCCAAATGAAGCTTGAAGTGCAATCTTATCCTAAAGTGATTCTTGGCTGACCCAACATGTGTTGTGCAATTTTTATGCTAGATTAATCAATTAATTCGTTCTTATAATCGATTAAAACATAGTTTTTTACATTTTACAAGCTTATGAATCGATTACAACTATATGGTAACCGATTACAATAGACATACACTATTTTACAAGTGCCTTCGTAATCTATTACAGACAGATGGTAATATATTACAACAGACATGACTTCTTTTGTGTTTGCACTGAATTGTGCTTCTTCATGCTTGTCCAAAAGATACAAGTTAGTTTTGATGTGGTCTTGAAGGACTTGAATTCTAGCTCTTGTCATGGTTCCTTTAAGACTCACCAAAGGAAGTTATTTAAGCTTTCCTTCTAGGTCTTTAGCTTGCAATGGACCTCCATCATCTCTCAAACATGAAAAGTGTGACAAACTAGAGAAGAATTACCCTATTTAAAACTATGGGCTAGATAAAGTTTTAAAAAAACATAATAAAATCATCAAGGAAATTCTTGCAGGGTCATTGCATAGGGGTGCGATCCTGTTGAACGGATGTGCAATTTTTGCACCTTCAGATTCAACATTGCAAAGTGTGTAGCTTCCTTCACAAATTCTTGTGAAAGTGTGATAAGTTCCAAAACTTCCAAAATTATTTCTTTTGCCTCCACAAAACCTCTACAACTCGAAACTTATCCCAATGGATCTTGACACTTAAAATCATTCTTGGGATATCTCCATTACTTGGTCCTTGCTTCCATAAAGCTCCTATAAAACACAAGAAAACAAACCAAAGATCAATCGTAAAAGTTATAAACAAGAAAATCCTAGTTAAACAAGCTCCTTATTCAAACTTTACTCAAATGAACATAAACAAAGTTCAAAAGCATAAGAGATATCAAATAATTGCCCCAAAATGAGACCAAAATATAGGAATACATGACAATTATCAAAACCCCAAAACCACCACGACTAGAAAGCTCTTTTGAGTGCACTAGGAGCCCGAGCAAGGAATAAACTTCCTTCTTTGTGTCAATTGCTACAAGGGCATCCACTAGCACTAGCTGATAGTATGACTAATTAGATATCAGTCCAACATAGTTTTGGCACGCGATGGGACCCTAATTATGCCACTGAGGTTTCTTACACTTTCACTTGATCATCCTCGGCTATTGAATTACGATTTTGGAAGAAAAATGATGGAACCTTTAATGAAGAAATCTTCAAACTAATGTGGTACCACTAAAACAGCTATCATTTCCATTGGAATGTCCACATCTACTATGGTTGCCTCCACCCTTGTGGTGTCAATGACGGCTACAACAAACAATCCTAAATTCATCTTGGAGGATTTGTGTATAGCGAAGGTGAAACCTGTTGGAGGTAAGGGGTTTGATAGAGAAGGGTTTAGTGTTGAGTGCTTGAAGTATTACACCAAGAGGCATCAAATGTGGAATGCTCAACAGTGTTACCTCCAGCATAGGGAGAATCCTTGTGATATAGCAAGCTATTGGGCTCCAACCCATATAGACCCATATAACCATGCATTAACTTTTTAGGCTTTTATGTGAACTTATTATTTGAATATATATTAAATATATTCAACAATCTCCTCCTATGTTCACTATATAGCACAATCCAATAAGGTAATTAGTGTAATGTTCAAATAAACATGAAACATCCACATCCAGCTCAAGACAGTCAACTCGAATTGGTCAAATAGTTTTAATAATAAAACATTAAACTCAAACAACATTTGCAATCAAACTAAGTGAATCGTCATTCTCATGAATCTATTCTAAGATCAATATATCAATATAAATATCAAGAGTTTTAGATTAATCTAAACTCATCCAAATCCCAATATCTCAAAATCAATTATCAACCAACATATGCATAACAATCAAGTATAAGTAGGCCAGTCAAAATAGTCTAAGGCCTTACAAATATAAGAAAGAAGCATAATAATCATAATGTTCACAAAATAGAAATAACAAAATGTAAGTCTCAAGTAAATGGACTCCAACATAATGGGCAATAGCATGTGAGTTGTCAAGTCCCCTACTACTCTAAATAATATATTCATATATCAAGTTGGTCGTCCTCCTCAGCATCCCACTTATTAAGCTCTCCTTCACCTCTGCCATCCCCTGTAGAATGTCAAATATGAATTTCATATTATCATGAATTCAATCATTTGAATAAACTACTAAAAATGTCTAGTTCTACTAAAAGAACTAAGCATCATATCATCATGCAAAGAAGAACATATATCAAAGTCATAAAGCATCATAATATCATGTTCATAAGCATCAAGCCAGTTTCATAAATTATGAACAAGGCCTAAATAGTTTAAGTTATAAAGATCCATCAACCTGAGTTTATTTGTAAGAGAGTAATTGATGAATGGTTGTGATGTAGCTATGATGTATAGCTGAACCGATAGCCATTAGTGTTCCCAAATCTACCTTGCAATGAAACCTAATCTTCAAGCAAACTTCAAGAACTCTACATTCTGCACTTTCACAAGAATTTGGGGCTATTTTTAAGCTTTTTAATTCAACAATGGAAGATGGAAGAAAGGTTAGGGATGAAGATGGATGGCACCATGGAAAAGCTTTCCAATAAGCCTAGGAAGAATCACCACAATAGCATTGAGAAGTGTAATACCTTGAATTTTAAGCATGGGATTAAGCCTAGTGATTAGGGATAATAACCATGCATTGGAGGCCCTAAAAGGAAAGCAATAGGTTGTTTCGACCCTTTCGCGCGATCCGCGCGGAAGGTTCAAGTTAGGCCAGTGCTTTTGGCCTTCTGACGCTATCAGCATGGACATGGCGCTACTCACGTGGATGGTTCGAACCTATGGCACGACCAGCGCGGGATATGCCGCGATCAGTGTGGAAGGCTTAAATCAGGCCAATGCTGGCGGCCATCTCACGCTATCCGCGTGGATTTGGTGCTAATAGCGTGGGTTACTCGAATCTTTGGCATGATCCGCGCGGGACGTGGTGCGAGCCGCGTGGGACTTTCGGGTCAGTTTTATAAAAGCTCATTCTGGGCAGAAAGGAAAAGAGAAAAGGGAGGAAGAGAGAGAGAACGACCATTGATGAACCTTGGAGCTTTATATCTTCTCCATCTTTCATCTAAACACCTCAGACCCAACTGAGAAAGTGTTCAGAGCCTCGAGATAAGCTAGAGACCCAACTTTATTCTCGACAAGAGGTAGTAAACGGCAAGATCGAGATTTCTAAGGGAGTCCTTGGAATCGAAGAACCAAAGGCAAAGGAGGCTTTGTATGGGAGATCTACCTTAGGGAAAGTGATTCCCTGGTGTGTCTTGACTGCACAGAGGTAAAAAACTCGAGCCTCAGCCGTTGGTTCTGTGTTTGAGTTTTTGGTTGGATTTTGAGTACCTTGAGAGGTGTTTTTGGAGGTGTTAGAGCCATTATTAGGCTTGGACTCTGTAGAGTTTTGTGTTCAGAGGGTTACTCTGATGAAGTTAGAGCCTTGAGTCATCATTATTGATGAAGTTTGATTTTGGCTCTGAGTATGTATGAGCAGAGGTAAAAGGCTGATTAATTGGCTAGTATGAACCTTAGAGCAGTTGACAAAGTTGCTTATGAGATAGTATAGATGTTGTTTGTAAGCTGGAATTGGTGATAATGAGAAGCTTGGAATTGATCTGGATAAAGCAGGGATATGCTTTATACTAGCCTGATCAGAGTCTTAGAAGAGGCTTTGAAGCCTTGTGTAGGCTGAGTAGGATCCTTTTGAGGGTCTGAGAATAACTTGTGAAGTGATTGTTCTTGTGTTATGTAGAAAGTGATTGTCCTTTTGAGCAGGTAAGATCTTGGTTCTTGCATGTGAATCCTTTACTGTGTTCCACCATGCTCCTAATGGAGTGATGGTTCTGTTATGAATATATGCATGTATGTGGAAATTGTATGTTGTTATGATTGACTGCTGAATGGTGTTTTGTGCCCTGTGAGAGGGGAATTTATATGTGATGCTTGAAATGCAAGCTGCACCCTGAGATGGGTGGTTGATATGTATGGCTATGAATTGTCTAGCTTATGATCTGTATGGTTGATTGTTGAATCCTATGGTAGTAGGATAGATGACATGAGTTTGAGTAAGACCTGACGTGAGATGTTCCTGTGATATAGACGTAGCCTCCCGAATGGAGATGTTCCTATATCTACAGATGTAGCCTCCTCAGGCAAGTGTATTGAGATAGGTTATGAGATGTTCCTGCAATATAGATGTAGCCTCCTGGGTGGAGATGTTCCTATATCTGCAGATGTAGCCTCATTATAAAGAGATGTTCCCGTTATATAGATGTAGCCTCCTAAGTGGAGATGTTCCTATATATACGGATGTAGCCTCTGATAGATGTATTGAGATCCTGCCATGAGATGTTCCTAGTATATAGATGTAGCCTCCTTGGGTGGAGATGTTCCTATATACATAGATGTAGCCTTTGCAGGATAATAATGTATGTGATGAATGGCTGTACGCCATGAGTATAGCCTGGTTATTGACAGGTGGATGTGCATTGATGGTGCATGTTGATTGATTGAGTGATTCACTGATGTTGATATGGATTGTTTTGATATACTATTTCCATGTATATGTATGAAAGTGAACCAGGGGAAGGAAATACCTTCAAGGGCCCTGAGTTTACTAGGATTTTATATCTCACCCTGTTTGTGGGACTTATATTCTTGCAGGTGAATCCTCAGGAGGAGTAGATAGATCCCAAGGCAAGAAGCCTATGCAGGGGTAGCTGTGATTTGTAAACCTTAGGCCTAGATGACTTGAGCTTATGGCTCTGATATTTTGTATTCGCCTTTGGTTTTATTTTGTACTCTGAGGGGAGATATATGTACAGTTTTGTACTTAAACAGAGAACTTATGTATATTCACCATATTATAGTGTACAGTGCTTATGATAGTGGCCTTTGATGACGTCACTCTCAGTTTATGCTTCCAAACTGCTTAAACTCTGATGATTATATGTGTGATTGTTGATTAATGTTCAGTAATGACCCTGATGATTGAATGGGGCGTTACAAGAAGCCATTGATAAGACTCAAGAAGTTCTTACACAAGAACAAGAGAGAAACTCTCACAACAATTTTTAGAATTGTATTAATGAACCCCAAAGTTAGTTACAATCAGTTTTGGTACCTTATAAAAGCCAGGAAATTACAAGCTAAATGTCACTAAATGTAAGGAAAATGCAAATTGAAATGAAGCCCAAATGAAGCTTGAAGTGCAAGCTTCCCTAAAGTGACCCTTGGATACTCAACATGCGCAGTGTAGTTTCAACGCTGAAGTAATCGATCAATTCGCACTTGTAATAGATTAAAACAAAGTTATTTACAAATTTTAGGCTCATGTAATCAATTACAGATGTCTCGTAATCGATTAAAACAAACAAGTCTTGTTTCTGTGTGAAACTGAATCGCTGGTAATCGATTACATGTATCAGAAACTGTTTACAAATGCCTAAGTAATCTATTACAAGAATTTGGTAAACTATTACAACAGACAACACTTTTTTTGTGTTTGCACTGAGTTGGTGTGCTTCTTCATGCTTTTCCAAGAGATACAAGTTAGCTTGGATGTGGTCTCGAAGTGCTTGAGTCCTAGCTCTTGTCATTGGTCCTTTAAAGCTCACCAAAGGAAGTGCTTCAAGCTCTCCTTCTAGACCTTTAGCTTGCCTTGGACCTCCATCGTCCCCTCCTTCTTGAGAGAAACTTGTCCTCAAGTTTGCATCCTCACTTGTACCTACATCATACAAAGAAAGATCATAAACATTAAAAATATTACTCACACTATACTCACTAGGCAAGTCAAGTTTGTAAGCATTGTTGTTGATCCTCTCTAAAATCTTGAAAAGTCCATCTCCTCTAGGTTGAAGCTTGGATTTCCTTTCATGAGGAAATCTATCCTTCCTTAAATGAAGCCACACTAAATCTCCTTCATTAAAGATCACTTGCTTCTTGTGCTTATTGGCTTGCTTTGCATATTGTTCCATCTTTCTCTCCACATGTGCCTTCACTTGTTCATGCAACTTTCTGACATAAGAAGCTTTAGACAAAGCATCATGATTAACCATAGAAGAAGTGTTAGGTAAAGGCAATAAATCAAGAGGAGTTAACGGATTAAAGCCATAAACAATTTCAAAAGGAGATAAAGAAGTAGTCTTGTGAACTACTATATTGTAAGCAAACTCAATGTGAGGTAGACACTCCTCCCAAGTTCTCAAATTACCCTTGATTTAGCATCTAACGAGTTGTCCCAATGTTCTATTAACCACCTCGGTTTGGCCATCCGTTTGTGGGTGACAAGTTGATGAAAACAAGAGTTTTGTACCAAGCTTACCCCACAATATTTTCCATAAATGGCTAAGGAACTTTGTGTCTCTATCACTCACAATGCTTCTTGGCAATCCATGTAGTCTCACCGCTTCTTTGAAGAAAAGATTAGCTACTTCACAAGCATCATCACTCTTGTGACAAGGAATGAAGTGTGCCATTTTTGAGAACCTATCAACAACAAAAAAATAGAATCCTTTCCCCTCTTAGATCTTGGAAGACCAAGCACAAAATCAATAGAAATATCAATCCAAGGGGAATTAGGAATAGGAAAAGGTGTATACAAACCATGAGGCATTAATCTAGATTTAGCTTTATTACAAACAATGTATTGAGAAACAAGCTTATGCACATCATGCTTCATTTTTGGCCAAAACAAATGTTTATGCAAAATAGCCAAAGTTTTATTCACACCAAAGTGCCCCATCAAATTACTCTCATGAGCTTCCCCAATGAAAAGTTCTGTCAAAGAGCTTTTAGGAACACATAGTCTCTTTTCCTTGAACAAGAAACCATCATGTCTAAAATATCCTTGATGATCCCCCTTCTCACACAAAGCAAAAATACTAGAGAAGTCATGATCACTTGCATACAATTCCTTTATGTGATTAAAACTAAGCAATTTAGTTTTAAGCATAGAAATCAAACAATGCCTCCTTGATAAGGCATCTGCCACCACATTCATCTTTCCTTTCTTGTGTTTAATTACATAAGGAAATTACTCAATGAACTCAACCCACTTAGCATGTCTCTTGTTGAGTTTGCCTTGAATTTTCAAATATTTAAGAGATTCATGATCACTATGTATCACAAATTCCTTAGGTAAAAGATAATGTTGCCAACTTTGCAAGACTCTAACAAGTGCATACAATTCTTTATCATAAGTGGAGTAGTTCAAACATGCCTCTTCAATTTCTCAATAAAATAAGCAATAGCGTGTTTATCTTGAATTAAAACCCCCCAATGCCCACATTAGATGCATCACATTTCAATTCAAAGGAAACATTAAAGTTAGGCAATGCAAGAATAGGTGCATGAGATAATTTATCCTTTAATGATTGGAAAGCAATTTCATGTTCTTGCATCCAAGAAAAGCTCACGATTTTCCTCATCAATTCATTCAAAGGAGAAGCAATGGTACTAAAATCCTTCACAAATCTCCTATAAAAAGCTAGCTATACCATGAAAGCTTATCACATCCTTCACACCTTTTAGAGTTGGCCACTCCATGATGGCTTTCACTTTCTCTTGATCCACTTGGACTCCTTGAACACCTACTACAAAACCTATAAATACAACTTGTGAAGTGCAAAAAGAACATTTATCAATTGCTCCATACAAGGTTTCCTTCCGTAGCACCTCCAATACACTTTTTACATGCATCAAATGATCATTTAAATTGGCACTATAAACAAGAATGTCATCAAAGTACACTACCACAAACTTGCCTATAAAATGTCTAAGAACATGATTCATAAGTCCCATAAAGGTACTTGGTGCATTAGTCAAACCAAAAGGCATAACTAACCATTCATAAAGCCCTTGTAATCGATTAAGACAGAGTTATTTACAATTTTCATGCTCATGTAATCGATTACAGATGTCTCGTAATCGATTAAAACAGACAAGTCTTGTTTCTATGTGAAACTGAATTGCTGATAATTGATTATAGGTATCTGGTAATCGATCTTTAGGCAAATCTTTTGTGAGAGCATGATTCCCATGTAATAGCAGCTCCACCTAGAGTGAATATATATCCACTGGTGGATTTACTATTTCCAATTTCTGAACACCATGAGGCATCAGAATATCCATCCACAATTGGAGGATAACCAGAATAACATAGAGCATAATCTTTAGTACCTTTAAGGTATCTCATCACCCTACTTAGGGCATCCCAATGCTCTTTACTAGGATTACTAGTGAAACGACTTAACATACCAACTGCAAAGGCTATGTCAGGTCTAGTGAAACCCATAGCATACATGAGACTACCTATCAGTTTTGAGTACTTTAACTGATCCACACTGGTCCCTTCATTAGGACTCAATCTTTTGTTATGATCATATGGTGTCTCACTCGGTTTACACTCACAGTATCCCCAGGTAGAAAGTAGCTGCTCAATATAATGAGTTTGGCTAAGGGAGATAACTTGCAACACAACCCCAAGTTTTAAGGGTATCATATCTACAAGGATGTTTGTGTCATATCTCATAAGGTGTCTTAGGCAATTTAGAGTGCGACAACCTGTTTAGAATTTAGCATAGAATTTAGCATTTCAATTAAAGTTCTATTCTTACGCTCAACAACATCAATTGATTGGGGTGAGTAAGGAGTAGTAGTTTCAAGATTATGCCCTCCAAAGCTAAAATTTCCTTGAACCCAGTCATTATATATTCTCCTCCTCTATGTAACGCCCCGATTTTCTAATCAGGGTCATTACCAAACATACATCATAACCACACAGCTAATCAATCAGAGTTTAAGCAGTTTGGAAGCATAACTAAGAGTGACATCATCAAATGTCATCTGTATAACACTGTACACTATAATATGGTGAATATACATATAAGGTTCCTCTGTACAATACAAAACTGTACAAGTATCTCCCCTCAGGGTACATCAAATCAAAACCAAAGGTTAAGTGCCAAAACTACAAAATATCTGAGCACATGCTCATATCCTCTATCCTAAGGTGTCCAGCAGCATCTAATCCTGCATAGGCCTCTTGCTTTGGGATTTCTCTGCTACTCTGGAAGAATCACCTGCAAAACATAGCCCCACACAAGGGATGAGATATAAAATCTCAGTAAACTCAGGGCCCTTGAAGGTATTTCCTTCCCCTGGTTCACTGATAACAGATACACAGCCAAAGAAAATCATCCAGGTCAACATCTATAACTCATTCAATCAGCAGATGTGCAGTCAAAGAACACCCATCTGTCAATATCAAGTGATTCCGATAGTTAACACCATCTATCACTGATCCATGTGATTCCGATAGTTATCACCATCTATCACTGATCTATGTGATTCCGATAGTTATCACCATCTATCAACCCTGATATGACTCCGATGGTTATCTCCATCTGTCAATACTGATATGATTCCGATGGATATCACCATCTATCAATATCTACATGATTCCGATGGATACCACTACCTATCAAAGTCAATTAGAGGCACCTCCGAAGTATATAGGTACAACCATGTTAGGAGGACTCCTATATACCGGGCCGACCTCCATCATGAAACTCATTTCAAATACATGTCATCTATCCTATTACCATAGGATTCTACAATCAATCATGCATATCACAAGCTAAACAATCAATAACTATGCACGATTATCATCTCTTTCTAGATCTAGATCAAATGGCAAGCATTGCAGATCAAATCATAGTTATTACCCTCTCATAGGATACAAACATCCATCGTCAATCAATCAGAACCATACACAAATACTAAACACAGTCATAACAGCTCAACAGAACCATTACCCCCTTAGGAGTATGGTGGAACACAGTAAGGACATACAAGCAAGAACCAAGAGCTTACCTGCTCTAGACAGATCACCGGCTCTCCCGGCCTCGTGTTCAATACCACCAGAGCTCTCATGCTCACGTCCTACACAGGAACAAGCATATAATACATCAAACACGATTCTAAACCATTTTAAATGAATGGGGAACTCTCATTCTTTTTATAGACATGTAACAGATCACTGTAAAAGTGATCATCTGATCCTCAACAGGATCTCTCTCAGCCTATACCAGGCTACAGAGCCTCTACACAAGCTCTGATCAACTATGGCCAAGCATATCTCTGCTTATAATGGCCTAAAACCCAACTTCTCAGAATCACCAGTTTCAACCGGTTAATCTTATCTATATGGTCTCATGAGCAACTTTGTCAACTGTCCTAAGGTTCATACTAGTCATATAACTAGCCTTTTATCTCTGCTCAGACTGACTCAGAGCCAAAATCAAACTTCATCAGTAATGATGATTCAAGGCTCTAACTTCCTCAGAACAGTCCTCTGAGCATAAGACTCTACAGAGTCCGAGCCTAATAACGGCTCTAACACCTCCAAAAACACCCCTCAAGATAACCCCAAAACCCCGAAATCCAAAACACAGAACCAACGGTTAGAGCTCGAGTTTCTTACCTCTGTGATGTTCAGAAACACTAGGGAATCGCTTTCCCTAAGATAACTCGTTCAATCACTGCCTCTTTCGTCTTTAAACTTCGAGCTCTCAAGGGTTCTCTCAGAGAAATCAAACCTCACTGTTTCTCAGCTTTTCTCAAGAATCAATCGGGGGTATTCTCTCCTCTCGGGGTTCTAATCACTTTCTCAGTTGGGTCGGAGGTGTTTAGATGAACGATGAAGAAGATACAAAGCTCAAACGCTCATCAATGGAGGTTTCTCTCTATTCTCTCCTCTCCTTTTTCTTTCTCTCTCTCTCAGCCCAAAAGGTTTCATATAAAAGCAAATCCGTCGATCCCGCGCGGCTCGCGCCAGTTACCACGCATGTCGCGCCACAGCACTGCCAATCCACGCGACTCGCGTGAACATTCACGTCACTCGCGTGGAGCTCCAGAGGAAAACTTGATTTCCTAGGACACTTCCCACGTTACACGCGTGGATCTTCACGTTACCCGCACCATACTCTCGGCCAGCCCACGCGACTCACGCCGTTCCCACGTTACTCGCGCGGCATGGCAGAACCATCTGCCCTAATTTTACACATATGGCGCGGGTCGCGCCGAACCCCACGTGGGTCGCGCCGCAGGCCAGAAAACCTAAAACTTGCATTTTTTAAGCTTCTTCTCTTTAATTACACTAAGCCTAGTTATTATCCTTAATCATGGGCTTAATTGATGTGTTGCAAACACATCTTGTTTTTAGTCTAGTTTTAGGTTAGAATTTGATTAAATACTTAGGTAAATAGCTTAGAATTAGTTGAGTTTAGTATTTTATTGTTTAAATCTAATTTCAATACCAATTGTGCAATTTCAGGTCAAAAGAGGAGAATAAATAATAAAAGAAGCAAGTTCTGGAGTGTCACGCGTG
>PYAF01002814.1:63887-74153 GCA_007407185.1 Glycine tomentella | reverse complement strand
AGGTAACATAAAGGTAGACTTCATTGACACCAATCATCAATTAGCTGATATTTTCACAAAGCCTCTATCAAGGGATAGATTTTATACACTTAGAAACATGCTAGGGATCCTTGATGAAAGCAACATTAACTAGCTTGTTTTGTATATGCTTTATATGATATGTGAAAGCCTATATGTCATTAAATGCTTAAGTGTTTGTCTCAATGTCAAAAAGCTGCTAAAATGCTTTGTCTTTGATGAATTCTCTGTAGTAATCGATTACACCACAGGATAATCGATTAAAATCATTAAAAATCAAGTCTGAAACGAAATTGATACTTATGTAATCGATTACACACTGATGGTAATCGATTATTCTTCACATTTTCAGAAATTGCCTATCTCTGGAATAATCGATTACACATCGGGATAATCGATTACATTGTTCAAAATTCCAAAATTAAAAGCTTGTCTCACTGTAATAATCGATTACGTATGAGTTGTAATCGATTACCATTCATATTTGAATTGATGCTCTCTCTGTGATAATTGATTACCACTCGGGATAATCAATTACTTATGACCTTGATACTTGCTCAATTGAAACAAGCTCTGGAATAATCGATTACTTATGAAAAGAATCGATTACAGGTCATCTTCAACCTTTAATCAAGACTAAAATAATCGATTACTTATGAAATCAATCGATTACCACGTGTTTTAAAGGAAGCCTAATTGAACTGAAATAATTGATTACATTACGAAATAATCGATTATTCTTGCTGTTGACTGAATTCCGACAGGTTTTGTAACTGCCCAATCAGTTTTAAAATGAACCCAATGCCATTAAACTTTCACCAACAGCTATATTTTTGAAATTATGGACGTTGAGAGTCTGAATTGTGCCTATAAATAGTGGCTTACATGTCTTAGAAAATCTGCACCTACTCTCTTCTTCTCCTCTGCAATTTTCTGCAATTTTTCAGCTTTTTTTTCCTTGAGCCTATTCTGTGTCTAAACCTCCATTAGAATCATGTCTGAACCCACTTCTAAAAGAATTAGGAAACCCAAGAGAAGACATGGTGAGTCCTCTTCTAATCCTCCTCAACCTCAACCCCCTGCCTCTTAGCCAGCCAATAGGTTAGATATCTGGTTCTCTTCTGAGACAGATAAGATGAACTATCTTCAGTTTAAATGCTACTAAGCCTATGGCCACTCCCAAATATATTGAACTAGACTGGTTTATTAGGCAAGGATTCCAATTCCCAGCCTATTTAGAGTCTCAAAGTCTTAGGAGATTCCTAGAGTTGAAGGGTACTTTCTACCCTGACTTAGTAAAAGTCTTTTACACTTGCTTGAAAGGATCAATGCAAGGTGATATGAGGTCCAAAGTGAAAGGAGTGACCATGCACATAACCCCTGAGATTTGGGAAACAGTAGCTGAGGTAGTTTGTGAGGGAGCCCGAAGATTTGATGAAGATCCTGAGGGCTATAGCAAGATGGATACATATAGGAGTATGCTTCATGATCCTCACATGAGGCTTAGGACAAGTCTTGGCACTGGTTCTATGACTGCAGAAGACAGGATGCTGCACTATTTGATCACTTACATCATCACACCTAGAGCAACCAACCATGCCCAAGCAACTGATGAGGATCTTCAGTTGTTGTATGGGCTAAAGCATCATATTCCCATGAATTGGGCTCTGATTTTTGAAGAAATCATGCTTAAGTCTAAGAGATTAGTCAATTATCCATTTCCCTACCCAATTTTTGTATCTAGGCTGATTGATCATTTCAACATTGATGTTGAAAATGAGGTAATTGATAACACACTTTCCTACAATAGCCAAATCAAGGAGAAACACTTAACCAAAATGGGTATGAGGAAGACTCCAAATGGTTGGGTGATGGCTGCCCAAATTGGAGATGCTGCACAAGAGGAACAAGGAGAAATGGCTGCTGACTCAGAAGATGAAGAACAACCACAGCAACAACAGCCAGCCTTTACTGATTTTGAATCTCTGGTGATTCAAAAGATGGACTCCATGCTGAAGCTTCAAGAAGACTTCAAGGATGAAACCCATGAAGCCTTGGAAGAAATTAGGGAAAGGCTTGATTCTATTGAGGCTAAAATGGATGATAAAGCCTCTGCTGAATTTTAGGATTGTTAGTTTATGATTTTCTTAGTTTATGTTTACTTTGTACTGTTTTTTTAAGTATGTTTTTCTATACATTATATTTCCCCTATGTACTGCCCATATGTTAATCATATTAATGGATTATGCAATTTCAGTTTAATATTCGTTGTGCCTACCTTATTTTTGAATTTTAACAAGCCAAATAGGGGGAGAATTGATTAAGGGGGAGTGGTATCAAACTTACTCTGTTTGCCCCTGTTTTTCGTTCAATTTTTTATCAAAATTTTGAATTGAATATATACTGAAATTGAGGGGGAGTAGCTGTGTAAATTTGAACTTAATCAACTGGTTTAATGCTTAATTGAATAAATCATGTATCACATGTTCTTTAACACTTGGTTCTTGGCAAGGTATTGAAATTTTTCAGGTTTATAAAAGCTTGTTCAACAAATGGCTTTTCAAATTGATCCCCAAGTATCTGTGCTTAATCAAATTGAAGATTTGGCATGTTTAAAGCCAAAAAGGGGGAGATTATTGATTCAAGTGAAGCCAAGCATCAATGAACAAGGATCAAGCTTCAAGTATTTTGTGCTTTCAACATGACTAAGGATAAAAGTTCCAAGAAAAGCTTGAAGATCAATTTGATTAATGTAAAGGAAGTTTATGATCTGATAATCCAATTGAGCATATCATGCATGAATCATTCATCTAGGTTTGTTAGATTAAAGATCTTAGTAAAAGCATTTAAATAGAAGGGCATTTAAAATTAACAAAGTTTTTGGAAAAATAAGTTCCTACTGCATTAATGGATTACAAAGGCTATGACATCGATTATTTTGTTCTTCATGCCTTTCAGAAAACAAACAAAGAACATTGTAATCGATTACATATCGGATTAATCGATTACTCAGGCTTTTTATGAGAAATGGAACTCTTTGGCTTAATCGATTACAGAAATCAGTAATCGATTACATGCATGCTTAGGAAAACATGGTCTACTGTCTTAATCGATTACACATCATGATAATCGATTACAAAGAGCATTTTAGAAAATCATGACTGACTGGATTAATCGATTACTTCACGGAATAATCGATTATATTGTTCATAGCTCAAACCCAGAACTTATTAGGAGCATTTTAATCGATTACAATCTTGATTTAATCGATTACATATGCTAAATAATCGATTACTGGAGTGGGTTTAATCGATTATTTTCAGTTAGAAAACTGTTATAAATAGAACCCATTATTCTGAGGGTTGTAACTTTTGAGATTTCGAATTCTGGGCAATCACAAACCTTCTTGAACTTTCATTAGTGAATTTTTTGAGTTACTAAACATTCTTAGGCTTCACAAATTCATATGATTGTTTGATTCAAGAGAGTGAAGCATCATTATTCATCAAAGCATAAGGAAAGGAATGCATTGAGTTAGTAATCTGTCATTCAACCTGTTGAATCATTCATGTGCATCAATTCTTGGATTATCAGGTGATATTTTTCCTTATTCTTTGAAGGTGTAAAAATGTTGTTTGAATTTCTGTAAAGATTAGTTTATTGTAAATGAGTTTCTTGCAAGGTTAGAGATAGTGTTTCTCTAAGGACAGCTGAGTAGTGTTCTCAGTGTGGGTTTTGGTCTCTAAGGGTCTAATAGTGTTTTAGACTTCTGAACTTTATCTAGGGTTGATAAAGAGAGGCTTGTATTTGCTTGTAAGAATAATTTTTTTGCAATAGTGGAACTCTACTCTAGTGTTGAGTGGAAGAACTGGATGTAGCTTCATAGTGTTTAAAGTGAACCAGTATAAAAATCTGTGGCTAATCTTTCTTCACATCTATTCATCTCTTAATTGCTTTGTTTGTGAATCAATTTCATTGCACAGAATGTTATACTCTGTTTTCTATTCTTCTTGGAAAAGGAATTTGATTGAATATTGATTCTTGGTTTTGAAACAATTTTTAAGTGATAAAGATCCAGTGGAGAAACTCTGATTTGAAATTTTAATTTACCAAGGTTCAACCAATTCACCCCCCTCTTGGTTGTATTGAAGTATTCCATTTATTTTCAATTACTATAATAATTATCTTTACAATAATAATAGTCTTTTAATCCTTTTAATTAGGATATGAAGTTCTTTTATAATTAAAAATAATCTCAACAATCTTATATCAACCACCTAATTTTTTATTCATAAAATAATTATTTAACTCAATCAATTTTAAATAAAGTAATTAAAACATACATAAATTTTTATTCAATTATTTCAATGATATTAGATATATCATAATACAAGCATCCCAAATATTATATCATAATCTTTTTAATTCAAATAAATTTTTATACTAATAATTTTTAAACTAAAACTAATAATAATAATTATATTGAAATTTTAGGATGTTACATATTCTCCACTAGAGACAATGATGTTCAAGTTAGATAAAATCACTATGAATCACAAAGCTCTCTTGCATCACCAATAAAGTTGAAATAATCTCATACCGGTTAATCCACGCACTCGATGGTTTACAGGTTTTTGGTTTGAAAGAAATGAGTGAAATTAAGAAAAAAATTATAGGATTTCTTCTCACCTTATTTAATTTATTATGGAAAGAGATGAGAGAAATAAGATTAGAGATAATAAGATTATATTACCCTTAACATGCTAATTGAAATGCATTGTTTCACTTTTAGGAAAGAAAACTAATAAAATATAAAAAACAAAATCATTCTCCCCTCGTTTATAACATACAACCCGAGACTCCCTCCAATTTACAACATTGTTCTTTTTTATGAAAAAAATATAAAAAAAAATAGATCCACTCTTCCCCTCCCTCCTTTCCTTCCTCAACGTGAACCCTCCTTCTCTACCCCCATCATCATCATTTTCTTCCTCTCATTCTTCCCACTATTTTTCTCCATTGTTTCAAAATCCATCAAATTCCTTACACTATAATGGCACTTAAGCATGGGGAAGTGATTGAAGTTAAAGGGGAACAAATTCTTCCCACTATTTTCCTTCATTTCTTTAAAATTATCTATTTGAGCTCTTTGAGGTAAATTCGTAACCCATTGAGGTAGATAACTATTTTTAAGACATAGATTAGATAGGGGTTGTGGGTGAGGGGTTTGAAATTAAATTAGTAGGATTATTGTGGTTTCCTCAAAACCCTAGACATGTTAAATTTGGAGATTTTGTCTAATCTCTTGTTCTTTTTTGTTTTAATGCCCAGATTCTATGGAAAATACGATGGTGGCTCCTGCCAACGACATTGATTGTGTTCTCTTTGGTTGTGAGTAGCCCATCTACTTAGTGACACTTTTAACGGTTTTTAGGAGAAGCAAGTAAATTTTAAAATAAGTTTTTTTTTTGGTGATTATGGTTTCTATGAGTACTCGAGAATGAAGTATATTACTTATTTTACTTAGTTGGAATTGATTCTTTGTGATCCTTAATGGTTTGATGAGTATTTTAATATAGTTTGATAATAATGTGAAATTGGTTTATCATTATGGATGTTGTGATTGATTTCTGTTTGCTACAACAAAGAGATAATAACCTATAAGTCAAATACTCATTGTGTGTGTGTATCATTTGCTACAACGAAAAGATAATAAAGCATAAGTCAAATACTCATATATATATATATATATATATATATTCAATTTGCTACAACGAAGAGATAACGTAACCTATGAGTCGAATACTCATAATATATATATATATATATTATGTTCTCTGCAATGAAGAGAATAAAACTAATGGGTTGAATATTCATAGTTCCTATTTTTTTAATTTGCTACAACAAAGAGATAATGTAGCATAGTTTATCGTTCACCACAACGAAGAGATAATGTAATCTATGTGCACATAGTAATAAATTAAAGTTCATGTAAAGTTTAGTACATTTGATTATGATGTTGATTACATTTTCAATGAGTTTGTAAAGAAGTAAATATTAGTTTTCATGAAAGTGAGTTGTATTTACTTTTGCTTTTATTACATGCCATTTCAATTCTTTTTGAATGAAAAACTCATGTTATATTTGTTTTCTCCTTCTTGTCCACTTTGTATTTTATGCTCTCACTAAGTCTTCATGACTTACCCTTTTCTTTCATTTTTCCCTCAGATAAAAAGGTGGTTGAGTAACTGACTTCTTGGGATTTGCTAACTTATATAGGAATTTGTCCATCTTTTTGGTAGGCCTCCATTGTGTATGATGGAGAGTATATTTTAGTGGCTCCAGTATAATGCATCTATAGTAATAAGGGTAGTAATAAATATAGAGAGAATCCATTTATTTTGAGATGTAGATGATCCTACCTTATGAATATGCTAATGATGTAATTATGATGTTTCAAAATACTTTGATGATTACTATGTATGAGTTATATTACTACTAGTCGATGTTTTGGATATTATGTCACGAACCTATGTTGTGATATATAGCCTTGATATTTGATTGTTAGATCTAAATAGGTGTGTGTGTGTGTGTGTGTGTGTGGGTGTGTGTGTGTTTGTGTGTGTGGATATATGATATGTTTTCACTAGTTATTTAATATGTGGTTTGTTCTATTTTTTAAGGGAAACTTTGTTGGATTTTTGTAATCCCTTTAAGTTAGTCTTCTATTTGTGTTTTAGTGTGAGGTATTATTAGGCTAGTCAGGCTAAGGAAATCATAATATGTGATCCGGTTTTGGTGTAAGTGTGGATTGTGACAAAGTTGGTATTAGAGCCTAGGTTGATAGGTCTTATCGCTGCATTATGTTGTTTATTGTGGGAGCTTTTTTGTAACTTGTGTATCTACTGTTAGAGTAGAGTTTGTTGTCTTAGTGTATTTGGTTCTAAGCTTGCCTTTCTAGTTCTTGATATTTCAATCCTTGATCCTTACTCTTTTCTTATGTCAACATACCACCCAGGAATAGACGTGTTTGTGATTCGATTTCTAATAAGACTTCTACTCAACCCCAAAATGTAGCCTCGAGGGACCATGTACGTAGTCACGGTTGTGGTCGACGATGACATGGTAGGGGTGGTGGAATGCCAAATGTTGAGGTTCCTAGAGCTACTCATGAGAACCCAACACTAGCTCAATTAACTTCTAATTTGCAAAATATGCAAGAAACACTATGACAATTAGTTGATGTGGTTGGGGAGCGAAGGCAACAACAAGCAAAGCAACAACAACCAATTTTTAAGCCTAGTCAGGATAGTGCATAACGCATAAGCAACCACTTGTTCAAGCCTCTGGGGTAGAGGTTTCCTTGAATGCATTCACAAAGCTTAATCCACTGACTTTCAGCAGCTCACACAATCATGAGGATCCTCGGGCTTTTGTAGATAAGGTGTCATGGATATGTCAAGATCTAAGTTCTTCCCCTACTCGAATGGTGCAGTTTGCAACTGTTCGTTTGCGTGATGCGGTGAGGGGATGGTATGAGACCATGTTTTTTGCAAGACCAACATGATCACCTCTTTTAGTGTGGGATGAGTTTGTCGAGTTGTTCTTAGCTCACTTTTTTCCCCAAAGTGTTAGAGGCAACAAAGTATGAGAGTTTGAGACCCTTATGCAAACAGATCAAAGTTCAACAATGGAGTATAATATCTAGTTCATTCGACTTTCTAGATATGCATAACACTTGGTGGCTACTGAGAAGCTACAAGTTCAGAGGTTCTTGGAAGATTTGAAGAGTTACTTGTTTAGGGTGATTGCAAGACAAGGTGACATGACTTATGGTCAAGCCTTGAATAGGGCTTTAAATATTGAGCGAGGAAAAAGTGTTGAGGTGGGAATCCTCGTGACTCATGTAAGAGGTCTTACTAGAAGACATCTTGTAGTGGCCATCAGAGCCATGGTGGTGTAGGCTCTAGAGATGATACTAGTCAACATCGTCGAGGCTAGTATGGAGGTCGACATCCACAGGTCACTCTAACTAGCACAACTCATAGTCAGGGCCCTATTACTTGTGTTACGTGTGAGAAGGTGCATTTCAGACCTTGCAAACAAGTATCAACAAGTTGTTATCAATGTGGGCAAGTTGGACACTTTGCTAGGAGTTGCCCCTTGTCATCCTTTCAGTCGTCTTCTAACAGAGTGGCAACACCTATGGTCTAGATGGGACAATCTAGTGGTTTTGGATCATGTGTACTCAATGGCTCACATTGGGGTAGTAGAGGATCAGGAGGCATAGGACAAGAATGACTAGTGGAGGATAGGCTCGTGTGTTCACCTTAACTCAACATGATGCTCAAGCATCCAATGTTGTTGTGACATGTATACTTTCCATAAACTTTCGAAATGCATGTGTTTTGTTTGACTTCGGAGCTACACATTCCTTTTTATCTCCTTTCTTTGCATCTACTTTTGGGATAGGTCCATCACAATTGGGTGAGCCTCTGTTAGTGGCTATGCCAATGGGTTACTTTTTATTAGCAAATTCAGTATACAAATCCTGTGAGACTTTTTTAGAGGGATAAGCATTGATGATAGATCTTATAGAGTTAGGTACGATAGACTTTGATGTGATCTTGGGTATGGATTGGTTGACATTTTGCCATGCTACTTTAGATTGCCATAATAAAGTGGTGAAGTTTCTATAATTATCTAGTGTTGATAACTCTTTTTTGCAGGACATTAATGGTACTTGTCCAAGAAGGCCTCAAACCTAAGACACCTTGTAAAAGGATGTTTCATTTGAAAGAGCTAAAAGTCTAGTTGCTCTCATTCCTAGTGCCTCATTGTGTTGTATTCGACCTTGGAAAAAGTGTGTCCTTGACCATCAAGAAGAAACCTACAAAATTGACATGCTAGGTAAGTATACATTTGTTGAAACATTTAAAGTGACTTACCTAGTATCTTTTGGTGTAGGTATTGGAGGCTTAAATTCAAGGATGAATTTCCCTAAAGATGGAAGTAATGATAGTGATCAAGGAAGACCTCTAAGAAGAGAAGAAAGAACTAAGAGGAAGAATCCCTTAATTGGACTAAAAGAACTTGTGAAAAGGAAGAACTTTAAGGGGGACCCTAAGGTTAGGCTGGAATACCAGAAAGTGGAAGAGTAAAGAGACCGAAGGAGAACTTAGAGGTTATCAACACATTACATGGAAGAAAAAAGTCCATGGAGATGCATTGGAAGAAGGACAACCTAATAATGCACCAACATGGGTCATGAGTTTGCAACCAAATTTATATTTCATTTTATTTAAGTGTTTTTTTAGACCAATTTTAATTGTAATAAATAGGTTGATTTGATACTAATTAGGAGATCAGGTTTTAATTCTAGAATAAGGTTATTTTTATTAAGTTGTAATTTGGGTCTTAAGCTTGTTTGGGCATTTTACTCATGTTTCCTAAAATTAGGTTTAGCCACCAACCTTATTAGAAGAGGTGTGTTGTCTAGGAATTCTATAAATATGGATGTAATTCCTATCATTTCGAAGTTGAATAATATTTAAGGTTTAGTTCGTTGTGAGTGTGAGTAGAGTGTGACTCCTTTTCATACCTTTGTGGTGTTTCCTTGCTTAACTTATCACCCTCTAGAGTGTGATGTGTAACGCCTCTCTTTACTCACTCGTGCTTGATTGATTTTAGCTAAAATATTGTGTCCACTTTGTATTAGAATCAAATTAGTTAGTAAATTTTTTTCACAAAATTCTTTTCGTTTTGCTTTCCAAGTTTACGAGTTGTCTGTAATATAAACGATTTTCCTCACTACGGACCATGCAAATAAAATTTCTTAATACATATTAGATTGTTAACAGTCCAAGTACAGTCCAGATACATCACAGTCCCAAATAGTTTGTTACAACGTAAAATAAATATAGTCCAGCATAGTCTCAAATACAGACAAACAGAAAACCACCAATGTAATCTGCAGAACATCCATTAGCACATAAAATATCCAGCTCCTTCCTCAGTGATTTACCTAGCTTACTGTTCTTTTGCTCGCTCAAATTAATTGGGGTCATCACAGGTGTCAACCACCGACACAGCTCGGGTAAGTATTTTAATAAACAGAATTAGATAATTGACAGAAATAGAATAATATATTAAATACATAACTTATTTAAAATAAACAACGGATATATAAAAACATAGAATAACATTTATAAACATAGATACATGATAGATGATGCATGCTTTCTTTAT
>PYAF01002814.1:53134-63787 GCA_007407185.1 Glycine tomentella | reverse complement strand
CTCGCCCAAGCTAGCAAAATACACTATATTAACTCGCTTGGGCGAGTTAAAGGTACTCTGGTGGGCTTTTGGGCCTGATTTTGCTTTCTGCACCTCCAGTTTTGCTGTTATGAGTCATTTTTGGGTCTGATTTGCTTTCTGCACCTCCCAGGTCTGCTATGTAAGCCCTCCTTGCTTACTTTGCTTATTCGGAAGCCTCAGAAATCTACAGAATCTATCAAAATAAAAATAAAACTTGGATGAATCTTCGAGACATATAATTACTACGTGTGTAACATAAACTAACTAGATTAGGGCAATTTTTGACAGATATTCTTAATTAAAACACAAGATAAATGCTTCAAATGTAATCCGACTTTTACTAAGATATAGCATTTATCACCTTCACGTGCTCTTCCTAGGTTTTGGATTTTATGTGGCTTTTTAATTCAAGTGAAAGGGATGGTGGCTGAAAGTGGAATTCCTCACGTGAACTATCAAGAATTTTGCTTTTGTATTGCTTGGTATTGAAAGAGATGGGCTGATGGCTGATAATGGAATGCTTCACGTGGACTTTACTTAGGGTGTAACCTTAGTTTTGGCTTTATGTTTTAAGTGAAGGAAATGTGGCTGAAGGTGAGGTGTTTCCGTGCAAAAATCAGCAGCCTCCTTTGGTCCATTAATCCCTTTTATATTGCTGAATTCTTTTGTTTGGAGAAAATATCACAAGGTTTCATCATTGCCTTGCTTTTAGTTGGATTAATCTTATTGGTTCTTTAATTCCTAGCTTCCAAGTGGCTTTTATCAAGACTTTTCTACACATTTCTTGGTTGATCCGTGCCATAACAAGTTTTGGTGCCTTCCTTGCTTCATTTTTATTTCACGTGGAATAGCTTTCATGTTGTAGATTTTTATTGCTTTTGTTATAATTACATTCTTTCCAAATGGTCCAATAATCTTCTCTTTGCTTCTTGGCTGTCCAAGTGTCCATGATCAAGAGTTTTCCATACCATTCCATTTCAAATTCGTAGGGTAGCTTTTGCCTTAATAGTTTTTGGTATTTTGCTTCTTTTTGGAAAAATCCGTTTCTGTAAAATATTTATTCTGGACTCGTTAACCGTTGGATCTTATTAAAATTTTAATGGTATATTCCTAACTCAAATATCTAACTTTTGACCGTTGGGAGTTTTGAAATAAGACCCAGAACTGTCCACATGTTCCACGGAGTCAAGAGAAAATTTTTCTTCAAAAATCTTCTTAGTCTCATTATTACCTTACTTTACATTTGGACCAATGATATGGCTAGGCTCCTTAACCCTCCATATGACCATTCTTGACTTTTCTTCAAGTTTTCCTCCATTGATCTTGCATCATGTGGTCAAGACTTAATTTAGAATTCCATATTAACCAAGTTTTTCTTAATTTCATGTAATAGCTTTATTTGAATTCTTATTGGTCCTTTTTGTTTCTAATTAGTAAAATTACTAAACTAACTCATTTAGAAAACCTATTTTTTCCTTAATTAAGAGAAAACTCCATAGATTATGTCCATACTTTTCTCATAATTTTCTGATACCTTGAAGTAGTCTAGATTAAGTTCTTTTTTAACCTATCTTCCAGAATTCGTAGAAATTCTATTTTAGGGTTTTCTGTCATCAACTTTACTGATAATTTGTTATCTATCAGTATTTTATTCAATACCGGGGTTCCTATAAATTTTTGAAATCTTCTTAATCATTTTTTTTGACCTAAGGGTATTTTAGTCATTTTACCACCCTCGGGACATAATGGTAATTATTCAATTTGTTCAAGGGCATATATGTAATTTCGTCTAGAAATATCTTACTAAAATATCTAGGATATATTGGTCATTTTA
This sequence comes from Glycine tomentella, assembly GCA_007407185.1. Taxonomy (NCBI): domain Eukaryota; kingdom Viridiplantae; phylum Streptophyta; class Magnoliopsida; order Fabales; family Fabaceae; genus Glycine; species Glycine tomentella. The sequence goes on along the minus strand of PYAF01002814.1, from coordinate 61,932 downwards.
AAAAATGCCTAAGGGTATAAATGTCATTTTTTATCCTAGGACATAATTGTCATTTCTGAAATTGTCCAGGGGCATTTTGGTCATTTTACAAAATATCCAGGGGTATTTTTGTCATTTACCCTAGATCCTTCTATATTGCCTCTAATTAATATTTTACCTTAGTAATTGACTGTTTTTCCCAAAATTTTGGGGTGTTACATGATGTCTTCCTTTTCATTTATTGTTTATGCTATCTTTTCCTTTTGTTATTTACTTTTCCATTTCTTTCTAGTTATTTCTTACTTTCACATTCTCTAAACTTTGCATCATTGTTATAAGTGTTTATCTTTGCTCTAATTTTTATTTTCTTTTATTTTTGTCTTTAATTCTTCTAACAAGATAGTTAACTTAAGGACGACCTGTAAAAATAGTATGACTCCCAAAGAGGATCATATCATGTGGTATCTGGAAAGTTTTCCAAAAAATAAATAATTCATGTTCATCATTCCTTATGAACCTGGAAAGTGACGAATCTTGTAATTATTTTCATTCTTGCTCTTTAATTTTGCATAATCAAATTCCTTCATCCTATCAATTTGTCTTTTATTGTTATTATTGTGCAATTATTGTTCTTTAAGCTTGCATAATTAATTTGTTGATCTTGGCAATTTTACATTAATAGCACCACTTTCTTTTTGACGGACAATCATGGCAAAGAAAAAGAAAAAAATGTTATTGAAGGATAGAACCAAAAAAAATTGTTGTTGAACGATAGAAAAAACACTGTCCTTGCACTTGAAAAAAAATTGATCGTCGTTATTTCATATAGTTGGTGCTATTCTTTCGTCCTTAAATTGCACATTCTTTTCTTCTCTTATTTATTCTTTTCCATTTTTATCTTGTATTTCTTTTAAGTATAACATTTCTTAGTTATCTTTTCTTGCTTGTCTTTTAAATTTCCTTAAGTTTTCTCTAGAATATTTCTCTTTCTTCGACTTCTTAGTGATAACTCTTGTGAGAACCGTTTACTATTGTATGGACTTTTGATAATTAATACACATTGAGGGTTATATTTAATTGTAAAAAGGACTTGATGGTAAAAGGCAAGAGCGTTATCATCAATCAAAAACCAATATTTGTGAGAAACACGAGTTGAGTCATCTTAAGAGTGTAACAAGTGAGAAGAGTGGTGAGGTCCTTAATTTTTTTTTGTGTGTACTAATGTTCTTTCTTTAAAGCATGGCTAAGGAAGAGGAAATTGATCTCTAACTTCACCGTCTAACAAGGCACATGAAAGTCTTTGAAAAGAAAGAGAAGAATATTGTAAAATGTTATATAGACATAGAAGAAATCATGAGAGAGACACAAAAGATAAAGAAAGAGAGAAATATAGAGATAAAGAAAAGAGAGGGGAAAAGAGAAAGAAACAAAGAGGGAAAAAGAGAAACAAAAAGAATAGAAAAATTTTAAAATAGAAGAAAGAGAGGGCAAGAGAGCTTGTTGGGTAAAGTAAGAGAGACATAATTGTTCAAATAAGGAAACTTGTTTAGATACTAACTCTATTATATTATCTTGTGTTGATAATTCTCTTTTGCAGGGCATTAATGGTACCTATCCAATAATGTCTCACAAGAAAGGCACCTTGTTAAAGGATGCTTCATTTGGAAGGGCTAAACACCTTGTTGCTCTTGTTCCTAGTGCCCCATGTAAGGACCCTCATTGCGGCGCGGGTGGCGCCAGATCCCGCGCTGATAGCGTCGGGATCCTTCAGCAGAAAACCCTTTTAAGGGTGTGGCGCGGTTAGCGCTAGGGCTGGCGCTGATAGCGCCAGACCCAATGGAATGTGGCGCTAGGGGCGCCAGGCTCGCGCTGAGAGTGCAAGACTCTTGGGAGGTTCACGCCTAAAGCGCCAGAGTTGGCGCTGGAAGCGCCAACTGGATGGAAGTGGCGCGGGTCGCGCGGGGTGTGGCGCGGGTCGCGCGGGGTGTGGCACGGATCGCGCCTCGAGCTTGGCGAGAAATGGCAGCTACCCACGGACACCTAAGCTTGGAGGAGTGTCTCAGAGGTCCTCTATGTCGCCATAGAGGTAAGAAACTCGAGATTCCTTGGTTGTTTTAAGATTTGGGGTTTTGGGTGAATAGTGACCCATTTGTGATAGAGCTAGAATTAACTCTGGGTCTAGTTGAGAGATGTGTTTAGAATAATGAGAGGAGGAAGGATTAGCTTTCAGTTTGTGATTTGGTGAATGTTGGTTTTGGCTCTAGGTTGTGCATGTGTGACTTGGACTGAGTCACTTGATATTGAGACATGCAAGAGCCATGCTGATGGGCTTGTGGTGCCTGTGAGGCCATGAAAACGGTATCTTGCAAGATAGACCGTCTAAGCCCTATGGAAACCCTGAGTATTTGGGTTGTGAGAGCTGTGATGCTCATTGTTAATGGCTGGTGTTGAGTCTATGGGGACTCTGAGGCCATGTTTGATCTGAGATAAACCACTGATGGTCTATGCAAAGGCTTGTAGAGGATAAGCCTGAGGAACCTAAGGGTAGATGACCTAGGTTGATGGAAAGGACTGAGGTTCCTTTCCCAGATGCAGTTGAGGACTGCTTGATGAGCTTGTTTATGTTATCTGGTTGAATGGTCTGTGATATGTGGTTGTGTGCCTTGATAGGGCTTGACACTGTGGGTGTTAGAGACACAGGCCATAGTTCGAGGATTGAAGCTGTAAGGCACGGCTTGCCAGGTAAGCTCATCGTTCTGGGGATTATTCCCTTTCTCTTGTTTACCGTCCAAGGGGGTGATGATTACATGCCATATTTGTTTATATATATTAATGTGCATGCCGTGGAAGGAAAGGCCAATGTGGCCTGTTTTGTTAATTATGTGTTTGGAGCCTAAGAGGCTAGACGAACGGAGCTTGGAGTGAAACTTAGACCGTTCCAGAAATATGACTGTATGATGGCCTAGTATGTGCTGGGCTGAATTGATGAACCCTAGGATAGACACCGAGATGGTGTGAGGGTGTTTTGACACCTGTGGTTTCAGGTGTGGGGCCTTGGGCCTCTGGATTGATGAACACTGTGAGAGTGTTCTGTGACGTGATAAAGACCATGAGATGGTCAGTACTGGAATCTACAGGATACTGGAATAGTATCGGGCTAGCTGAGGTTCCCTAGCCGTAGGAAGAGTTTGAGGACTCCCTTGGAATGGCTGATACTCCTTGGGAGGTGCCACTGCTCTCCACCTAAAGTCCTAAGGATGGATTGCCCTGTATGGATGTTCCTCCTTAGGCAGTGATGCTGGAAGTCCTGAGTGGTTATCCTCAGGCAATGTGACTGAAAGTCCTGAGGGATGAGAGCTCCTTGTGTGGATAGTCTCTCTCAGGCATGTGCTGTGAAAGTCGTGGAGGTGATTGCCCTATATGGATGTTCTTGCCTAGGCCAGTGTATATGAAGTCCTGGAGAGACTAGGCAGTTGACAGATATGTTGTATCTCTAAGAGAGGGCTTCCCGAGGGAATGAGAGCCTAGGGCCTCTTAGATGAGCCATATTTGGATGAGTAAAGTCCTGAGTGAGAGTCCTCAGGCATTGTTTACATGATTTCAGGAGGCGGTGCCTCTCTGGTATGAAAAGTGTCCAGTGGTTGACACTTATGTTAAGGTACCTCTGTGAGATGATTTGAGATGGCTTGAGAGCCAGTATGAGGTAGGATACCTCTGATGCTGATAGCATCCAGTCAGTGCCCAGATAGCTGGGAATGTGTGATAGCCAGGATGACGTCCTAGGCTGTGATATGCTTTTGTCTGTGCTTGGGGGTGAATCAAGGTAAGGAAGGATCTCCCAGGACTCTGAGCTTACTGAGATATATATCTCACCCCTGTTGTGGGTTGTGGTTTTCAGGTGCTCTAGAGGAGAGGAGCAACCACAGGGCAGGAGGCCCAGTTGAGCGTGCTGGAGATGTCATGGGCTGCAGATGAAGACTAGAAGAGTTCTTGTATTTTGTTCTCTGTCTTATACCCTGTATAAGGATAGGGTGTTAATGTACACCCATTGTACTGTACATATATTGATGTATAACCACAGTTGTGGTAGAAACTATGAGTTGTATGTATATGTACAGGTTATGTTATGTGTATGAGATTATATTTCCTCCTGATTATCTCTGTTTAGATTTATATGTTTTCTGCCTATGTTGTGTAAGTTTATGTTACCTGGATCAACAAGGGCTTGTTTATGATGCTCTGTGATGTAGTTTATATTCCATGCATAATGTAATCAAGAAAAATCGATTCTATCGCTTCCGCACCGCATTTAGTTAACGCTGATAGCGTGCTTATGATATTATTAATGATAACACGTCCGGGGTGTTACACCCCATTACATTGTATTATACCTTGGGATAGGAATGGAATTCGTCTTGAAGAAGAAACCTACAAAGTTGACATGCTAGTTAAATATAGAAATAATTAAACATTTGAAGTAACTAACCACTATCTTTTGATGTAGGTATCAAAGGCTTAAATTCGAGGACGTATTTCCCTAAAGAAGAAGGAATGATAGATATCAAGGAAGGGCTCTAAGAAGAGAAGGAAAAGATCCCTCAATCAAGCCAAAAGAATCAAAGGAGAAAATAGCTAAAGAGGATGAACTTATCATTGGGCTTGGAATACCTATGAGGGGAAGAGTAAAGAGACCCTAGGAGCATTTAGAGGTGATCAACACACTACAATCTCAAGGCCAAAGTGATAGAAGATAGCTCAAGATGGTGCATTTGATTCAAGTGGAAAAAGGCCCAACCTAATAATGCACCAATATGGGCTTGCAACCTAATTTTACTTAATTTTATTTAAGTGTCTTAGGGTTGATTTTAATTGTAATAAATGAGTTGGTTTGATGCTAATTAGGAGCCCACATTTTAATTGTACAATAATGTTATTTTTATGTAAGTTGTCATTTGGGCCTTTTTCTCATGTTTCTTAAGATTAAGGTTAGCCACCAACCCTATTAGAAGAGGTGTGTCATCTAGGAATTCTATAAATAAGGATGTAATTCCTATCATTTTGAGGGTTGAATAATATTTGAGGTTTACTCCATTGTGAGTGTGGGTAAAGCATGCTTCCTCTTTCCTCTTTTTGGTTCTTGAATTAGACCTAACTTTGAATCTTATCAAAGGTTTCCATACCTTTGTGATGATTCCTCGCTTGGCTTATCACTCTCTTAGAGTGTGGCACTTCATTTCCCATCTATTCCATCTTTTCTATTTCTTTTGTTATTTTATTCATCTTGTTCTTTTTTGCGCAATTGTTTAATTGTTTTAAATTCCTTTGCACTAATTTCATCTCTTCTACATTGTTTTCTTTTATTTCTGTAATTCATTGTTACAAGATAACCAACTCAAGAACAATTTGTAAAAACATTATGACTCCTTCCGAAGATCATATCATATGGTATAGGAATTAGATTGTTTGTACGGATTGTCCTTGAGTTGGTTATCTTGTAACAAGGAATTATAGAAATAAAACATAAGATGAAGATAGATAGTTAAAATTAGCGTAAAGGAATGTAAAACATTTATATCAATGGCGCAAACAAGAACAAGATAAATGAAGTAACAAAAGAAATATAAAAAAAGACAAATAATAAATGGAAATGAAGGCGTCACACTCTAGGAGAGTGAAAAGCCAGACAAGGAATCGCCACAAAGGTATGAGAACCTTTGATAAGATTCAAAGGAGGTTTTAATCCAAGAACCAAAAGAGGAGCCATGCTCTAATCACACTCATAATGGAATAAACCTCAATATTATTCAACCCTCTAATGAAAAGGATTATATCTCTATTTATAGAGGTTATTCCAAGGTATTAGTCACACAAGGAGGCTAATCCTAATTTTAAGAAACATAAGCAAAAGGCCCTAACAAGCTTAAGGCCCAAATTATAATTTAAATTAAACTAAAAAGAACTTAATTTAGAATTAAAACTTGGGCTCTTAATTTATCATCAATCAAAAACTAATATTTGGTGACATGAACCCAGTCAGTTGGAGGGGCAGCTCTATGTGCTGGTCCCTACGATCCCAACGACGAATAAAGGGTCGGAGCTTTCGGGTCCAATTATCCATTTGTTTCCCTCGCAGGGATAGGTCATGCACGCCTGTCAACTTCCTTGGACTTCCAGGGATGGTGTGGAAGCATATCACTGGCGTAGTTGCCATCCACAATAGTAGCTCATGCTCAGTAGCACCAGGAAATGATACCCTGCATACGGCTGCCATACGACCTGAACAAAACAGTTAAACACACAATTACAAAAGAACAATGATTATAACAAATGCAAATTATCCAAAACTTAAGCAAATAACAATCACGTACCTCATCTCGAGCAAGGGAATCTAACATAACCCGATACACAAAAGGTTGTGTGGAATATACCTCTCTAAAGCATTAAACCTAAATTTTAAATAAATGACATTAATAAAAGAAATAGGTGGAAAGGTAATTAATAAAAGAAAATAAGAACGCATACCTGTGGCCGTAATGCCACTCCTGATGAGTAGGCTGAGGTATAGCTGGAGCAATGGGTGGAAATCTGAGCCACGCCCATATCTGCAGTAGCACGTGACACCCACCGATGTCACTCCTATCCAGATCTGTACACTCGCACATTTGTCTGAACAAATGTGCGAGGACCGCAGATCCCCAGCTATACCTGGCTATATCAGTCATGTCCCCTGCTAGCAAAGGGACATAGCGACAACCGATAGTGCTTCCGCCGGATCTGTCGCATAGAAGCCATGCTCCAATGATGAGCGCGATGTGAGCCTTCGAAAACCTTATGACTTCGACCAATTCCCCTCCCACCTCGTCCCACCGCGCGTAATTCCTATCAAAGTAGGACAGCCACAGTAATCCTCCTCTAACCTCAGACTCCAGAGCAGGATGACCAAATATCTCCTCGATGATGCTGGGTCAGTCGTCAGACGTAGCTCCCGTCTTCCAACGTGATGGTCATCTCTCCCTGTGGCATGTGAAAGGTATGTGTCTCAGGTCTTCACCGCTCAACCAAAGCACTGATAAGTGGAGGATCGATCTGAAGTAAAGTTTCAAAAACAAATAAATAAAATACATTTATAGGAATTAATTTGCATGTACACTTATCCAATTACAAAATTTATACCTGAATATGTCGCATGCGTGCGACATGTAAGAATCCTGCCTGCCCTAACATGACCGAAACGATTGCAGGAATATCGTTACAGTTTGGGCCCCCTGATATCTTACCACGCCGCGTCTTAACACACGATCTTTGTCCCAGTTCCACACAGCCTGTGAAACGTGACACTCTGGATACGCCTACGCAAAACCCCCCATTTATATGAGGTAGGCACTACATGGGTCGTCGGATCCAATGTCTGACCCTCGTCATCCGATCCAAACCGTGAAGATGCCGAAGATGATGAATCAGCCATCTATGAGACTATTTTATAGTTAATAAATCAATGTATTGTAATTAAATTATACGGTTGTATTATAATTAGCCTAAACTGAATGATTTAAATTAATTTTTAAAAAATGAAAAATAAATCCCAAAAACGTAAATTGTTGTACGTAACCAGTAAATGGTAACTTTATTTAATCCTGAAGTAGGTTGTCATTAAATTTTAATAATTTTAGGTTTAGAAGATTATAGAAAATTGCTAAGCCTAAAGAATAGTGTTTAGAATGGTTTAGAAAGCGGCTTCATTTGGTGTGCATATCAGGAATCTCCGAGTCTTTAGAATTGCAATGAAAATGGCATGTGGGTATGGGATAATCCGAATTTTGATGATGAATTAGAACCCTTTGTTTACTGCTTAAGAGTCTCAGAGTTGGTGGGTATGGAGTGTATACAACAGTACTCGTCACATTGTGTTCTTATGCAATTCCGAATGGATCAGGACATTCCTGGTATGCTAGCACATTACAATGAGAATCCTTGGATAAGTTATAGTCAGCCAGTAATGGATACAAATTTGTATTTGCAAGTTACCAATAGTTATACAAATTTGTATCCATCACAGGCTGACTATAACTTATCCAAGGATTCTCATTGTAATGTGCTAGCATACCAGGAATGTCCTGATCTATTCGGAATTGCATAACAACATGATTTGGGGAGTACTGTTGTATACACTCCTTACCCACCAACTCTGCGACTCTCAAGCAGCGACCAAAGGGTTCTAATTCACCATCAAAATTGTGATTATCCCATACCCACATGCCATTTTCATTGCAATTCTAAAGACTCGGAGATTCCTGATATGCACACCAAATGAAGCCGCTTTCTAAACCATTCTAAACACTATTCTTTAGGGTTAGCGATTTTCTATAATCTTCTAAACCTAAAATTATTAAAATTTAATGACAATCTACTTCAGGATTAAATAAAGTTACCATTTACTGGTTACGTACAACAATTTACGTTTTTGGGATTTATTTTTCATTTTTTTAAAATTAATTTAAATCCTTTAGAATAGGGTTTAGGGTTAGGGTTTAGGGTTTACGGTTTAGCGTTTAGGGGTTAGGGTTCATGGTTTAGGGTTTAGGGGTTCATGGATTAGGGTTTAGGGTTTAGGGTTAGGGTTTAGGGATTAAAATCTAACTCTAAACCTAACACTAAATCAATATCTTAACCATAAAATCTAACTCTTAACTTAATACTAAATCATAACCCTAAACTAGTCTAAATCATATCACCTAGCATCTAACAGTTTTCTACAACATAAAATAAATCATATGTCTCTAACGATTTTAAAAATCAACAACATAACATATTAAATATAA
>PYAF01002814.1:13209-35923 GCA_007407185.1 Glycine tomentella | reverse complement strand
CCACACCAAATGCTCCCTACTTCAGTTCATGCATTGTCTACTACTTTCATTAAGCCTAAGTTACCCAACATGCATCTTCAATAATAATAGCTAAGTCCTACTCCCGTAGTGTCCTCAACCCTTTAACCCACTCTAATACCCTAATCCCTTAGTGATATTGATTAGGTCAAGCATTAAATGATGCATTAAATGGTTGCAAACATACACTCCTATCCCTAGTTAATGTAAAGCTTGTCACTTTACCCAAGTCTAAGCACAAGGCCCCAATATTCCTATTGCCAACCCCAGCTCTTAATATCTAACTAGAGTGATCAATTCCAGAGAGATAGAACATGCATTCCATAGAATAAAATGAAATAACTTAGCATTAATAAAAGATAACATCCAATACAATCCCAAAAGAGGTTACATTCGGTGCTTAGCCCTAACTACAATGAAAAACTAGCCAAACCTCATAATGGGTGGCTGTGTTACAAAAGAAAATGGCATACCTAGCTGAAGCAAGGAAGAAGAAGATGAAGAAACCTCCACTTGAACCTTCACTCTCCCTAAACCCTCACTGAGGTACCCAAGCTTCCTAAAACCCTATTTTGTGCAGTTTCCCTCCAGTAGTTCGTGCATTCAATGCTGAGGGTGGAAGTATATATAGCCTAGCCTGTGAAATCTCTGTTTTGCCCTTAAATGCTGCTTCTGTCGACCTGTGGCACCTTTGGCGTGGGACTGGCACTCCAGGCGCCAGCTTCCAGTGAATATGGCGCCCCAAGCGTGAGGTTGGCGCCCCAGGCGCTGGCTGGCAATGGCTTTTGGCGCCCTGGGCACCAGAATGGCGCTCCAGGCACTGAACTCTAGGATTGATGGCGCCCCAGGCGCTGAGTTGGCGCTTCAGGCGCCGGGTTCCAGTGCTTTTGGCGCCTCTGGCGTGAGACTGGCGCCAACTTCCAGTGTGAATGGCGCTCAAGGCGCCACATGTGGCGCTGATGGCGCCACAGCTTCTGCAGACTTGGCTCTTTTATTCTGATTTTTGCTTAGTTTTGACACTTGTGGTTGCTTTCCTGTCAATTCATCACATTAGCTCAAACCATAACAAAACAGGGCAATTATTCATGCTTCATGCTCAATTCTTGCTCTAAAAAGCTTAGGAAAACCTTATATGCTAGGCGCATATCACTGTGTGACAACGGGAATCCAAATCCTTGGTAATGGTGCATCAGATATGAATTAACTCTACCCTAACCATTCTGCGACACGACACTTCCATTTGGAATCGCATACACAACTAATAGTAAATTACATGAACAAAAAAAATATTGTAACCCTTTTTTCTGATGTAAATGTGTAATAATACAATTTAGGTATACATTATGATTTATGTATAAATTACATAATCAATGCATGGAACTCTGCCTATGTGTGTTTGCATGCATTGTTTGTCCCAAGCCAGGAGAAAGGAGGAGGATTGGTGTTAGGTGTTGCGAATCAACCGTAAAAAAATTATTTTTTTTATAAGATGAAATTTTATGATATTTTGTTGGGGCGTACCCTTCATAGCAACAAGTTACATTAGGCTCTGGATGTAACGAAAAATGGGCTAAGGTCTTTGCCAAAAAGTAAGGCGCTACATCAGTCTCGAGATGTAATGATAAGTGAGCTAGGGTCCTTGCCGCAAAGCAAGGCGCTAGGTCTTCACCCGAATTGGTGACAAGTAGGCAAGGGTCCCAACACACAGATGAGCGAGCGTGGTGAGCAAACACCGCCCAGGGGTTAAAAATGCAATTGGGAAGCTGGAACATAGGAACATTAACAGGTAAACTGAGGAAGTTAGCATATGTTTTTGCTAAAAGGCAAGTGAATATTGTTTGCTTGCAAGAAACTAAGTGGGTTGGATAAAAGGCCAAGGAAGTGGATGACACTGGTTTCAAGTTGTGGTATACAGGTAAAACCATGAGTTGAAATGGGGTTGAAATTATGATTGATAGAAGTTTCAGAGATAAAGTCGTAGACGTCAAAAGAAAATATGACAGGATTATGATGATTAAGCTTGTAGTGGGTGATTTATTTTAAATATCTTTAGTGTGTATGCACCCCAAGTTGGAATGCAATTAAATGAAAAAGACCAATTTTGGGACTACTTGGAGGAGATTTTCAGAGGGATACCACGAGAGGAAAAGATTTTCATAGGAGGAGATCAAAATGGTCATGTTGGTAAAAGAAGTGGAGATTTTGATAGAATTCATGAAGGTTTTGACTATGGGATGGGAAATGAGACTGGAGAAGATATCTTGAATGTTGCACTAGTCTATTATTTGATGTTAGAGAACACTTTTTTTTTATGGAAAAAGGAATCTCATCTATTACTTATCATAGTGACCAAGCTTGAAGTGGGTGATTTAATTTTAAATATCTTTAGTGTGTATGCACCCCAAGTTGGACTGCAATCAAATGAAAAAAAATCAATTTTGGGAAGACTTGGAGGAGATTTTTAGAGGGATACCACTAGAGGAGACGATTTTCCTAGGAGGAGATCTAAATGGTCATGTTGGTAAAAGAAGTGAAGGTTTTGATTGAATTCATGAAGGTTTTGACTATGGGATGAGAAATGAGATTGGAGAAGATATCTTGAATGTTGCACTAGTCTATTACTTGATGCTAGCGAACACTTTTTTTTCTGGAAAAAGGAGTCTCATCTATCACTTATCATAGTGACCAAAATTGTAGTCAAATTGATTTCTTTATGGCTAAAAGAAAAGATATAAAGTCTTGTATCGACTACAATGTCTATGCTGGAAAATGTGTCACTACGCAACATAAGCTGGTAGTGCTAGAGGTTTGGTTCAACAAAGTAGTTAATATGAGGAAAAGAGTTCAAAACCCAAGGATAAGATGGTGGAAGCTAAAGGAGGGAAAATAAATAAAGTTTAAGGAAAACATGTTGCGTGAAGGACCATGAAAGTCTATTGGAGAAGCAAATGAAATATGGAATAAAATGATTTTGTGTGTCCAAAATATGGGAAGGAAGGTGCTAGGAGAAAGCAAAGGAAACAGAGTTCTTACAAAAGAAACATGGTGGTGGAATGGAGAGGTGCAGAAGGCAATTAAACAGAAGAATGAATGCTTTAGATCTTTGCATAAAAGTCCCAATGATGAAAACTTGCAAAAGTTTAGAGTAGCGAGAAAAATGCAAAGAAAACATTGCGGGAAGCTAGAAGCAAGGTTTTTGAAGATTTGTATAAAAATATTGGGAGCAAGGATGGTGAAAAAGGTATATACAAACTTGTAAAAATGAGGGATAAGAAGAGTAAAGACCTAACCCAATTTAGATGCATCAAAGATGAAAATAAATAAAAAAAAATGGTAAGAGATGAAGATGTAAGTGAAATATGGCTAAACTACTCTTTAACAACCTTTTTAATGGGGATGGCGATAAAAGTGAGGTGGACTTGGAGGATGCTTATGATGATTTGAATAGAAGATTTATGCGTAGAATTAATATACATGAAATTAAGGAGACTTTGAAGAGGATAAAAAATAATAAAGCTTTAAGAGTCGATGACGTCCCTATTGAAGTGTGGAGATGCTTGCGAGATGTGACAATAAAATGGTTGACCAATCTTTTCAATAAGATATTTTAATCAAATAAGATGTCTAATGCTTGGAGGAAAAGTATGCTTGTGCCTATTTACAAAAACAAGGGAGATATCCAAAATTGTTTTAACTATAGAGGCATTAAGCTCATGAGACATACTATGAAGTTGTGGGAGAGAGTTATTGAACACCGTTTGAGGAGGGAGACCAGGTTTCTATAAATCAATTTGGATTTATGCCAGGAAGATGTACCATGGAAGATATTTTCTTGATACGACAATTAATGGAAAGGTATCGAGAAAAGAAGAAAAACTTACATATGGTGTTCATAGATCTTGAAAAAGCATAGATAAGATCCCAAGAAAAGTTTTATGGTGGACTTTGAGAAGAAAAAAGTATCATTAAAGTATGTTAATGCAATCAAGGATATGTATGATGGGCTACCACATTTGTAAAAGCTTGTAATGGAACATCAAGGTATTTTCCTATCACGGTAGGTGTACACCAAGGTTCGGTTCTTAGTCTTTATCTCTTTGCCCTAGTGATAGATGAACTATCAAAATATATTCAGGAGGAAGTGTAGTGGTGTATGTTGTTTGCAGATGATATTGTGTTTATTGATGAGACCAAAGATGATGTTAATAGGAAACTTGAATTGTGGAGAAACACTTTGGACTCTAAAAGATTCACAATAAGCTAGAGCAAGATTGAGTATATGTAGTGTGAGTTTTCGCTGGTAAGAGATAGTGATCAAGACCCCGTACATCTACTTGGTCAAGAGGTACCAAAAAAAGATGCTTTTAGATACATTGGATAAATTTTTCAAAAAAATAGAGAGATTGATGAGGATGTAAATCATAGAATCAGAGCAGGGCGGATGAAATGACAAAGTGCATCTGGATTTTTATGTGACTGTAAAATTCTCCTTAAGTTAAAAGGAAAATTCTATAGAACAACTGTAAGACCTGCAATGTTACATGGAGTTGAATGTTGACCAGCACATAGGCAACATGAGCATAAAATAGGGGTAGCATAAATGAGGGTGTTAAGGTGAATGTGTGGTTATACAAAGATGAATAAGGTAAGAAATGAAGATATTAGACGAAAGGTAGCAGTAGTACCGGAAAGTGAAAAGATGAGAGAGCATAGATTGGACACGTAATGAGGTGACCCCTGGATGCTCTTGTAAAAACAAGAGTCTGTTACCAAGAGCTCGACACAAAGAGAGGAAGATGTAGACCAAAACTTACCTGGGAAAAGGTAATTAAACAAGATTTAATGATGTGAGATATAAATTAGTGGAAGGTGTGTCTTAGGATGAAATGAAGAAAAGCTATAAATTTGGTGAAGTGTTAGACTTATTATTATCTCCATGTTCCAAACAATCCCTTTTTAGTTATTTTCCTCTTCATTTTTTCCCTCCTTCTTTGTAACACCCCGTAGGCCTCCGACGTGTTATCATTAATAATATCAGATTAGCGCATAAAACATAGTTTATAAAACTTAGCGGAAGCACATAATCACTTTTCTTGATACATTATGTATGGAATCACAAATATAAAGCATCTCACACACATAACATACATCTATCACGCCCCTGCTGATCCAGTTTTTCATATCATACATCATAAAGACAGATAACTACAAGACTTAGGCATATAATCACATGTACAACAAATATATACTCAAGGAAAGTCTCATATCATAAACTCAGATAGTTCTGTACATATATACATCAGTATCCACACCACTCTGTGGGAATACAAAAGAATATCAGCCCTCCTCGAGGGTATACAGAACTATACATCAAAACAGAATCAAAATAGAGCCTTCAAGCTCTCCATGCCGCTCCTCAGTCAAGCAGCCTAGTCTCTGCTGGGCCCCTTGCCCTGAGACTGATCTTCTCTTCTAGAATGGTCACCTGAAATCATATAAAACCCCACACAGGGTGAGATAACATATCTCAGAAAGCTCAGGGTCCTTGGGAAATCATTCCCACCTTGGCTCACAGATCCACAACACACATACAGGCAAACACATCAAACATGCCTCATTGGCCTGGCCCTCTGGCCCTCATCATATCATAATAATCATCAACATAATCATAATCTCAACACATGACAGGTGGCAGAGCTCCTCAATGCCTGGCGGAGCTCCTCAACGCCCTGACGGAGCTCCTCAACGTCAGTACCTGTCAAGATATGACAGAGCTCCTCAATGCCATGGGCGGAGCTCCTCAATGCTGGTAGTCATCTATTGGCCAATGGGCGGAGCTCCTCAACGCCTTGAATACCCGGCAGAGCTCCTCAATGCCGGTATTCATCTATTGGCCAACAGATATCTCAATCATAGCATACATATATCCAATGCAGATGCATATAAAATCAATCCAAACAATGCCATAGCCAATGCGTGCAGTATGAATCATGACCAACACTCCCCAGGAGTGTGGTGTGCAACCAAAGCGGGAATTCATCCCCCAGAAACACTGAACTTACCTGGTAAGGGATTACTCTGCAGTTCCTTCCCAGGTCTGTGGCTCCCGCCACCAACAGTCTCAGAATCAAAGCCTAATCAAGGCACATGCACAACTCATATCAAAATAAGCCATCAGGCATACAATTCACAGAACATATTATATCAGAATTCCCCTATCCTAGGGTTCAATCAAACTCAGCCTACCCGAACTTTGGTGCGATCCGCGCCACCTCCCGCGCCATCCGCGCCACAATGTCGGTGGTTCGGCGCTAACAGTGCCAACCCCGTGCCATCAACGCCAACTTCCTGAGACCTGTGGCGCCACCCGCGCCACCTCTGGCGCCATCAGCGTGAAAATCCAGAGAAAACTGATTTTCCAGGGCACTTCTGGCGCTATCAGCGTGATCCTTGACGCTATCAGCGTCAACTCCTAAAACAAATGGCGCTATCCGCGCCAACCTTGGCGCTGGTCGCATGGAAATCTAGAGAAAATGGGTTTTCCAGGCCACTTCCCGTGCTAACCGCGCGACCTCTGGCGCGACTCGCGCTGGCTGGAAAACCTCTGGCGCCCCTGGCGCCACATTGACGCCCCTAGTGTCAGCTTCCAGTGGGTCTGGCACGATCAGCGCCAGCTCTGGCGCCATCCGCGCTAGCCCTCCACAGGGTTTTCTCATGTGAATCCCCGCGCGACAGTGCGGGGTTAGGTGCCAAGAATGAGGGTCCTTACATTCTTTCATCCCTCTTTTCTTTTATCTTACTTTCTTTTCTTTTGTCTTTTTCCCCTTTTCCTTCCTTTTTTTTCAACTTCCCCGTATCTATCATTGGGTTCATCTACCACCAACCCTAATTAACTTGGGTTAAAGGTGTTATTGATGTTGATGTTAATGATATACATAATCAATGCATGGGCTTAAAAACACCCTCCCAATAGAAGATTCAAGTTAGGAATATCTTTTAGTTATAATGAAAGTTGTGAATATACTACACAATTTTGACCTTATTCTTTAGTCTAATCTTCAAAATGAATGGCATGTATCCCCAAACACTCCCGTTGAACTAAGGAACCAGCCAAATTTTGAAAACTATCTTTGATCACATATAAAATTGTATCGAGTCTTCTCCTGTAATGACAATAGAATGTTCTTCACCATCCAACCCTTTCCCACCATTTGTTCAATCAAATTAGATGTATCCCTTTCTGCGGATTTCTTTGCATCCTCAACAATTACAAACCAATCCTCCATTGTTGAGTTTGATGCATGGCTTTGCTCTATAATAATCTCCCACCTAGTATTATTCATAAGTAGAGCCCTTCTGATGTAGCAAGCCTAAAAATTCCATTTTGTTTTTAAAGTGTCATATCAAAAGATCATTAAAATGAGGAAAATTGGTTTCAGGTCAGAGTTTTTACCTCCAAAAGTAAATGGAGGGTATTTTATTCCAGCTAAAATCAAATTAATTTATTGGATTTGGATCCTTTTATGTTGGATAAGTGCTAACAACACACTCTCTAATACATTCTTTCAAACACACTCTACTGTTGATTAAAATTTATTAATAATTACAAAATCATGAGTAGGACTCTATAAGCACAATTTTGTGATTTTTAATAAATTTCAGTTAATAATAAAAAGTGTGCATTAAAAAGAGTGTTAAAAGAAGTGTTTTTTCTAGAATTTATGTTTTGAAAGTAAAAGATACAAAAGAAAGTTTAAGGGACCCATCACAAACAGTCGTGGGTCATACTGTAATTGTTTGTCTTTCTCATAACAATAGAGGATCCAAATTCAATCAACTATTAGTAATGGTGCATTAATAATAAAATAGTTGAAAAAACATCAAGAAGGGGTGGTTATAACCCATGATTATATGTACTGCTTCGGCTCCTTCGCATATGGAAAGACGGATAAACGGTTAGAAGGTTTGCCACCAAAAGAGAAGAAAAATACAAACAATCAGAAATGCTACTTTATAGGATGTTATGAGGAAGAATATGTCCACTAGGATACTCTCATTTCCAATTCTTTTTAATCCTTCAAAGATCTCCACGCATACTGATACGGTCCAACCTGTAAAATATAGGAACACTTCACACTTAACCAAGGGGGGTGAATTGGTTAGGTTTGGTAAATTAAAAATTTCTTAGACAAAATCAGAGTTTCCCTTTAGGATCTTTATCACTTTTGAAACCAAGAATCCTTATTCAATCAAATGCTTAGTCCAAGGTATCCAATAGCTCAAAATTGAATTGATAAACAAAGCAATATAATAAAGATGGATAGCATATAATCAAGATAGAGATAAGAATCAAAATACAAAAGATTTATACTGGTTCACTTCAAACAATATGAAGCTACATCCAGTTTTCTTCCACTCAACACTAGAATGGAGTTCCACTATTATAAAAAATATTCTTACAAGCTTTTACAAGAATCTCGTCTTTATCAACCCTAGATAAAGAACTGAAATCTAAAACCCTATTAGACTTCTAAGGAGAAAGATCCAGAGAACACTACTCTGATCTTTAAGCTAGAGAACCCTTCTCTAGTCCCAAGCTTTAAGAATCAAAATTATAATAGCCAATTCAATACAAATTCAGAAAAGAATTACAACCACTAAGTTAAGGAAAGAAAACACTTGATGATCTAGTGAATGATATGCACATGAATGAATATACCAGGTTGAATGATGAAAAACAAACTCAGAACATCTCCTTCCTTAATCTTTGAAAAGAATCTTCTTGCTACAAGAATCACTTAACAACCCATAAGTGTTTTAGTGAAAGCAAGAACTCATAGAATCCAGAAAATCACTAAGAATGTGTTTAGAAAGCTTATGTAGGCTCAGAATACGAATTGATCAAGTTACAAAACAAGCTGAGTCAAGGTTCTATTTATAACAAACTTTTGTAGCTGTCAGTAATCGATTAAACGCGCCCAGTAATTGATTATTTCACTTATGTAATCGATTAAATTAACCTTGTAATCGATTAAAGTGTTCAAGAGAATTCTGGATATGGGCAACAAACAAAATAATTGATTATTCCCTTTTGTAATCGATTAAGACAGGAAGCTTCCTAAACTATAAATACACTATGTAATCGATTACGGATTCTGGTAATCGATTAATGCAGCAAACATGTTAAGCACAAGCATATGATGTAATCGATTACTAACTTTGGTAATCGATTAAGATAGGAAGATAGATTTTTCTATTTTGCCTATGTAATCGATTATAGCTCTTTGGTAATCGATTAAACTGTTCATCAAGGCAGTTTATAAGTAAACTAAGGTAAAATAATTGATTAATCTGATACGTAATCGATTAGATTGTTCTTGAAAAGTTTTCCAGAATGAACTAAGAACAAAATAAACGATTATTACTTTAATGTAATCGATTAAATCAGTAAAAACTTATTTTTCCAAAAACCTTTGATTTAATTCAAAACCTTAATCAATTTATCAAAGCCTTGTGAATTCTATTAGTCAAATTAATTGACTTAATGAATGATGTGAATGCAATGCACTTGGATCACCAGAAATGCTTCTTCCTTTTACATTTAATCACAAATATCTTCAAGGCTTCAATGCATGTTGAAAGCTCAAAACCAAGCTTGATTCTTTGTCCATTCTTCAAATGACTTCTTTGAAACCAACAATCTCCCCCTTTTTGGCTTTAAACATGCCAAATCTTTAGTTGGTTAACAGTAAGGTTTCAAGTTAATTATTGAATGAATTTGAAGGACCTTGAGCTTTGCAAACCTAAAAATTTTTCAATTCCTTTTGCCAAGAGCAAGTGTTAAAAGCATCTGTGATTCAAGTAGCATTCATTTACAAGTCTTATGTATTGATTAGATTCATTTTAACATCACAGCTCCCTCTAAATCTCAGCATCCATTCAGTTCAAAATTTTGGGCAAAAATGAAACAAAAAATAGGGGCAAACAGAGCATAATGCAGAGCATGCTTAATTAATCAATTCTCCCCCTTAATCAAACATTTCTCCCCCTATTTGGCTTGTTAAAAGTCAAAAACATTAAAGGCACAACGGATAATGAACTGAAAATATTATATTAAGCATAAGGGAGCCATTACATAGTGAAACTTAAAACAACCATAGTTCAAATAAAAAAAAATTGAAAACTGAAAGGAAACTACAAAATCCTAGAATTCTACAGAAGCATTATCATTCATGTTTGCTTCTATGGTATCTAGCCTATCCATGTTTTCTTCTAAAGCCTCATGTGTTTCAGCTTTGAAGTCCTCTTGCATCTTGAGCATAGAGTCCATTTTCTCCAGCATCAAGGACTCAAACTGTGAATACAATGGCTGTTGAGGATTCCTTTCCTCTTCTTCAGAATCAGCCACTTGTTGTCCTTCAATATCAGCAGCAGCAGCAGTAGGAGGAGGGGCTTGACCAGCCATGATCCACCCATCAGGGGTCTTTCTCATCCCATCTTGGTGAGATGTTTTTCCTTAATTAAGTTGTTTCTAGAGTTGGTGTTATCAACCACTCCATTTTCAATAGCAATGTTGAAATGGTCAATAAACCTAGACACCAGCACTGGGTAGGGAAAAGGATAGTTGACTAACCTTTTTGATTTAAGCATAATTTCTTCAAAAATAAGTACCCAATTCATGGGTATGTTGTTCTTCAAACCATAGACCAATTGAAGGTCTTCATCTGTTGCTTGGGCATGGTTGGTAGCCCTAGGAGTGATTACATATGTAATGATGTAATGAGGAGTCTATCCTCAGGGGTCATAGGTCCAGTACCTAATCTTTGTCCATTTTGCTATACCCATTTGGTTCCTCATCTAACTTCCTAGCACCCTTACAGATGACACCAGCCATAGTCTCCCATATTTCAGGGGTAATCTCCATTGTCACACCCTTGACTTTGGAGACCATGTTTCCCTGCATAGACCCTTTGGCACAGGTGTAGAACACCTTCACCAAATCAGGGTAGAATGGGAATTGGAATCCCTCCCTAATGAACCAATCTAACTCAAGGTATTTAGGAGAGGCTATGGGTTTGGTTGCATTGAACTGTAAATAGTTCATTTTGTCAGACTCTGTGGAGAACCACAAATCAAGTCTGTTTGGGGGTTGAGGTGGAGGTGGGTTGGATGAAGATTCACCCACTTTTCTCTTAGAGGACCTAGCACGTTTTGGTGTAGGGTTTGACATGGTTTCTGAGTGATGGTTTGGACACAAGAAAGTACAGAAACTCAGAAATTTCAGAGAGAGGAGATAGACAATGGTGCAGATTTTCATCGAAGCAATGCACTATACATAGGCAAAATTGAGGCTCCTAACATCCATATTTTTGAAAAAATAGCTGTTGGTGACAGTTAAAGCACTTCAGTGGCCTTGGATTTCCTTTGGATTTGGTTGGTCAGTTACATTTTCAGAGAAAAGCTGTCAGAAAACATTCAATAGCATAAATAATCGATTATTTCCTTAAGTAATCGATTATTTTGGCACCTTTGGGACACAAAAATTGCACGTGGTAATTGATTATCCCGTGTGGTAATCAATTATTTCCCTACCAGTCAGAGGTAGAAGATGACATGTAATCGATTATATGCTAATGTAATCGATTATATCATAGATTTGGGATTTTATCAAGTATCAGAGCTTTGTGTAATCGATTATCTCGAGTGGTAATCGATTATTCCAGGAGGGTTAAAACTTAAAAGCACATGTGTAATCGATTACCTACTTGTAGTAATCGATTATTCCAGGAGACACTTTAAAATGGAAAATGGATTTTTTTCACTGTAATCGATTATCCCGTGGTGTAATCGATTATTCCAGAGGGAATCAAATTTTAAATATGAAGAATAATCAATTACCAGATCAATATAATCGATTACTTGAGCACAACTTGCACAAATAATGTGATTTTAATGAATTTAATCAATTAACTGCGGTGTAATCGATTATTACAACAAATATATCAGAAATAGAGCATTTTTGCAGATCAATTTGAATTTCAATCAATTCATTGATAAATGCAGCAGTGAGGCTTCAAATAGTCATGGAAAAGCATACTTTAAATAAGCTAGCATATATTATTTTCATCAAAAATACCTAGCACGTTTCTAAATGCATAAAATCTATCCTTTGGCAATGGTTTAGTGAATATGTCAGCAAGATGATTATGGGTATCAATGAACTCAACCTTGATGTTACCTTTCTGCACATGATCTCTTATGAAGTGATGTCTAATTTCAATGTGCTTGGTCCTAGAGTGCATGACATGATTCTTTCAAATATTTATTGCACTTGTGTTAGCACAAAGTAGTGGTATCTCCTTAAGATCAACTCCATAATCTTGCAATTATTGCTTAAGCCATAGGCTTTGTGCACAACAACTCCCAGCTGAGATATATTTAGCTTCAGCAGTTGACAAGACCACACAAGCTTGTTTCTTGCAATGCCATGGTATGAGTGAGTTTCCAAGAAGATGACAAGTTCCACTTGTGCTTTTCCTATCAAGTTTACATCCTGCAAAATCAGAATCAGAATATCCAATAGGATATCATTCTTATGCCTCTTGATGAACAAGGTTTTATCAACATTGCCCCTTACAAAAGATTGATCAAGTAGGAACTTACTCAATCTTTCATACCATGATCTTGGAGCTTGTTTCAGACCATATAGGGCCTTTTTAAGTTTAAAAACATTATTAGAATGTTTAAAATCAGAAAAACCTGGAGGTTGTTCAACATAGATGTCCTCCTCTATGTAACCATTTAAAAAAGCACTTTTGACATCCATTTGATAAAGTTTGAAATCCATTAAGCATGCATATGCAAGTAATAGCCTAATTGCTTCCAATCTTGCATGCATCTAATGTTCATCTTGTAAGGCATGATTAATATCTTTAGGTTCAATTTGAGATACAAAAGCCATATCACAACATAAATTTCTAAGAGAAGATCTAGTAGAGACTCCCTTTGAAACTTCTCCAATAATATTGTCTAGTGAAAGGTCTCTTGTAGTTCTCCACTCTTTTAGCTCTTGATTGGAAGTTGATGGAATTGCTTCAGCACTAGGTTCACCTTTCTCATTAATAGATAATTTCTCTACCTGGACATTTTCTTCCAATTGACCTGCATCTACATCACAATCTTTTTCTTCTTTTGAGGGGTTAGATTCATCACAAATTACATGAACAGATTCTTCCATGCACATGGTTCTTTTGTTGAAAACTCTATATGCTTTACTTTGCAATGAATATCCAAGAAATATAGCTTCATCAGCCTTTGCATCAAACTTTCCTAGTGATTTTTTCCCATTATTTAAAACAAAATACTTGCAACCCAAAGTTCTTAAATGAGAAATATTGGGCTTCCTTCCTTTGTATAACCTCATAAGGGGTTTTCTTCAAGATGGGTCTTATGAGTAATCTATTTAAAGTGTAACAAACAGTACTTATTGCATCAGCCCAAAAATACTTTGGTAAATTTGTCTCATTTAGAAGTGTTCTTGCACCTTCTTCAAGTGATCTGTTTTTCCTCTCCACAACACCATTTTGTTGGGGTGTTCTTGGAGCTGAAAAATTGTGGTTAATTCCATTTTCTTCACAGAATTTTTTAAAATGTTCATTTTGGAATTCTCCACCATGGTCACTTCTAATTGAGATAATTTTATAACCTTTCTCATTTTGAACTAGCTTGGCCAATTTTCTAAAAGCATGGAAAGCATCACTCTTGGATTTCAAGAACAAAGTCCAAGTAAATCTAGAGTAGTCATCAACAATAACAAGTCCATAGTAATTATCACCTAAACTCATGGTTCTAGAAGGACCAAACAAATCAATGTGCAGTAATTCAAGTGGTCTTGAGGTGGAAACAATGTTTTTACTTTGAAAAGAGATTTTTGGTTTGTTTCCCCTTTTGACATGCATCACAAAGTTTGTCCTTTTCAAATTTGAGTTTTGGTAGGCCAATTACTAAGTCCTTTTTAATAAGTTTATTCATATGGTACATGTTAATGTGGCTAGCTCTCCTATGCCACAACCAAGTTTCATCTAACTTACTCACTAAGCATGTAGTCTTGTGGAATAATGCATGGTCTATGGAAAGCAAATAAATGTTATCTTTTCTTTTGCCAACGTGAATTACTTCTCCACTTTTACCATCACATATTATGCAACAATCTTGATTGAAAGAAATTTTAAAACCTTTGTCACATAGTTGACTTATGCTTAGTAGATTATGCTTCAAGCCTTCAACATAGAATACATTGCTGATTTTTGTGTTCAAGCTGTCACCAATATTTCCTTCACCTATTATCTTCCCTTTGTTGTTGTCTCCATAAGTAACATAGCCCCCATCTTTAAGTGTAAGATTTTTGAGCAAGGACTTGTCACCTGTCATATGTTTTGAGCAGCCACTATCAAGATACCATAAGGAGGAGCTTGCTTTAAGACATACCTACAAAAAAAAAAACAAATCAATTCATAGGAGGAGGTACCCACTTGAGGTTGGGTCCAAAGGGGTTAGTTGCTTGCTTTTTCTTTTCTACCCAAATACATGCATCATTTGGTACATAGAATCTTCTTGCAAAACATTGGTAAGATGTATGTCCTCTCTCCATACAATAGTGACAAACAACAACTTTATATGAATTTCTAAAGAACCTATTTTGATTGAATCTTGGTTTCTTCTTCTTCTTCTTCTTCTTCTTCTTCTTCTTCTGTTTTGGAAGCACAAATGTTGTTTTTTGAACATTTTTAAAACTCTTTTTGTACCCCAATCCAGAAGTGTCACCAAACTGTTTTTAAGCACTCAACATATCTTTCAAATCACATTTTCTTGTTGAGTTTTTCCAAGATATCAATCAACTCATTATTCTTTGAAACAATCTGCATATATTTTTCTTCTTGATTAAGTCTATACTCATCAAAAAATTTTTTACAGCATTTCATATTGTCAATAGTTGTAGAGGAAGAGGTGCAAACACAACCACTTGATTCATAACTTGAAGTAGTTTTTCGTTTTCTTCCTTCAAGTTACAAACTTCAATTTGTAATTCCATTATTTTTGCAAGATGATTCTCAATATTTTTCTTAAGCTTATTGTTGGATTTAGCAAGCTTTTTAACCTCTTTATGCATCTCTTGAAGAGCAAAAATAGCCTGATCAAGTTCAGAGATTACCTCATCATCTTCTTCTAAGAGATCATCATTTCCTTCATTGACAATTGAAGTAAGGCACATGTTAGCTTCCTCTAATTCAGTGGAGGAATCGGAAGTTGTAGAATCATTGTCCTCCCAAGCAATATAGGCTCTTCTTGGCTTTGCTTCTCTCTTGCATTTGCTGTCACTTTGTTGTTTCTTTAAGTAGATTGAACATTCTGAGTTTATATGGCCATGTTTCCCACATTCAAAGCATGTGAAGTTATTGTCAACCTTCTTGATGTTGCTACTATTGTTGTTGGTATTGCTCTTATTATTTCTTGTGAATCTCTTGCCCTTATTCTTCTTTAGAAACTTGCTAATTTTTTTCACAATTAAGTTCATGCTTTCTTCATCTTCCTCATTACTTGAGTTTTCTTCTTTTTCCACCTTAGGTGCTGCAGCCTTTAATGCAATTCCTTTTCATTTTCTATCTGCATCTTCACCAAAGGTTAGTTGAGATAATTCTAATTCATACTCAAGTAACTTACCAAAGAGAGCAGCCATGGTCATTTGTGAAAGATCTTTGGATTCTTTGATAGCTGTCACTTTTGGTTGCCATGCTCTAGTGAAACACTTCAAGATTTTGATGTTTAATTCCTCAACATCAAAGGTCTTTCCAAGTCCCAAAAGATGATTCACTATGTGTGTGAATCTTGTTTGGAGTTGAGAAATGCTTTCATTTTGGTTCATTTTGAACATCTCATATTCATGTATCAAGGAGTGCTTTCTTGATCTCCCCACATCTCCTTGGCACTGGTACATCTAACTGTTATAAAGAATTCATCAGAAGAAAGAGCAGAAGTTATCATATTTTTGGCCTTAAAATCATATTGAGCAATCCTTTTTTCTTCGTCATTCATCTCATCCTAATCTTTGGGAATCATGTTATTATCAACAATTTTGATGGGCACCCTAGGACCTTTTTCTATTGCATTCCAAGCACCTGGGTCATTGGATTGAATAAAGATCTTCATCCTATTTTTCCAAAAACTGAAATGTTCCACTTCAAACAAAAGAGGTCTGTTTAAAGAAGCACCTTCCTTGAAGGTTATTTGTGAAGTATTCATTTTTTGAAAATAAAATAGTGATCTTGAGTAACTTTCAAGAACCAGCTCTTGATGCCAATTGTAAAATATAGGAACACTTCACACTTAACCAAGAGGGGGGGTGAATTGGTTAGGTTTGGTAAATTAAAAATTTCTTAGACAAAATCAGAGTTTCCCTTTAGGATCTTTATCACTTTTGAAACCAAGAATCCTTATTCAATCAAATGCTCAGCCCAAGGTATCCAATAGCTCAAAATTGAATTGATAAACAAAGCAATATAATCAAGATAGATAACATATAATCAAGATAGAGATAAGAATCAAAACATAAAAGATTTATACTTGTTCACTTCAAACACTATGAAGCTACATCCAGTTTTCTTCCACTCAACACTAGAATGGAGTTCCACTGTTATAAAAAATATTCTTACAAGCTTTTACAAGAACCTCCTCTTTATCAACTGTAACGCCCTGTACATAACCAAGGTCATTAACCTGCCTTAATTACTATCATTAATTATAATCATCAGAGTTTAAGAGAGTTTGGAAGGATAATATAAGAGTGACGTTATCAAATGTCACTAACATAACCATTATACATTATAATATGGTGAATACACATAAAATCTCTATTTAAGTACAAAACTGTACATACATTTCCCCTCAGGGTACAAAATAAAACCAAAGGCAGTATACAAAACATCAGAGCCACAAGCTCATGTCATCTAGGCCTAAGGTTTACAAATAACAGCTATCCCTGCATAGGCTTCTTGCCTTGGGATCTATCTGCTCCTCCTGAGGAGTCACTTGCAAGAATATAAGTCCCACAAAAGGGGGTGAGATATAAAATCCCAGTAAACTCAGGACCCTTAAAGGTATTTCCTTCCCCTGGTTCACTTCCAAACATATACATAGAAATAGTATATCTAAAACAGTCATTCTCAGATTCAATACCAAAACATCATTCAGACAAACATCAAGCAGCCAAAGGTCTCAATTCACATCCACCTGTCAATAATCAGGTGACCCAAGCACGGCCTACAACCGTTCATAGCATAAATCACTAATCTGCAGAGGCTACATCTAGGTATATAGGAACATCTCCACTTAGGAGGCTACATCTATATACTAGGAACATCTCATGCCAGGATCTCAACAATCTATATGAGGCTACATCTGTATATATAGGAACATCTCCACTCTGGGAGGCTACATCTATATAACAGGAACATCTCATAATCTATCTCAACACAATTGCCTGAGGAAGCTACATCTGTGTATATAGGAACATCTCCATTCGGGAGGCTACATCTATATCACAGGAACATATCACAACAGGTCTTACTCAATCTCATGTCATCTATCCTACTACCATAGGATTCAATTCATTCACAGAAATCACATTCAATTCTAATAGTCCATCATGCATATCATAGTTTCGCATTCCATTCCACGCATCTCAAATCAACACCAATCATTCCCCCATCACAGGGTTCAAATCACATTTCAAGCATCTCATTCCCATGCACATCAATTCAACAATCAATCACACAGTATACAATTTTCATGTACATGTATTTGCTCACATCAGAACCATCACTCCTTCTGGAGCATGGTGGAACACAGTAAGGACATACATACAAGAACCAAGAGCTTACCTGCTCTAGGCAAAACACCGGCTCCCCCGGTCTTGTGGTCACCACCACCCGAACTATCAAGCTCACGTCCTACATAAGAGTAAATACATAATGTATCAGTAACGGTCCTAAGCCGTTAAAATGAAAGGAACCTATAATCCTTTCCCCGTAACACATAACTAATCACTTCACAAGTGATTCTCAGACCCTCAATAGGATCCCTCTCAGCCTACTCAAGGCTCTAGAGCCTCTCCTAAGACTCTGATCAGGCTGATATAAAGCATATCCCTGCTTTATCCAGATCAACTTCAAGCTTTTCATTATAACCAATTCAGCTTATAAACAACATCTATACTATCCCATGAGCAACTTTATCATCTGCTCTAAGGTTCAAAATGGCCATACATCCAGCCCTTTCTCTATATATGTATAGCTCAGAGCCAAAATCAAACTTCATCAATAATGATTTCTGAAGGCTCTAACTTCATCAAAACAACCCCCTGAACACAATTCTCTACAGGACCCTGGGCTAATTCTAGCCCCAGCTCATATGGGTCTCTATTCATGAGAACTCCCAAAATCAAAATCAAACGGAGAAACTTGAGTTTCTTACCTCAAAGGTGACAAAGAAGACCCAAGGACAACCTCCTTGAACTCTGGTGTCCTTTCCACGTAGTGGGTCTCAGCCACTCTCAAGTTCTCTGAGCTTTTCTCTGGAGATTCCAAAACTCACTCAAAAGGGGTTTTTCAAGAGAACAATTGAATGATTCAAGCTTCCAAAGTGTTTTTCTCACAATCAAAGACTAAAGGAAGGTATTTAAAGCAAGAAATAGGGCCCTAGTGAGCTTGAACCAGTCTCTAATGGAGGTTAGGGCTGGAGAAGGAAGAAGAAGTCTTTTCTCTCTCCCAATTTTCGTCCAGAATGAGCTATTATAAGGCTGACCCAAAAGTCTCGCGCGGATCGTGCCATGTCCCACGCGGATCGCGCCATATGTTCAAAATCACAGCCTTGATTCGAACTTCCCACGCTGATCGCACCATAGCCACGCTGATCGCGCCATCTGTTCGAACCTCCCACGCTGTTAGCGCCATACCCCACGCGGATCGCGCGAGATGGCCGAAACCACTGCCCTAACTCGAGCCTCCAGCGCGGATCGCGCCAGACCCCACGCGGATCGCGCGAGATAGCCGAATCTGTCTATTGCTTTCTTCAAGCTCCCTTTTTGAATTTCTAATGCAAGATTATGTTTCCTAGTCATAAGGCTTAATCCCATGCTTAAAAATTCAAGGTATTACATCAACCCTAGATAAAAGAACTAAAATCTAAAACCCTATTAGACTTCTAAGGAGAAAGATCTAGAGAACACTACTCTGATCTTTAAGATAGGGAACCCTTCTCTAGTCCCAAGCTTTAAGAATCAAAATTATAATAGCCAATTCAATACAAATTCAGAAAAGAATTACAACCACTAAGTTAAGGAAAGAAAACACCTGATGATCCAGTGAATGATATGCACATGAATGAATATACCAGGTTGAATGATGAAAAACAAACTCAGAACATCTCCTTCCTTAACCTTTGAAAAGAATCTTCTTGCTACAAGAATCACTTAACAACCCATAAGTGTTTTAGTGAAAGCAAGAACACATAGAATCCAGAAAATCACTAAGAATGTGTTTCGAAAGCTTATGTAGGCTCAGAATACAAATTGATCAAGTTACAAAACAAGCTGAGCCAAGGTTCTATTTATAACAAACTTTTGCAACTGTCAGTAATCGATTAAACGCGCCCAATAATCGATTATTTCACTTATGTAATCGATTAAATTAACCTTGTAATCGATTAAAGTGTTCTAGAGAAATCTGGATATGGGCAACGAACAAAAATAATCGATTATTCCGTCTTGTAATCGATTAAGACAGGAAGCTTCATAAACTAGAAATACACTATGTAATCGATTATGGATTCTGGTAATCGATTAAACCAGGAAGCTTCAAAAATCATTTTTAACTATGTAATCGATTACTATATTTGGTAATCGATTAATGCAGCAAACATGTTAAGCACAGGCATTTGGTAATCGATTACTAACCTTGGTAATCGATTAAGACAGAAAGATAGATTTTTTTGTATAGCCTATGTAATCGATTACATCTCTTTGGTAATTGATTAAACTATTCATCAAGGTAGTTTATAAGTAAAAGAAGGTAAAATAATTGATTAATCCGATACGTAATCGATTACATTGTTCTTGAAAAGTTTTCCAGAATGAACTAAGAACAAAATAATCGATTATTACTTTAATGTAATCGATTAAATCAGTAAAAACTTATTTTTCCAAAAACCTTTGATTTAATTCAAAAACTTAATCAATTTATCAAAGCCTTGTGAATTCTATTAGTCAAATTAATTGACTTAATGAATGATGTGAATGCAATGCACTTGGATCACCAGAAATGCTTCTTCCTTTTACATTTAATCACAAATTAATCTTCAAGGCTTCAATGCATGTTGCAAGCTGAAAACCAAGCTTGATTCTTTGTCCATTCTTCAAATGACTTCTTTGAAACCAACACAACCTTGGAAGACCTACAAAATGGATAAAAATAGGAAGAAATGGACTTCAAATGTGGAGATGTGGGCCTCATATACCAATAATGCTGAGTCAACAGAATTATGTCCACAAAATGACCCAAATGACCCCCAACAGAATGTAGTGGAGGAACACCACTTGACTAGGGAACAATGTGACCAGGGAGTCAGTTAAATAGGTAGTGGAATAGGAGTGAGGGGGATTTGTGGGCTGGAATCAGTAGGTTGGGACTCAGGAGAGAGTTGAGCCTCTCATATGTGCTTCACACTATCTGTTCTTATTTCTTTTTGTGATTACCATTGCTGTTATTTTCATTTTCATAGGAGATTACTCAGATTACAATAGGAGTTGCTGATACTGTCATGTAATTTCCCCTTATTGCTGAGATACTATAACCTTGTTTCTTAGTAATATACAGTCTTGAGGTATTTTTTTCTGTAACCTTCCCAATTGAAGTGTTGGTCCTTATCACATAGAAAGTAATAATCCTCATTTGTTATACATTGAACCTGTTTGGATACAAGTCATAAGTGCTTTTGAGAGCTTTTATACTAAAAATATAGTTTTTTTTCCTGTAGAGAAGCTCTTAAAATCACTTCTAATCTTGTATCCAAACAGGCTCATTGTATTGTCTTCATTGACCACTTTGGTATTTGGACCTTGAATTTTAAGCACCCTATTCTAATTGGCCATAAGCATTTACCTAAATCGAACCGTATTAATTGACTATAAGCTCACTACTTAAGAACATGAGTTACACAGTAATGAACAAAAATAGAAAAGTCAGCAGCATACCACCTTTAACTCCCAGAAAGTTAATTCCTTCTTTCTCGCTCACCTTTGCAGGGGATGGCACATATCCAAACTCAATCCAACTCGTCCTCAGAATAATTTCAAAGCCTATCCTAAAGCAATAACATACCAACAAGTGTAACATCCCCAAAATTATAAAAATGTGATGATAAATTGGATAGAAGTATGTTTAGAGAAAACTAACTATATCACTCTTTCCATGAAGTAGAAATTACTAGAAAACCCTTAAGATGAAAATGTCAAAAATACCCTTGGACATTTTTGAAAATGACCAAAATACCCCTAGGTTAAATAGTATAGTTACCAAAATGCCCCTAGGCTAAAAATGCTCAAATAACTTTAGAAATTTTGTAGAAAATTGATGAAATTATAGAATACACTTAACTGACTAAGTATCAACAAATTTTATGATACAAAACTCTAGAATAAAATTCCTACAAATTTTAGAAAATGACAACTTTGAGGCTTTATTCAAGAAAACTCAAGCATAAGAAAAATATCGAAAAATGATACATGAAATCTATAGAATTTTCTCTTAATTATAGGATGGATAGACCTATTTAATAAAATGGTTTAGTAAATTTGATGGTCAGAAGAAGTATAGACCAATCAAAATCAAGATCAAGATGTAGTCTAGAATGAAAAGTTTATGTATTGCCCTGTATAAGACTGCTTAGGATTAATTTAAACTATCATTGGGATAAATTCTTAGGAACATCTAGAATTCTAATATTCAAAATTTTATTTAGATAAAAGAATTCAAAATAAATTGAATTTCTTTGAAACTAGATTTTTATTCATCATCAAAAATGACCACATGTGGCATGAAAGGAAGAAAAATTGGTATTCCTTCCCTTTAGATTGGTCATTCACGTGAGAAAACATGTAGAAGAGGCAAGAAACTTCATGATAAGACACTTGGAAAGCAAGCCACATGATAGAAACAAGTGGCATGACACTGGTATGGCATAGATGCAAGGTAATATAAAAATCAAGCCAAGATTTCTCTACACTCTTCCATCTTGCACGAGGACAGTTGTAGACATTATTTCAACAATCCCAACGGTCAAAAGTTACATATGTGAGATAGTAGTGTACCTTTAAAATTTTAAAGAGATCCAACGGTTAAAGAGTCCAGAAATAAAATTTTACTAAAACAGGTTTGGGAAAAACTAAAGAATGAGCTACTCCACGAAAATACAAGAGGAATGGAGAAACTTCATGATTTTGGACACTTGGAAGCAAAGGAGAAGAAGCTCTAAGATCATGCCAAATGATAGGACACTTGGAAGGAAGAAAAGAAGGAAGCCTTAAGATTGTAACAAGTGTAGGGACACTTGTAAAAGAATAATGATGGCTTATGAGATTTTTCTC
>PYAF01002813.1:271716-282126 GCA_007407185.1 Glycine tomentella | reverse complement strand
TATTTGCAATAGTGGAACTCTACTCTAGTGTTGAGTAGAAGAAAACTGGATGTAGCTTCATAGTGTTTGAAGTGAACCAGTATAATTCTTGTGTGTTCATTTACTTCTGCAAATTTAATTGTCTCCTTTGTGAATTCTTGTTTACTCTTGGTTCTTGAAGCATTACATCTCTTGGGTTGATCTTTGGATAAAGGTTCTTAGTTTCTAAAGTGATAAACATCCATTAAGGGAAAAACTCTGATTTTGTTTAATAAAATTTTTAAATTACCAAGCCTAACCAATTCACCCCCCCTCTTGGTTAAGTGTGAAGTGTTCCTATATTTTACATTTCTTTCATTTCAAACTAAGTTTAAAAGTTAAATTGAAGCAAAACTCAATTTTCAACAAAATTTAACTTAAATTAAAGAAACATTTTTAGTCTTACTTTTTGAATGGACATCGGGTTTCTGAAATTAAAGAAACAACCCCTTCTTACTAATGATGATGACAACGATGATGTTACAAAAATATCAAAGATAAATATTTTTATTATCATATTCAACCAATAATCAAACAATAGAGGATATTTTAATTTAGTAAGACATAATAATATTAAATTTTGTACAAATAACCATTTTTATAACATAACAAAAAAATCATGTCTTCTTTATTGATTACGTACTAATATTGGTTGGGTTTAGATCATGTAAAAAGAAATGAACAATGATTTACTCAAAAATTAATTATAGATATTAAATTTATTCATATAAAAATTTATCAAAAATTTATTATTATTATTATTATTATTATTATTATTATTATTATTATTATTATACAAATGAGAGAGTTTACCAAAATAAAAAAATTATACAAATGAGTTAAGAATTATTTTCACCGTAATAATTTAGATGTTAATGTGATTTCAAGTACAATGTTCTTTTGCAAGTGGTTAATGTAAATGCAAGTTCCGTGGAGTTGCTAATCAATATCAAAAGACATGCTCTATTGTGATAGACCTACTCTGACTCAAAGGGATTGGTTTTCTGCTGTAGTATTCAACACGAAAGCAAACCAAAGTGATTTTTCAGCATAAAGAATGATATCCATTTAATGCAAACATTAAATGCTCTGATGGTCTTAAACATCAGACACAAACTCAATTCAAGAAATTTATCCATTTGGAGACAACGAACACCTAAAGATGAATATTGATGCTCTATTATTCAAATCCTTTATGTAAAAAGTTTTATATATATTCTTATAAAGTTCAAAAAGCTCTCAAAACAGCTTGAACATCTTGAGAGAAAAGACTAAGTGCTTAAGATTTCATATTCATCTATAAGACGATTAAGATTTAGCCCATGAACAAATCAAGCAAACAAATCTTAGAATTGGTTTAGAGCCAGTAATAACTTGTTCGGAAAAAGAATATTGGTTTTGTTCCAGCTTGGTTTAAAGCTTGGATTGTAAGAGTCAAAAGTGACAATGACAAATACTTGTAACTTTTAGAAGTTAGTGAAACTTGGTGGTTTACCAAGAATTTGACATAGTCTCTGTGGTTGAAACATTCCAATATAAATTGTTATGCCTTATCTTTTTTCCTTCATTGTGCTTTATATTGACCTAAGGTTTGAATTTTTTTTTGTTTTCGAAAGCTTGTTTTGGTAACAAAATCTGATTTCATAGTGTCACTAAGTCCTTTTTGAAAATTTGGTATCTATCTTTCAAAGTTATTTTAGAAAATAGCTTGGTGTTTGAAAAAAAGATTTACAAAATTATTAACATCACAAATCAACCTCCCTTTTTGTGATATTTATTTTTATAGTTTGTTATCAGAGCTCAGCCTCTAAAGGGTTGAGCACCTGATAGTGTGTAAAGGAAAAGATCTTGATGACAAATAACAACAACATTCAATTCATTCTTATTGGAGCATTCCTCAAAAGGCCGTCAGGCTTCATAGGGGAGGACTATCCTTACTGAAAGGATAGAATGAAGATGTATATCAAGTCCACTCAATACGAACTTTGGCTAATAATTACATATGGTGACATACGCATTACTAGACCAGAAGTTGATCTTGGTATATTAGAGCTAAATACAAAAGTTTGTTATACATTGACATATTCCATATCCAATAATGAGTATAACAAGATCTTTATACTGAAGACAACCAAAGAGATATGGGATTCATTGAGCATCAACTATGAAAGGACAAAAGATGTTCAACGTAGAAAAGTTGTTATTCTAACAAGACACTATGAGAGTTTCTCCATGAAAGAAAGAGAATTTGTGGATGACATGTTTGGAAGACTTCATGGCTTGTAAATAGACCTGCCATTTAGATTTAGACACCTTTATTTTCTTTTTAATTAATTTTTGTTTTTAGTTTCAATTGTTAAATAATAATAAAAACATTAAAAGGAATACGTGGAAACCATCTCAGCATAACTAAGATTACAAGGATATGAAGATATGAAGATCCACCAAACATTACTTAACATTGACAAAGATAAATTCCATACAAAAAAAAAAAATTCAGAGACTAAATTAAAAATATATATATATATATTTAAAATGTTGGAGGTAAAGAGGTTTGAGAGAGAAGGGTTTAGTGTTGGGTGCTTGAAGTATTACACCAAGAGGCATCAGATTTGGAATGCTCAACAATGTTACCTCCAGCTTAGGGAAAACCCTAGTAATATAATAAACTATTGGGCTCCAGCCCATATAGACCCATATGATCATACAACAACCTATTGGGTTTCTATGTGAACATATTAATATTTAATATATATGTTAAATATCTTCAACAATCTCCTCCTATGTTCACCATACAGCACAATCCAATAAGGTAGTCAGTGTAATGTTCAAACAAACATGAATCATCCACATCCAGTCCAAGACAATCAACTCGGATCAGCCAATGAGTTTTAATAGAACAACATTTGCAATCAAACTAAGTGAATCATCATTCTCATGAATCTGTTCTGAGATCAATATAACAATATAAATACTAAGAGTTTTAGATTAAATCTACACTCATCCAAATCCCAACATATCAAAATCAGTTCATAACCAACATATGCATAACAATCAAGTATAAGTAGGCCAGTCAAAATAGTCTAAGGCCTTACAAATATAAGAAATAAGCATAATAATCATAATTTTCACAAAATAGAAATAACAAAATGTAAGTCTCAAGTAAATGGACTCCAACATAATGGGCAATAGTAGGTGAACTGTCAAGTTCCCTACAACTCTAAATGATAGATTCATATATCAAGTTGGTCGTCCTCTTCAAGGTCCCACTTAGTAAGCTCTCATCCATCTTTGCCATCCC
This sequence comes from Glycine tomentella, assembly GCA_007407185.1. Classification (NCBI taxonomy): domain Eukaryota; kingdom Viridiplantae; phylum Streptophyta; class Magnoliopsida; order Fabales; family Fabaceae; genus Glycine; species Glycine tomentella. The sequence goes on along the minus strand of PYAF01002813.1, from coordinate 278,807 downwards.
CTGTAGAATGTCAAATATGAATTTCATATTATAATGAATTCAATCATTTGAATAAACTACTAAAAATGTCTAGTTCTACTAAAAGAACTTGGCATCATATCATCAAGCAAAGAAGAACATATATCAATGTCATAAAGCATCATGGTATCATGTTCATAAGCATCAAGGCAGTTTCATAAATTATGAACAAAGCCTAAATAGTTTAAATTATAAAGAGCCATCAACCTAAGTTTATTTGTAAGAGAATAACGATTATCTCATTTCATATAATAAGACTAATAGTCACGTCACTTACAATAACCTAGTCTTGTAATGTCAAGTTTCAATTAAGAACAAGACCAATAAGCTTCTTATATAATCAACTATTTCTATGTTTCAATTTGGAATGTCACAATTAGTAATTCCTTAATGTCAAATAATCTAACATCAAGTTTGGAATGACACAAGCTTCCCAGATAGAACTTTTGAATTGGATTTAAAATCATCTCATCAATTTTGGAATGAGATAATTCACCATTTTCAAAATAGTTAGCAACCACGATCATCGATGAAACATATAAATTGTGCTTATCATTTGGCCAACAAAAGAAGATTCGATAATTCAAAACACACAATTTAAGGTAAGTAAATGATAATTAAGACTTGTCTACATAGTCTTTAACCCCATTTCTCCCACTGTGTTGAATAATCGATCTTTAGGCAAACCTTTTGTGAGAGCACCGGCCATGTTATCCTTCGATCTCACATCAACCAAAGTGATAACTCCTTGTTCTTTCAGATAATTCAACAACACATGTCTCAGTCTCACATGTCTTCTCATTGAATTAAAGAGAGAATTCTTTATGACTTGGATTGCTGCTTGATTATCACAAAATAAACTTAAAGAATTAATTTTTAGTTTAGTCAAAGGAATATCCATAATCAGATTCTTTATCCACTCTGCCTCTTCACCAGCTGAGGCTAAAGCAAAAAGTTCTTATTCCATTGATGACAACGCAATACAAGTCTGTCTTTTGGATTTCCAAGTAATAGTAGCTCCACCCAGAGTGAATACATATCCACTGGTGGACTTACTATTTCCAATTTTTGAACACCATGAGGCATCAGAATATCCATCCACAGTTGGAGGATAGCCATAATAACATAGAGTATAATCTTTAGTACCTTTAAGGTATCTCATCAATCTACTGAGGGCATCCCAATGCTCTTTACTAGGATTACTAGTGAAACGACTCAACATGCCAACTGCAAAAGCTAAGTCAGGTCTAGTGCAACTCATAGCATACATGAGACTACCTATCAATTTTGAGTACTTTAACTAATCCACACTGGTCCCTTCATTAAGACTCAGTCTTTTATTATAATCATATGGTGTATCACTCGATTTACACTCACTGTATCCCCAGGTAGAAGTAGCTGCTCAATATAATGAGTTTGGCTAAGGGAGATAACTTGCCTTTCAAAGCTTACTTTCATACCGAGAATGGTATTAGCTATACCAAGATCTTTCATGTCAAATTCTCTAGCTAAAGTGGTTTTCACATCACTCACTATAGAATGATCGAAGCCAAGAATTAACATGTCATCAACATACAAGCATATGATGACGATCATATTTGACATGAAATGATAGTAAAGGCATTTATCTGAATAACTGGACTGAAAACCATATCTCTTTACCACCTTGTCAAACTTAAGATGCCACATCTTAAGTGCTTGTTTAAGACCATAAAAAGATTTGTTCAATTTATAAACCTTTTTCTCAAGGCCTTTCATGACATACCCTTCAGGTTGTTCCATGTGGATTTCTTCATTTAACTCTTCATTTAAGAAAGTTGTCTTTACATCCATTTGATGCACTACAAAGTGTTCAATAGATGTCAAAGCAAGAAGAATTCTTATAGTTGACAGATGATATACAGGTGAATAAACGTCAAAAAAGTCTATTCCACTCTGCTGTTTAAAGCCTTTAGCTAGTAAACGTGCTTTATATCTAGCTATTGATCTATCACTATTCAGTTTCTTTTTTGATATCCACTTACAACCTATAGCCTTAGCCCCTTTTGGCAAATTGACTAGCTGCCACGTGTGATTCTATAGCAAAGAACTCATTTCATCATCTATGGCTTCTACCCACAGTAAGGGTTATCTAGATCTCATTCCTTTTTGATAGGAGAATGGATCACCCTCTATATGGTAAGTGACAAAGTCCTCACCAAAACTTTTAGAAACTTTATCTTGTAGATTTTCTAACTGGGATTGGTTCAATAACCAGTTGTGTGAGATTAGTATCAGAAGGACAAGCTATAGATTCTACAGGAGATTCTGAAATCATATCTATAGATCCAAAAACCTTCAAGTCAAGATTGCTAACAAACTTGTATTCAAAGAATTCCGTATCTCTAGATTCTATCACTGTATTAGTAGATAGATCCAAAAATCTATTTGCAGCACTATCTTCTGCACTACCTATATATACACAAGTAGTGGTTCTAGGTCCCACCTTAGGCCATTTAGGATCTTGTATCCTTACATAGGCAACACAACCCCAAGTTTTAAGGGTATCATATCTACAAGGACGTTTGTGTTATATCTCATAAGGTGTCTCAGACAATTTAAAGTGCGGCAACCTGTTTAAGATGTGATTAGCAGTTAAAACAGCTTCTCCCCAATAGGAGGAAGGCATGACAGTTGTAAGTAACATAGAATTTAGCATTTCAATTAAAGTTCTATTCTTACGCTCTGCAACACCATTTGATTGGGGTGAGTAAGGAGCAGTGGTTTCAAGTATTATGCCTTCCAAAGCACAAAATTCCTTTAACCCAGTCATTGTATATTATCCTCCTCTATCACTCCTAAACCTCTTCATTTTCAAATTAAGTTGATTTTCAACTCTATATTTAAAAATCTTAAACTTCTCAAAAGCCTCATCTTTCTATTTCAACAAATAAACATGATAGTATCTAGAGAAATCATCTATGAAAGTGATTAGGTACTTCCGACCCCCTCTGGTGACATAGTTTTTCAAAGATCAGAATGTATAAGCTCAAGAAGTGTTGTACTTTTAGAAACCGACTTAAAAGGTTTTCTAATGATCTTAGTCTATGCACACACTTCACATTTGTCAAATCAAATAGAAGTATCTAATGGAATGTTGTGAGTTTTAGATAAATATTGCATTTTCCTATAGTTCACATGTCCAAGTCTATTATGTAATAATTTTGGATCAATCAAAGTAGAACTAACATGGTTTATGCTATCAATATCTAAACTCAATCTATACATGCCATTGATCATAAATGCACAACTGAAGTAGCATGAGTTAACAGATAAAGTTACTCTAACATTCATAGTTGAAAAAGACATACCAGCTTTATCAAGTAAACTCACAGATATTAAATTCTTTTTAAGTAAAGGTACTACTTTAAAATGTTTCAAAGTTAGTAACTTACCTGCAGAAAGCACCAAATTAGTAGTTCCAGCATGAGTCACCTTTGCCTCACCACCATTGCAATTTTCCACGGTGTCTTTCACTTCTATGACCTCAGTGAGTAAATTTCCATCATTTGTCGCATGGCATGCACCACTATCCAACCACCACTCAGAAGAGACACTGATCTTTCCATTATTCATCATTCTAATGAAGGCTTGAGGCTCAGGTTCACTAATTATCATATTAGCCTCATCTTGTGGTGTATTGTTCTTTAACATCTTTGGTAGCTTACACTCTGTTGCCCAGTGACCCCACATTCCACAGTTATGGCACTTGCCCTTCTTCTTCTTCTTGAAGATAATCTTTTTGGCCTCTAACTGTCAAGAAGATTCACCTTTTGGTGGCTTGAACTTTCTCTGATATTTATAGGAATGTGAAACTAAGTTGGCAACTGACTTTTGTTGTCCTACTTGTTCCAAACTCTTCCTACAAATGTTTTGATCTTCAATATGAATGTACCTTTTCAATTCATCTAGCCCCATCTATTCTTTTAGTCTGTGCATGTCAGTCTTAAAAGAATTCCATTCAACAGGTAGGTTACTCAACACAAGACCAACAAAGAGATTATCAGACAAATCAGACTTGTCCTCTTTTAGCTTGTTCCTCATATTCTCAAGTTCAATTAATTGAGAAGTGATGGTTAAGTTCATATTGAACTTAATGTCAAAGAACTTCTCTGCTAGAAGAGTCTTAGAAGGCCTCTCTTGTTTTTGAAAACGACTATTTAAGTGATTCCATATCTCCTTTGCAGTCTTATACTCACTATAAGGCATAGCTAAACAAGGATTTAAAGAGTTTAACAAGTAATCTCTTCAAAAATCTTCATCCTTAATACATTAATATTCATCCACATTTTCAACAGTAGACGCAAAATCACTTAATACAGTATAGAATATATCACGTTCATTCATGGCAAACTGAACATAAAATTTCCAACCATGAAATTCAGTGACATCAAAGGATTTCAGCTTTATGATATCATGAGAGTTACGTTTTGCCATTTTAACCAAAGTAGAAGAGTTAGAAAGAGTGCATCTTAAAATTCTCCAAAGTATATCAAACCTTCTAACTTTTCAAAATAAAAATGAGTCCAGAATGCCCAAAAACCTTAGGAACAATGATTTTTGGTTGCCGGAGACTTGCTGAAAAATTGTCGAAAAAGTTCACCAGAAAGTCGCCGGTCGCTGGAAAAGTTCGCCGGAGAAGACGAACTAATCACCGAAAAGTTCATTGGAGAAGACGAACCAGTGATCGGAGAGTTCGACGGAGAAGACGAAGTTGCTGGAAAGTTCGTCTGAGAAGACGAACTAGTCGTCGGAAAATTGTAGAAACTTCAAATGTGGTACCGTCTCCGAAACTATACTCTCACAGGAAAAATGATTCACCGCCTATCAGGGCCACCCTGTCGTGCACTGGCCATTCTCCCACCCGGTGATCAGCCAGCGTCGCAAGGGAATTCCAAACCTAATGACCCCTTAGTAACTGCTTTTTCAGCCCACTGAAACCCACAGGTACGCGAGTGCCTTCATTCTATTTCCACACATACAAATGAAGTATGAAACATGGGCATCATTAATGCATGACCCGGCTAGGAACAAATCCTTCCTCGCAAGGGTAACCCATCATGCACCCCCATGTACATACATAACACATCAATGTGGGCTCACCGATACACTGACCGTGGCTAGGAACAAATCCATCCTCGCAAGGGTAACCAACCGATCATTACATCCCACATGTACATACATAGCCTACAACCATGGGCACCATCAATGTATGACCTGGCTAGAAACAAATCCTTCCTCGCAAAGGTAACCCGTCATACACCCCCCATGGGTATCCATGTATATCCACATACAATGACATTGTTCACATCAACATTATCTCTCATCAATGTCATTATCGACCTCAACATCATATCATCTCAATATCATCATCATGCATATCAATATCATCTCATTTAAACATCAACATCCATTTCATCACCATCTCATTTAAACATCATAAACCACATCATCAGTATATCATTTATACATCATCAAACACATCATCGATGTCTTTTCAATCATCACCAACACATCAATAATCATTTCAACATTATCAATGACATCAATATCACCTCATTCATCCACAATCCATATTATCACGAGACTGGTATTTTAGGAAAATTCTAAATTAAAGAGGAGGACTACAATATAGAAAACACACTCTTATGCCCATTTAAAAATTTAATAAAGAATTAAATAGGAAAACATATTATAAAAATTTGGATAGAGTCTCCTATGTAATTAAGACTTTTCCCAAAAGTCCAATCAATTACAACAACAACAACATCATTCACAATTTTATCCATTCAATAATAATTTCACCGCATCCCATTAGTTAAAAACATTATTTGTCTTAAAGACAAGCACACAAATCGGGACAAACACATATTAATCATAAACACATCGCATCCCATTAGTTAAAAACTTAGTTTTTCTTGAAAATCAGCACACAGCAGGCAGGGACAGGCAGATATCCTCATAGTTGGACTCCCTGGCCCCCAACTATGGTATCAGAATTATAACTAAGTAATAAACTCCTCTTACCTAACTAGGAGTTCTTCTGTTAAAACCTCACAGTGTTGTTTTGGAGATCCTTCAATATGCGTGTTTTGGTCTAAACGCAGAGCTCTATATAACAAATCAAAGACTATTTAATATAGATTTCCAAGGTAAGATCAATATTAACATTTGGGGTCAAATACTCACTCAAATTCAAAAAGGGGCTAAAAGGGTGTTTTGGGAGTTTACATCAAAAAACATCATTTTAAAATTCCGATCACATCAATGTGATTGGGGTTCAACAAGGATCACAGAAATGACATCAATTTCATAAAAATGAGACTTTTACAACATCTCATTTTCAAAGGATTTCTCAAAGGAAGTGTAAAACTCCCAACAACGGTACCTAAAATACAAGAGACACTAATAGAAGCTTAAACTAGCTACGAGAAGACAAAAGAAACTAAGATTACCTCAAGGAAACCAAGAAAGGAGGATTGAGAGCTCCGTTCTCTACCAAAACTTCAAAAATAGGTTCGAAGATTTCGCTCCGATTAAAGGGTTCTTCTCTGTGCCGGGGTCTCGTGGCAAGCAACGACGGCCCATGGTTGTTTCCGATGGCTGTGGGTGGTGGAGGAGGGTGGTAGGGGAGCTCAGAGCTGTTTGGAGGAGGAAGAACCTCCATTTTAGTGACTTGGAAGCTTAAAAATGTATTCATCACCGCCTCCACTCGCCCAGGCGAGAAAAAATGCTTGCAAAACTCGCCTGGGTGAGCTGACCCAATTCTAGAATTTTCTGCTTCAGTGAAAAATTAATATCTCACAATACAGAGATTATTTTGACAATCCCAACAGTCAAAAGTTAGATGTATGAGTTAGTAACCTATCTTTACAATTTTACATAAATCCAACGGTTAACCAATCCAGAATGATGATTTTAATAAATCAGATTTTCGGGTCAAACTCATAATTTCACAATTCAACGCAACTCTCACAAACTCCACATAACTTGACATCTACACCAAGCAATAGCACAATGATAATTTACATAAT
>PYAF01002813.1:243190-258033 GCA_007407185.1 Glycine tomentella | reverse complement strand
GACTTGTAAAGACTTGGAAAAGTTTTGGCTTTCAACATGCTTGAAGGCTTGAAGGCTTGAAGATCAAATTGTGATTCAATGTAAAAGGAAAGGAAGCCTTCTGATGATCCAAGTTTCTATATGCATACCATTGATAATCATTCATGCATTACATCATAAAAGCTTAAGTAATTGATTTGAAACTTAAAAAATAAGTAAATCTTTTTGGAAAAATAGTTCTAAGTGTTTTAATCGATTACCATACTTAGATAATCGATTACATTGTTCTTCAGAATTTCTGGAAATGAGTTAGAACAAATTAATCGATTATAGCATCGTTTTAATCGATTATTTAACCATTGCATTCATGTAGTTTTAAATGAGTGACTGGTTTAATCGATTACCATTTGCTTGTAATCGATTACCAAGCTATTTTGAAAATAAGATCTTTCTGTCTTAATCGATTACCAATTGGTTGTAATCAATTACATAGTTCATTCATGGTTTATGCATTTCTGTCTTAATCGATTACCATATTTCATAATCGATTACACTTCACGAACCTGAATTTTATAAAGTCTGGTTTAATCGATTACACATCGGGATAATCGATTAAATATATTCTTGCTGTAACCCAGAACTTATTTAGAACACTTTAATCGATTACGGGAGCATATGTAATCGATTACATTTGCTAATTAATCGATTACTGGAGCCGAATTAATCAATTATTTCTGTTACAGCTATTTTATATAAATAGAACCTTGCCTTTTGTGAAAAGCCTAACGAAATACAAATTGATTTTTGAGCACTAAACGTTCTGAGAGCTTCGTAACAAGTGAAAAGAGCATTCTTTGTGGTTCTAACATTCTTGCTTCCATCCAAACCATTATGGGTCACTAAGTTTAGTGAAGCAAGTTAAATCTTTTCAAAGTTTAAGGAAAGGGCATTGATTCTGCATATCATAATTCATTCAACCTGGTATATTCTTCACTTTGCATATGATTCTTGGATCATCAGGTGAATTCTTTCCTTACTCTTTGATGGTGTAAATTCTTTGTTTGAATTTCTGTGTAATTGTTCCATTGTATTTTGTTTTTCTTGCAAGTGTAGAGATAGTGTTTCTCTAAGGACAGCTGAGTAGGTTTCTCAGTATGGGTTTTGGTCTCTAAGGGTCTAATAGGTTTTTAGACTTCTGAACTTTATCTAGGGTTGATAAAGAGAGGCTTGTAATTTTTGCTTGTAAGAGTATTGTTGATATAGTGGAACTCTACTCTAGTGTTGAGTAGAAGAAACTGGATGTAGCCTCATAGATTTTGAGGTGAACCAGTATAAATCTTGTGCTCTCTCATTTACTACATGTTTGATTAATTCTTGGTGTGATTACTGAAGTTTGATTTGCTTGTTGAGGTATTACAAGTCTTGGATTGAGTTTGAATAAAGGTTCATCATTGATTTGTGATAAAGATCCAAAGGGAAATTGTACTCTGATTTTTGATTAAGAAAGAAATTTTTTAAATATACCAAGGCTAACCAATTCACCCCCCTCTTGGTTAAGTGTGAAGTGTTCCCTTATTTTACATATATTAAGATACTCATTAGATGGCTGACTCATCTTCGATTGATTCTTCGCGCTCTGGATCCGATCATGAGGGTGAGCCCATGGATCTAACGACACATGTCATCCCTACCCCGTATAAGTGGGGTGTTTTGCGTAGGCGGACTCAGCGGACCCACGTTTCACAAGATGTGTGGAATGAGGACACAGCTCGCCTGTTGAAGACTCGACATGGTAAAGTGACGGAGGGGCACAACACGATGATATACCTGACATTGTTGGTGATATGTTAGGAAATGTTGGCTTTCTACATGTCGCACGCATGCGACATATTCAGGTATGCTAGCAGGAAGAATGAGCAGAGTAAACAATTTTATTTTAAATGAATGCATATGAATTGATTAGTTAATTATTTTTAAGATCAATGTTGCGCTTATTAGTGCTCTGGTTGAGCGGTGGAGACCAAAGACCCATACCTTCCACATGACGCAGGGAGAAATGACTATCACGTTGGAAAAAGTGGTTGGTATTTTAGTTTTGCCCACCAAGGGCAAAGTCGTAACAAGAGTCACCGTGGCCGAATGGGAGACCGTCGTTGAGGAGATTTTTGGTCATGAACCTCAGCCAGACATCGAGCTTAAAGGTGGATATTTGCGACTGTCTTTCTTGGATAGACATTTTGCGCACTGGGGTGAGCATTGGGTGACTTCTTGGATTATGGCTGCTGAGCGACAGATCCAGGGGGAGCATGGTCGCAGTGCGTTACATCCCATTGCTTGCTGGGGACTTCGAGGAGATTGGAGGATATAGCTAGGGCTATGCGGTCCTTGGACATTTGTTTAGACAAATGAGCGAGTGCACAGATCCACAAAGAAGTGACATTGGTGGGTGTCGTATGCTGCTTCAGGTGTGGGTGTGGCTGAGATTCCCGCCCATTGCTCTAGCTATTCCGCTTCCTACTCACCCGGAGTGGCATTATGGACACCAGTATGTTTTAGTATATTTGGTTTTTTTAAACAATTTTTGTAATTTAGTCTTATAGTATTCTAATGCTAATTATTTTGAAATAAGGTTTAATGCTTTAGGCCGGTTTCGAGCACACGAGCTGCTCTAGTATAGGATGAGATTGGAATCCCTTAGTCGGGGTGAGGTACATTTAGTTATTTGTAAGTGTTCGTGGTCCATGTCATTACATAATTGTGTGTTTATTTGGTCTGTGCAGGTGGTTTGGCAACCATATCGAGAGTACGACTTTCTTGGTGCATCTGAGTAGCAGGGACTGTTATGGATGACAACTACTCTTGTTATATGCTTCCATACCGTAGAGTATTCGCAGCCGGACAGATGCATGTGCCAATTTGGGAGGGATCAACCAATCCCACGTACTCCCAGGAAGCTGAAGGGTGTGCATGACCTTTCCTTACGCAGTAAACGAGAAGATAATTGGGTCTGTAAGCTGAGATCGTTTATTAGACGCTGGGAGGTTCGGGACCAGCACATCGACCTTCCCCCTCTGGTTCAGGGCTTCATGTCACCAAACCATGAGTACATGGTTTGGTACAGGGAAAATGGGAAGTGGTACATCTCGAAGATGGCTGCCAAGACTGGACGTGGTGTAAGTTTTGCTGACATTATAATTTGTCTATTTATCTTAATTGTGATAGAGCACATACTTCACACTAATGTTTATATATCTTAATTTATAGATTGATGGGCTGAAGATGTTGTACTTCGTGCTTAGTCATGATCAATGGCTGGGTTACAGTCGCGAGTGGGCACAACAGGAAGTCGGTCGCATAATCTTTATCTTCAGAGAGATTTGTCGCCTGCAGGAGGCAGGGCCACATGCACCAGACACCTAGCTTCAGGAGGAGCCACAAGTGTTTGTTGGCGTTGGCCGTCAAAGACAGGAGGGGCATAGGCTAGAGCGTCGACGGAAACAGATGCATCATCTTTCTGAGCCCATTGTAGGTATCAGGTCTCGTACTTCAAGTTATTTTAGGCCCACATATGTAGCATCAACATACGACTGCCAGCCTCTGTATTACGAGTCTAGTCAGTAGGGAGAGATAGGTATGGGGGATGCAGTTCGCAGAGTCATATGCCTCTACCGGCTGACTCCCAGACCCAGCCTGTATATGTGGCTACTGCAATGGTGATGGAATCAGCGGATGTTAGGGCCAGTAGTGACGTAGCTCTTACTGAGTGGACTGGTGCCGACATTGACGAGATGCTCTCCCAGCTTGATTATTTTGCTGGAGGTTGTGGTGGTTGGCCATCAGATGTATCATATTCCACCCCAGCGGATAAGCATCCCCAGCCCTCATATTCAGAGCAGGCCACTCCATGTCCACCTCCATATATAGACCCTTATGGGGCAGGCCCTTCTCAGCCATACCCTTCTCTGCGACCTCGTAGAAGGAGGCTACCTGATCGTCAAGCGCGCCATCATCAGTGGCCACCTGAGTCTTAGTTTATTCGCCGTTTGTGTTTTTTCATTTTAGTTTGCAATACATTTTATTTCTTGACTTATATTTGTTTCAAAAAAATTTTGTACCTGTTATTTTAATCAGTCAACATATTAATAATCACTAACACTGTGAATAACAGTAATTGATATGAGAGGCAAAAATCCAAACGACCAAGAACACTACTTAATAAAAGAAGATAACGTAACAGACATTTTGACTAACAATGACAATTGAAAACATCCAAACTTCATAAACACTACTTAACACAATGAATCATTCTAGTGAGCATTATAACCATGTGTCATTCCATTTGGGTAACTGGTTTGTTAAAAATAGCTAAAATCTCTATTGGACAAAACCGTTTCCAGTAGTTGGATTTTGCTAATAACTTAGACACATCTTCATTGTTTGTCAACTCTATTATGTGATATTCGATTGTGTAGTCTGAATATTTTGCATGGGATGACTGTCGGAAAAACAATTTTCTTACTAGCTGTGACTTGTGAATTCAATAAGGGGAACCCCAACAGGCTCAACTTGCTTTATGACATCCTTAAGTGTTTCAATGTTGCATCTTGAAGGAATTTCAAACCTTATTGGATTTGTTCCAATAGAGGAATAACCCACAAAACCGCCTTGACGTGCTATGTTCCACTTGTCATTGTAATATAGCATTGCATCATATGTAGGGACGATGGTGGATCGAAGTAGGTTGAGTATACCATCGGATGTTCTGTTGATGGTGCATAATATTTCTATAGGGCCAGCACTTGACATTTGGTCATTGCACATTAACATTGTGCAAACATCATTATCATTTGTCAGTTGCATTAAATGAAAAAAATATTGTTGACCTGCATGTAGGGATGGCTGTCGGTAGTAGATTTCATTCATTGGCTAGCAGAAAGGTGTCGTGCATCCTACTCTTGAGTGTCTAGAAAGAACACTCATTAGGAACTCGCATTGGTATTGGAGTAGGGCATTGAAAAGAAACGCCTTTTTCGTTGTGTTTCATTGATCCATTTGGAAAATGAATGCTAATTTGGAATTACCAATGGTCTGACTGCTTGTTTCTCCTAAGAATGCCATAGTATTCAGATTGAATTTTGATTGTAGAGGCATGTTGTGTGGGAGTGAGAACGTATGTCTTATATAGGGGTGAATTGTAACATCCTCAAAATTATATCTTGAATTCATATTTAATTGAATTATGGAAGTGTGATGATACTTGGATAAAAAAAAATATAGTTGAAGAGAAATGACCATATCACCCTTCCCTTAAAACGGAAATTACAAAAATGCCCTTGAGGCGAAAATTACATAAATACCCCTGGATATTTTGTTTAGATATTTTAAGGTGGAAATTACAAAAATACCCTTGGATATTTTGGAAAATTACAATCATGCTCCTAGAGTGACAAATTACCATAATACCCTTGAAGCTAAAATTGCCTAGACACCCTTAGAGATTTTGTGAAAACTTGATGAAATTACAGAGCACTCTTAAATGACAGAATACCAAAACACTTTGTGACAAAAAACCCTAGAATAGAATTTCTAAGAATTTTATAAAGTAATAACTTTGAAATTTTATTAGAAAAATAGGGGAAAATGATAAATAAAATCTATGGGATTTTCTCTTAATTGTAGGATGAATAGACTTATTTAATAAAATGATTTAGTAATTTTGAAAAGTACTATGGACCAATCAGAATTAAGATAAAAACAGTCTTGTAAGAAAAGTCTGAATAGCACTTTATATAAATTACTTGTGAGCAATTTTTATTGAAATTGAAATCAGTTTCTGAAAAACTCTAGAATGCTATTATTCAATATTATCTTTAGGAAGAAGAGTTCAAATCAAACTTGACTTCCTACTAGAAAATGCCATGTATGAAGCCATATTGGTATTAGATTTTTCTTCATCATCAAAAATGACATGTATACATAAAATAGTGTAAAAGGAAGTAAAATTTGTCTTCCTTTCCCTTTGGCTTTGGTTAATCACGTGAATTAGGTAGAAAATGAGAGAAGTTTCATGAACATGCCAAGAAAAAGGACACTTGGAAGAAAGATGTCATGCCTTGAATGATATGGATACAAGGTAACATGAAATGAAGCAAATATTTTTCTCCTTTCCTCTAGTATTCACGTGAAACATGGAGAAGATAGGAGAAACTTCATGAATGGAACAAGTGGTGGGACACTTAAAAAGGCCATGCCAAGTAAGTGGGACACTTGTAAAGGCAAGCTTTATGATGAAGACAAGTGTTAGGACACTTGTAAGTACATGATGAACTTAGAAGATTTTTCTTATAAAGTAAAGGAATCATAATGAACTTAGTTAGAATCTAAAGGAATGAGAAGTAATTAAGTTAGGATGGAACTAAATGAAGGTAATTAAGTTAGGAAGGGCAAAAATGTCCTTGAATATTATATCATTTTCTAAACACTATATAAAGGGAGGGGGGGACCTTAAGTGTAAGCCATTTTTCAATACTTTCCCCCTACATACTTCACGGGAAGCTCTCTCCCTCACATCACCTTCATTTCACTTTCATCCTTCCCTTTAAAGCTTAAATCAAGTAAGAGAGAAACCCCATCACCTTGAAGAAATCACATGTAAGGCAAGCAACCTTACGAAGAGTTTGACAAGCTTAGTAGAAGGATATCAAGGCTTCATTCTTAGAGGATTTCCTAAGGAAGGCAGCCATTATTCCATTCCATTTTCAAAAATCAAACTTACTTGAGGTAGGCTAGGCTTCAATCTCTAGTTAAGCATTTGTTTGGTTTAACCTATTTGCTTAATTAGGCAGATTTATGGTTATTGTTTAGGTTGGAATTTCATGTTATTTGAAGGTTATTTTATAATGTGAAAATGTTGATTTAGACCATAGGATAGGTGATGATTCATATGTTGAAATATTAGTGATATTTGGAATTACACTTGATGATTTTGGAAGTGATTTGATGACCTTTGGGCTGTATATTCATATTTTCATTATGGGAATGTTTTCAATTAATTTTGAGAATTAGTTGTTGAATGGTATGTAGTTAAATGGTTCAAATACTTGAGTGATTAAATTTGAGGATGAAGTAATAAGGTGGTAGGTGAAAGGAGATTAAGATGCATGCTAGGTTTTAATCTTTTCTTGTGAAGGTTTAAAAATATTAGAAATTATTTGAAGGATATATTGTGGTTTATTAGTTAGATTATTAACATGATTTTTCTGTAGCCTGAGGATAATCAATTATCATGCCTAAGTTGGTATGATTTTTACTTGAATAAGGTATGATTGTTTAAACCATACTTTTGGATACATATGATATAGATTTTTCCATGAGGTTGTGTGTATTTGCCTTTGGATTTTGTTATTGATGGATTTGATGTGATGATATGTTGATTCGTGTTTCCAAATCCAGTACGAGATTTTATGAAACAGAATCTGATACTACATACAGTACGATATGCAGTGACCAGGTGCACGTATATGGCATAAATCATGCATGTTTGCGTAAGACGATCGCAGCGTCTACATCCAGTACGAGGTGTAGCTACATACAGTACGAATATGTAGAGGCCATGTGCACCCTGGGAGAACTTCGTTTCATGCATTCATATAGCTGCATAATTCTTGTGCGAATTTATTTGCTTATATTGAGAACTTACTAACGTACTAACGTGTTTGATGGTTTAGATTTTGCCTACTGAGAAATTTTATTTCTCACTAGATTTGTTTCATTTTTTTAGATGGCAACAATGGTCAATTTCCTTGATGACCTGGTCGGTGATGGTGTAGAAATGAAGATATGAAGTAGGACTATGGCTACTTATAATACATATATCAGTTTAATATTGACTTTTGTAATAAGGACTATGGCTACTTATAATACATATATCAGTTTAAAAACTTCTATAATCTATACGTTTTAGAATTTATACTAGTATAAGTTTCAGTAAAAATTATTATTATCTAACGATTTCTTAAAAATTTAATTCTAATAAAAATACAATATCTAGAATAATTTTAGGTCGTTACATGAATGACGTCCAGATTTAGGCGTGTCCAGTCACGTCCTATTTGTTAGGCGTATTCAGTCACGCCCTATATCGGCGTGTTTAGTCACGCCCTTTTTGTTAGGCATGTTTAGTCACGCCTTATTTCAACGTGTTCAGTCACGCCCTTTATGTTAGGTGTGTCCAGTCACACTCTATTTGTTAGGCGTCTTCAGTCACGTCCTATTTCGGCGTGTTCAGTCACACCTTTTTTGTTAGGCGTGTACAGTCACACCTTATTTTGGCGTGTTCAGTCACACCCTTTTTGTTAGGCGTGTTCAGTCACGCCCTATTTGTTAGGCGTGTTAAGTCACGTCCTATTTGGGCGTGTTCAGTCACGCCCTATTCGTTAGGTGTGTTTAGTCACGCCCTATTTAGGCATGTTCAGTCATGTCTTATTTGGGTGTGCTTTCGTCATTCACTCCACTCAGTCCACTCACGGTCACTCAGGCGAGGGAGAGAGAGATGCCTCATTTTGCTTGTAATAGGATTCTTGTGTGACTTTTAAAGCACTACCGGTACTCTTCTTTCATTCTTTCTTGAAGCAACACAAAGCTGCCATTTAGACCAACTGTAGTTTGGTGACTTGCTCTACATGCTTTGTCACACAAGTTAAAATTGCCTTGGCTAACACTCACACTCTCAACACAAATCGTACTGCTTTAACACATTCAAATTCATGGACCAAGCACCGAAGAAGGGCTATACTTATCTAGATAGTTCTTTTACTTTTATGCATAGGCATAATAGGATCGATTAGTTCAAGTAAATAAGCCAACCCCAAAATATCGAATCTTTACAGTACAATTATTTCTTAACACTATCTTTATAGGGATAATTTCAGATAACTGGTTTTGCTTAGATTGTCATGTTCATTATTCTTCAGAAAGATAGGAAAATTATAGGCGTAGTGAGGTGCGTGGACCCGCCTAACAAAATTGTATTGATTTGGTGTTTAGTATGATTGGTTTAGGGTTGATGGTTTATGGTTTAGGGTTATCCATTTAGAAAACGTGATCGTCGTATGTCTAATCACAAGCAAAACCTGATGAGTAATATCACCTCTTCTAACCAAATACAGGGGTTAGACAACATTTTTATAAATCAAACGCATTAACATCACATTAATTAAAAAAACATAATTACAAATTCATGAAGTACCACCACAAGTAGGACAATTTCTCCGATTATGTCCAACTTGCAAATTCCGCATTTGACGCGTCTTGGAATTGTTTCGACTTCATCCATCTCGTTACGTATTCTAATGGACCTTGGACGACCCTTTGCACGCAACATGTCCCTGTCAAGCATGACAACTGGACCTTCACTTGGTGGAATAGCACGTTCATTACCGATTGGCTGCCATTGGAATGAATAAGCCTGAACCAAGTTGCTTACGATGAATACATCCACAAACTGATAAGGATTTTGGCGAACATGTATAGTAGCAGCTGCGGCGTGACTACATGGGTATTTGAAGGCCTTAAACTTGCCACACTGACAAGAACGCTCTGCAAGGTTGACTGAATATGACCTATCCCAGCCCTCCTCCACCTGAAATAATGTTTGATCACCATTATATGTGCCTACATGGCGGCCTGTAGCAAGGGTCTTATTATGCCTCATAGCATCAACCACATTTTTGCAATGTCGTTGTGATTGGTCAAGCTGTGAAACAGCCGCCTAGCCTCTGCATACAAAATAATGAATCAATCGCGTGTACGTGTGTTTCACAAGAGCGGTGATAGTCATGTTCCTTTCTCCCTTGAACACCCTATTCACTGATTCTAACAAGTTTATTGTCATATGGCCATATCTTCTCCCCTCTACATCATATGCACGTGTCCACTTTTCCTTAGGGATGCATCAATCCATTATGCAACCTCAGGACTGCTATCACGAAACCGTACAAACGCGGTGTCAAAATCAACCATA
The DNA here is from genome assembly GCA_007407185.1 of Glycine tomentella. Taxonomy (NCBI): domain Eukaryota; kingdom Viridiplantae; phylum Streptophyta; class Magnoliopsida; order Fabales; family Fabaceae; genus Glycine; species Glycine tomentella. Next base: position 248,033 of record PYAF01002813.1, on the reverse strand, counting down.
CTGGGAGTATAACCTGCAGAATAATAATAACATTAACACTATTCCGTTTACAAATTTGTCTCAACTTAATGTATTCAAAATAGTTGTTAACATACCTAAAGTCATGAAGGTCTTCTTCAATCTTGCACTCTTGAACCTTTGATTAAAATTATTGGCAATATGACGAAGGCACGACACGTGATGCGCAAAAGGTGGTTGCCAACTGGCATGATTCTCTACAGCAGATATGATGCTCTGGTGCCTGAAATAAGACATATTTTGCATTTGGGTAACGTGGAAGTGAATGTTAGCAAGGAAGTATTCCCAGGCTTCCAATGTCTCCCCCTCAACAATGGCAAATGCCAGTGGCAGACACTCATTATTTCCATCTTGACTCGTGGTAATCAACAATTTTCCTTTATACTTGCCATATAAATCAGTCTCATTAATTTGAATGATGGTTTTGCAAAATTTAAAAGCCTTGCAACACTGTCTAAAAGTCCAAAACATGCTATGAAACACACGCTTTGCCCATACTAGTCGATTTGCCACAAAATAAACATTTGTTTGAATATCATAAAAAGAACCTGGTGAAAAACGAAGCATGTAGTTGCACCACCTCAGCAAAAATACATAAGATTCTTCCCAATCCCCATAATCATTGTCATTGCTTTCTACTTCACATACCAGGTCTTTCCATATGAAACTTTAAATCCATACATATTGGTGATCCTCTTCTAAACCAATGCAATTGACACAGACGGTTCCTCCTTAACCATTCCTAACAATGAAAAGGTAACAGTGACATTAACAACATACCTTTAAAAACAATATTCTTCATATTGAGCAAATGTAATAGAAACATACCTACTACAAGTGAAGCAATAACATCAACATCAAGTTGTTTGTGACCCTGTGTAATATGATCATTCAGGCAATTGTGTTTTCCACCCCGTCTTGAAACAAGTCACTTCTCACCGTACGTTGGTTTGATTACCCTAACCCTCCAAGGGCAATCATCGTTGTTTTAAATACACTTCATGCTAAACTTGTTAGGCTTGCTCTCAACCACAGTTGCTTATTGATGCTCCTTCATAAGGTTCCGCTTAACTGCAATTTGTGAGTCCATTTTGGATACAAATTCTTATTTAACAAACAAATCGTCCCCTAATTGTCATGGACCTTGCACTGAACCTGAACCCGAACCCGAAGCAGAATCGGTAAAAGATTCTTCTTCACTTGGATGATTCCAATCAATATATGTGTAATGTGGAATTTCATCCCAAAAAGGAATGACCTCAGCACCTAAACATATCAGGCAAATAAAATACTATAATATACAACTACACATATATGACTACATTTTCACTGATTAAAGCAATCTAACATACCTTCAACAGCTTGTTCTGGTTGAGTAGATCTAACGTCGACATGATGACGGATTTAAGACGACCCCACATCAGTTTCTTCTTGGAATTCAGTCGCATGCACACCAGCATCCTCATCATTATCTGACTCACTAGCATCCTCCTCAAGAAGACGATCTTCCATTGCAATATTTTCATCATCGTCATCCTCATCATTGTCATCCATAACCCAAGTTGGGTCATGTTCAGCTTCCTCGGACACGTTTACACCTGGAGCAGCATATGATGCTTCATTATGTGCAAAATTATAAGCGACTGACCTTATGGGTAAAACAACATCCTCCACTGCAGTAAAATTCACGTACAATTCTAACAAATCATTCGTTGACTGGTTGAAAAATCGGTCCATTACAATTTCTATGTCTTCATCATCCAGCCGTTGAGTCCTCATGTAATGATCGTGTTTCCATAATCTTGTTGTCACCAAAGTGATACGTTGGTTGTCTTTTAAACCTAATTTTTTGCGTATCTTCTCATGCAATTTACTCACTATTGATCTTCGAATGATACGTGTCGGCCTGTTGTCCCCTTCAAAAACAACACTATGTTGTCCTCTAACTTTCCTTCCATTAAAAAAATAACATAACACAAGCACTCTCACTACCTGAACTCGCATCTTGTCGCCAACAAAAACAAAAACTTTAAAGAACGCTTAAATAAAATACAAACACTTAAAGGATGCTTAAACAAGAATTCACTATCCGAAGAAATGGACCCAAACAATAACTCACTCAGCCAATGCATCTAGAGGCTGCTTAAATACAACCAATGCACCCAAATACGCCTAAATTAGGCGTGTTCAACAGTCCCATTTTTCAATTTTTTTTTTAAAAATAACTCCTTTTTTCTAATTATTTATTTAATTTGTATTATTTATTTAAATATGTCAAGTTTTCATAGGTATGAACATGGAAAACAGAGAAAATCAAAGCTACAACAAGCATTGAAGACAGAGAAATCAAACACATCATCCCAAAAGAAAAGGAGAATAACAATCGATGATAACCTGCTTTGTTCTTCTAAAACCATTTGAAATTGCTCATGTGCTCTACGAGTCACTTTCTCAAACTTCACCTGCCCTCGCAATTGTCATTTAAAAAAAGTCAGCTCAGGAAGGATATAATTTTACTTGTTTCCTTTCAAATTTATGGATCATATTCACATGTTTCACTTTTCACAATTTACCTTGAATTTCAAGATATTGCCTTGAGGGCAGACAATTCACTTACTAATGGTCTTTTTTATTCACACAAGAAGAATTTGATCAGAGTTGTTCCTGTATTATGATCAACCATTAGATTTTATCCATATCAATAAGAACGTAAATATACAGTACCCCATAAATTGTAAAATGAATGTTACAATCAAGTGAATCAGCCTATTTTATTTTTATCATTGTTGAAATGTAATTGGTTGCTCCATCCTTAAAGGAGTGAAAGAACATACATACCAAAGAGTACAAGATCAAGACTGCCATTGGGTAAAAATTCATATACCAGAAGCTTTTCTTCCCCATCTACACATAATCCAAGAAGCTTTACAAGATTTTTGTGTTGAAGTTGCATTATCAGAAGAACCTCGTTTATGAATTCCTCTGAGCCTTGTTCAGAGCAAGTGGAGAGCCTCTTGATTTCTACTTCTTGACCATCACTAAGTTTCCCCTAACAAAAAATTAAAATAATCTGTCTGAACTTTCCTGTGATAAATGTTCAGGCCAATTGAAGGGATGAACCCTGTATAAATTTGAATTCTATTTACCTTGTAATCAGGGCCAAACCCACATTGTCCAAGCTTAATCAAATCAGAAAAATTATTGGTAGCCACCCAAAGAGATCCAAGATTAATTTGATGATTGTCTATTCCATTCTTACCTAAAGACAAAAACCAAATGAGTTAGGAGAAGAAAAGAATTTAAAAACATAAACACACCTTCTTAGTATAACTTAATCTGCCATTTTCTTTTATTCCTGACTAGGTACAATTCAAAAATGAAAAATACTATCACCAAGCCAACCACAACTATAATTGCTGTAATAACCCATATTTTGCTTGCATTATCTGCATAAAGAATCAACCTGATTCAACATTCAATGATTGTGGTTTATAGACCATTTGTTAAAACTAGAGAGTGACTTGAATTGCTTACTTTCACCTTCTTTTTTCCCAATTGAAGAATCCGTGGGTCCTGTTGCACCATGCCATTGGGTAAAAATTAATGCCTCAAATAATGGCTACGGCTCAGAACTCTACCCCCAATGGAGGCATAGCAACAACCTAGTATATCTCTAATGCCACTTTGCAGGCACCTACTACAATCACTGGCAGTTAAATCTCGGGTTCACTGCACTAAGGCATATATTGTTTCATCTTCAAAGGGGACTTTTCCAGTAGCATACATGTTTGCCAAAACACCAAAAGATGCCACCTTAGTAAGATTACTTATTGTTTGATTCACAGTAAACTCAAATTTCTCTGGCTCTAAAATATTTTGTTTATTATCTAAGTAAGCCAATATTCCCTGTGACATTCAACCTACCCATGAATTGTTGTTGGAATAACATAATTGACACAACTCCTCCCAAACAAATGTCTTTTTAGAAATTAAAATTTGTACAGAAGTGTATTTTTGGATTCAATGGACATAAATTATAAGAGTACTGGAAAAACATCATAAGAATTAGTCTATCATACCCTTTTGGCTGTATTAAAAGATAAATAAATTAAATCAAGCAAAAGGAAGATTTAACTTGCTTTGAGCTAGAATTCTTTTCGTGGTTTCATGTGGTGCTCTTCACATAATTTCTTTCAAGTTTTTTCCCTGTTTGACCTGCAGAGGAATTGGAAAACTTTTGTTTTTTGGTATGATTCTACTTATCTCTTATCCTCTACTTTCCTTCTAATTCCAATACTGTTATTCTTTTATTAAATAGAAAAAACACAGGAATTCAGAGCATTATTCATATTTTTCTTATTTGACTTTTCTTTTCAGAGCATTAGAAGAAAATTCTGATAGAGGCAACCCTAAAGTCAATTGCAACTCAAATAAAATTAATGCATGAGGAAGGAATAAAGTATTCAATAAGCTTACAACTCATGCACTTACCAGTTGTGCTATGAAAAAGGCAACAAGAAGAAACATGCCAGGACGTTCAACATAAGACCAACTCCTTGACCATGTAACAAAGATTAAAAAACCCATTTTCTCATCTCCTATATTGTTTCTTCACAAATTTTCTCCAACCAAATAAAATTTATGTCATGAGAGATACCGCTAATGCAGTAACACACATGTCCAAGTAAAAAGAAATGACTTTAAAATGAATCATTCTCTGTACTAGCAAAGTTCCAGTAAGATAAATATGACCATATAAAGTAGTGAAGTACACAGTATTTTTGTGATAACATTTTCTGCTGCTTGTAAACTGCCCCGCCCCCCC
>PYAF01002813.1:222157-243090 GCA_007407185.1 Glycine tomentella | reverse complement strand
ACTGATCATAGCTCTAACTTCTAATAAAAAAAATTTAATGCATTGGTTGAGTGCAAAAAAGCTGAAAAATGCCTACAAGAAGTTTTTTTTCCTACCTATCTAAAAGATGTACCTGATTGCACTTGCACTTTCCGGGGCAAGCTTGGCAATGCTGTATGAAATGTACATTGGGAAAGTTAAAATTCAAATTTGAGATAAGTTATATCAAGTTTGTAACAATATTGATGATCTGAATGTGGTAAAAAATAAAAACAAAATTTTCAGATGGGGAATTATTAGGGAAAATAAAAAATTGGGAAATACATTAACAAGTCAAACTATGATAATCAATTTAATGAAATTCCCTATTCTAGTGCAGAATAATATTACAGAAACAACAAAGGTACCTTAGAACTGTCAGGAGCAAATAAAACATCTTGCGTAGGTGTTGAAGTGGAATGAGGTGGTAACTTAGCCTTTTCTTTGCAGAATCCTTTGGAAGCAATGGCAACTGCGTAAGATCAAGAAGACATTTTGTTGAATATCATAGCAAAAGCTTAGGCAAAGAAAGAAAATATTGACATTATGATAGAAGTAATAGATGGGGCATGTGTACAATTGGAGAAAAATCAATTAGTGGGTCTGTAACTGACAGTTAGTTAGTAACTGACAGATAGTTAATTGAGGGAGAAAATTATAAATAGAATAGAAAGAGAGGGAAAAGGGGTTGGGAAATTACTTGGAGGCTGGTGTTCTCGAATTCACTGATAAGCACTAGAGTTAACAGCTTCAGCTTGAATAAGATTCTGTTTCTTTCTCTATCTGAAAGTCAGTTCCTAACAACTGGTATCAGAGCTCCGATTCTGGAGCTGTGAGGTGTTCGTGGTGGGCAGCGCAAAAATGGAAGCTCATATGGACACGATGGAGAGGGCTATGGAGGATAGCAGCGAGATGCTGGAATCGCGCTTGGGGAAAATGGAAACGATGGTGCAGAGGTTGGCAGAGGTGTTGGAGAAACACGCGACACCTCTGCCAACCTCTGCACCATGGGGAGGTCGCGGAGGAACGAGCGTGAGTATGGGACGCGGTGGAGGAGCGTGGAGATGCCGACATTTGAGGGGGAGGAAGTGTTTGGGTGGTTGGCCAGAGTTGAATGCTATTTCTGGTTGCAGGAGGTAAGTGAGGAAGAACAAATGAAGGTGATTTTAGTGGCTTTGGAAGGCGAAGCACTGGGGTGGTTCCAATGGTGGGAGCAGTGAAACCCACACCAGTCTTGGGAAGGGTTCATCTCTGCACTTACTCAGAGGTTCCAAGGGGCAATGTTGGGTAATCCCTTTCAAACCTTATTAGCTTTGAAGTAGGAGGATGCAGTGCAGGATTTTATAAGTTAATTTGAGAAGCTAGTGGGTACAGTGAAGGGTGTAGATAAGGTGTTTTTGGTGGAAGTTTTCTTGAAAGGTCTGAAGGAAGAAATCAGTACGGAGGTGACGTTGCATGAACCAAGAATCTTGATGGAGTCCATGAGAAAAGCAAGACAGGTTGAGGAAAAAGATTAGGGTCTTGGCAAAATTGCCAAGAAGCACTAGGAGGGGTTTCTCTTTACAGAAACCTAATTTCTGGAGCCAAAAGAATTGGAAAGAAGGGCCAACAGTGGCAGGGAAGGGAGCTGAATCTAGCCTCGCAGTCAAGGCTAGCAATGAGAGCTAGAGGGGAAGGAGGACATTCCACAAACTGTCCCCAGTGGAAGTGAATGAAAAGATGAGGAAGGGGAGTGTTTGACTTGTGAGGAAAAATATCATCCTACCCATGTTTGTGAAAACAAACAGTTGAAGTTGATGGTGATGGAGGAAGAGGGTGAAGAGGGGTTGCAAGAAGGAAATGAAGTGGAGAAGAGTGAAGAGTTGTATCAATTGTCCTTACACAGTATTGAGGGTTTTACTACAAAGAAGTCACTTAGATTATGGGGTAGGATTAAGGGCAGAAGGGTGATGATCTTGATTGATTGTGGAGCTACTACAATTTCATCTCAGTTAAAATGGTGAAAGAGCTGGAATTGGAGGTAACCAACACCAATCCTTACTCTGTAGAAGTAGAAGATGAATACAAGGTGAGGTGTCAAGGCATTTGTAAAAACTTAGCCATTGAATTACCGAAATTACAGATTATACAAGATTGTTATTTGTTTGAGTTAGGAGAAGCTGACTTGGTATTGGGAGTGGAATGGCTGGCAAGCTTGGGGGAGGTTAAGGCTAATTTCAAGAAATTAACCTTGACTGTGAAAGTAGAAGGCCAAGAGGTGAGTTTGAAGGTTGATCCAAAGTTGGTTAAGGTTGTTGTTAGTTTGAAATCTATTAAAGGCACTTTATTTGATGAGGGGAAGGGGTTTGTGGTAGAATTTAAATCTTTAGAAGCAAATAAGGTAGTGAGAGAAAGTCCTGTTTCTATAATGGAAACATTGGAGCAGTTAGTCAGGTCTTTGAGGAAGCTAACAACTTACCACCATGTAGAAGCAAGGATCATGCCATTAACATTCAGCTTTGAAACAAGATACCTAATCTAAGGCCCTATAAATATCCTCACTACCAGAAGGATGAAATAGAAAATCTGGTAAAGGACATGTTGACAGCAGGAATTATTAGGACCAACATTAGTCTTTTTGCTAGTCATGTAATTCTAGTGAAGAAAAAGGATGGGAGGACTAGAGGAGTTATTGGATGAGATTAGGGGGTTGAATGGTTTTCAAAGCTGGATCTCAGGGCAGGGTATCATCAAATCAGGAAGAAAGAGGAAGATCTGCAGAAGATAACTTTTCGGACTCATGAAGGAGACTATGAGTTCTTGATTATGCCTTTTGAGTTGACCAATGCTCCTTCTACTTTTCAAGCACTTATGAATGAGGTAATGAGGCCTTTCTTGAGGCAATTTGTGTTATTATTCTTTGATGACATCCTGATTTACAGTCCTAATTTGGAAGAGCATAACTTGCATGTAAGGGCTATGTTGCAAGTATTAAAGCAGTAGGAGTTGTATGTAAATAGGAAAAAATGCACTTTTGGGCAAAGATCCTTGGAATATCTAGGACATATTATTTATGGTAGGGGATGGAGGCTGATCCCAACAAATTAGAAGCAATATCAGAATGGCCTGAACCTAGGGATGCTATGGGTTGAGAGGATTTTTGGGGCTGATAGGGTATTATAGAAGATTTGTTAAAAATTATGGGAAGATAGCCCAACCACTGAATGCATTATTAAAGAAAAACACTTTTAAGTGGGGAGAATAAGCTATTGTTGCTTTTGAATAGTTAAAGACAACCATGAAGGAGTTGCATATTTAAAGGTACCATATTTTTCCAAGCAGTTTGTTTTGGAAACAGATGCTTCTGGTACTGGGTTAGGGGCAGTGTTGCTGTAGGAAGGGAGGCCTTTAGCTTTCTGGAGCAAAGCTTTGTCTGGAAGGGGTAAGCTCAAATCAGTATATGAGAGAGAACTGATGACTGTAGTGTTGGCAGTGAAAAGATGGAGGCATTGTTTGCTAGGAAGGAAGTTTGTGATTAAAATAGATCAAAAGAGTCTGAAGTTCTTGAATGAACAGAAGTTGTTAATGAGGATCAGTTTAAATGGGCCACATCATGAAGATAGCTGGGAGAGTATGGAAGAAATTAGAACTGTCTTTCCTCAATTGGACCTTGGGGACAAGGTCCATCTTGAAGGGGAGGGTATTGATAGAAGTAATATATGGGGGCAGGTGTACAATAGGAGAAAAATCAATTAATAGGTTTGTAACTGATAGTTGGTTAATTGAGGGAGGAAATTATAAATAGAATAGAAAGAGAGGAAAAATGTTCTGTGGTGCCGCCCGCAATGGAAGTGTTCCCTAGGAGAGGGAGAGCGCGCGTGGTGGGAGCGGCCACTGTTAGGCGAACACGAACAAGATCTCTTGTTGCGTGCTTGGTCTGTCTTAGTCACGGTCATGGTCGCGATCATGATAGTTGAAGATGAGGAATCGGTGGCCACCGCCGACAGAGTTGAAGACGAGGAAGCCCTAGAGACCAGTGCAATTGTATGTGAGTTTTTGGACGCGATCCAAGCATACATCTACGATTTCTTTGCCAACTAAAATTGGGGAAATCAAAATTAGATCAGAAATTGAAAAAATAGGTCAGAGAAATTGAAAAGTGTGGATTTTTGGTGGTGTGAGAAAACAAGAAGAAGAACAAGCTTTGACAGTGATGACAATTTTAATAAAACCAATGTTAAGTATCTTATTTCAACAATGGTTTTAACAAAATCCATCTTTGAACAAACGTTTTAAAGACAGGTTTCACAAAATTGTCTTTTGAAAAGTTGATAATATTTATAAAAATGTCACTACGTTTTTTAAGACATCAATTTTATAGAATCGTTTTTTATCTCGTGTGTATAGAAGAGTGCTTTTGTAGTAGTGTTTGTAAGAGGCTTCATTTGGAACAATACAAAGAATGTTTTGACTGATGCCTATATTTGAAACCAGACATGGAAAGTCGCTCAGCCAAAGCGTCTTGGAGGATTAGGCATTCGCCGAACTAAGGAGGCTAATAAAGCTTTCCTTGGTAAACAACATTTGGGACCTCATTCACAATCAGGACAACTCTTTGTACAAATCCTTTCAACTAAATACTTAAAGGACTCTTTTGTTCTCCACATGGAGGCCAATCGTCTTCCCAGGAATGCTGAAGTTTTGAATGATGAGACTTGGCCTTCATGGTTAATCATCAATAAAATAAAGAACCTTTTGAAGCTACTTCAACTTGATAACTCAAGGGCTTCTATCTCTACTAACCATCGATTTGTCTATTGGAAACTTCCTATGGATCATTGGCTCAAGCTCAACACCGACGGAAGCTCCCTCGACAACCCTGGACTAGCCAATATTCATAACTTAGGTGACTTGATCATTGGGTTTTCTGGCTTTTGTTGCACAACAACTAGTCTTCATTCATAACTTCTTGCGATCTGTGCCAAGGGTTCCATCCGGCGTGGAATCATGGCATCTGTCACCTCATCTACAAGTCAAATTCCAAGCTAACAGTGGATCTCATCTCAGCTGGAGTTAATGCTCTTCATGTCTATGATACTTTGATTTTAAATTAAATTAATGAGACATTATCTTATTCAAAATTAAATTAATGATGATGTATTTTTATTTGAGTCTCATATTTTAGGTAAAGTATTATTATATTAGAAATTTTAAAGTAAAAATATGAGATAGTAACCAAAATATGAGACTCAAACAAATTAAAATACATAGTCATTAAATTAATCCTTACAAAAAAAATAAACCCAACTTGATTTTGTCATTATCTAATGTTGTTACAATACAAATTTCAGAGCCAACAAATAATTATATTTATTAATCAATATTATGTTTATTATTATGTTTGTTTTCCTAATTTTTAAATATTTATTATAATTATATGTTTGCAATGATTAAAAAAGAGAGAATATGAAGATTAAATTATATTTTGCATAAAGAATTGACAAATTTGTCCCTAAATGTGTAGAGCACTGACAAATTCGTCCTTTAATGTGTCACCTAGGCTCTTTCAATTAACGATAACGAATGAAAGTTAAGGTATGAATGAATTTGTCAAAAAAATTTATTTTAGGAATAAAAATTTGAATTTTTTTTCTTTTAAAAATTAATTTGTCAATATTATACAAAACGGAAATATTTATTTACCCTAAAATCTTTTATATTATATTAAATTTTAGAATTTTTAAGCTGTTAGATCATTTCATATCCTAACTTTGTATTAAACTCTCAAATATTTTTAGTAAAAAGATAAGAATTTGAAGATTTCATTAAACTATTTAAATCACAATAATTAAAAAAAATTGAAGCAATAAATAAAAAAAAAATAATCACGAACCCAAACATTCCATTAATTATGCAGAAGAACTGAAAACAATTAATGAATCAATGTGTAATGGGAAATAATAACAAATAAAAAAATTAAAAAATAAAAAATATTTTCCCGTACAAAAACAATAAGAAAGTATGAAAAAAGATGTATGATGTGAAAAAATTTCTTGAGAGGGAAAAAAAATCAAAAATAAATAAATAAAACAATGAAAATGGAAAACAATAGAGATAAAAACGTTCCCTTGTCCATCTTTCTTCTCTCATTCATGCTTTAAATTCGCACCAACCTCTCTCTCAGCAACACCAACCAAGTTATCCTCGTTTCTTCTCTCATTCCGACACTTCCAACGTCCCAAGACAAAAATCCCCAACATGTCAGAATCAGAGGAGCGAGCCACGCTGACGTGGCGCAAAATCCCCATCATCCTCAAATCCTCCCCCAACGACGTCGTTCTCGTCCCCCCCACCAGCCCCCGCAAAAACGACGCCGTCCCCGGCTTCTTCGCTCCGGGCAGTGGCACCCACTGTAAATTCGCCAGCGTCTCGGTGGCAGAAAGGAAATTCGACAAAGAATTCGCGCCCACGGCAGCACAGCTTCTGCAGCACCCCCTCGCCGTCGTCGCATTGGTTCCCAAAGACGCCGCCCTCTTTCTCGCCGGCGCCCTTGCCGGCGCCTCCGCGAAATCCGTCACTGCCCCCCTCGACCGCATCAAGCTCCTCATGCAGGTGCGCTTTCGCTTCGTTTCACTTTTTTCTTTTTATCGCCGTTTTGCGCGAATAATTCTGTCTTTTTATTTTTATTTTTATTTAGTCGATAGTTTTTGTTAGTGGAAGATTCGAACCCACGGCGTATCTCTCAATCCCTTCACCGTTTACAGCCAACCCAATCTTATGAAGATATGAGATGAGTTGGATGGTTGAAGGAGAAGGTAAGAGAAATGTGGTGGATTCGATTCCCTTTGATAACAAAATTAATTAGGCATTCTAATAAACTAACATTTGCCGATAATTAAAAAAAAGAAAAAAAAACAACCTTATTATATCTCCGAGTTAATATGTCTGTGTCTGAAAGTTCGGTCAAATGAGTAAACGACATTGCGTATTTGCAGACTCACGGCGTGCGAGTTGGACAGGAAAGCGCGAAGAAGGCGATTGGTTTCATTGAGGTATTAACTGTTCGCAAATTCTTTTGCAGTGTTTGGTTCTGTTTTTTATATTAATTTACGTCACCATGGTTGAATTTTATAATACGCATGTCTTTGTGATATAATTTAAAAAGTTATGCTTAGGTTGACCAATGACCATGAATCATGGTTTATTTTTATATTAGTGCTTCTCTTGTTAATGGATTTTGACGTGGAAAATGGGGCCATGTCCCGTGTATCTTTGGGAAAATGTTTTTTTTTTTATTGATTATTTTAGTGATCGTTTAGGTGTTATTTTCTTTTGTTTTCACTTTGTTTCTTGTTTTCTGAAATTTAAAGACGAAAAAGTGAAAATACAAAAACAACGAAAAATTGAGAAAACAAGAAATAAAGTGATAACAGAATGTCATCTTTATGTTTATTTTGTTTGCTATCTCTTTAAGATTTGTAAAGGGAATTTTGAGAACAACAAAATGTGGTGTAGCTGGCTTGAATGTGGGACAGTGTGATTTGATGATAAAATATTGGACAGTAATTAAGTACATTTGTGAACAAATTATATAATCAGATTTCAATTTATTTAGAGGGTGTTTCTCTCCTTTTCCATTGAAACCCTGTAATTTCAACTGTATCTGTTTATTAGAATGGAAATTGTCAAATTGTGTGTTTGAGAAATTCCAAATAACTGATAGAAGGTTTTCCTAAGTCGCTAATTAATTACCTTCCTATGTTGTGCTTTGTTGCTTGGGTTCTCTGATGAATGATCAGAATTGTTACCTATGAAATTTTTGTTGGAGCTTACATTGACATGATTTACAGGCCATAACTGTAATAGGGAAGGAAGAAGGCATCAAAGGTTATTGGAAGGGCAACCTCCCCCAGGTCTCTATAATTAGGAACAAATTTATTGGTAATTGGTATTTCTGTATGTATATATATCCTTTTTATGTTGATTAGTGTTTTTCATTTGTTTTAGTGTTTCTACTTTTAATGTTCCAGGTGATTCGGGTTATACCTTACAGTGCTGTCCAGCTTTTTGCTTATGAAATTTACAAGGTTAGCTGTTAAACTTTCTTTCATGAATTTCTTTTCCCCAATATTGCATGTTCATGTCTAAGTTATACTTTTGGATTTATAGAAAATATTCAAGGGAAAGGATGGTGAGCTCTCTGTTCTGGGAAGACTTGCAGCAGGTGCTTTTGCTGGCATGACATCAACTTTTGTAAGTAAATTCATTATGACGCCCAGCCTTGTATGATTTGCAGTTGCTTTCATTATGTTATTCTGTTTCACTGCAGGGGATGAAACCTTTTGTTTAACAATTATGGGAAATTTCTTGTTTGTATATTATTCTTTTACATTTTTTCTTATATCTTAATTTCAATATATGTATCTAACATAACTTTGTATATGTCTATGTAGATAACTTACCCATTAGATGTCCTGAGATTACGATTAGCTGTTGAACCTGGTTATCGAACAATGTCAGAGGTATATAAATTAGCCTGTTTAAGTATTTTCACTAGATCTTCATCTGCTTATGAACCATATCGTGGCTTTTCTAGGTTGCGTTGAGCATGCTAAGAGAGGAAGGATTTGCATCTTTCTACTATGGCCTTGGGCCTTCTCTGATTGGAATAGCTCCATATATTGCAGTGAACTTTTGTGTTTTTGATTTGTGAGTCCATTCATAATCTTTTATCTTATAAGAACATTGAATATTGGACAGACACTGATAACCTTCTATGGACAATAGATTAAAGAAGTCATTGCCAGAGAAATATCAAAAGAGAACTGAAACATCTCTACTCACTGCTGTGGTTTCTGCATCACTTGCCACACTTACATGCTATCCTCTGGATACAGTGCGAAGACAGATGCAATTGAGGGGTACACCTTATAAGACAGTATTAGATGCCATTTCAGGTTAGGATTGCTCCTTGAACCTTTTAGCATCAGTGTATTTTGGTTCTAACATACTTATATTTGTGGACACATTATTAATGAATATATAAAATAGTTTTCATTATTGCTGTGGGCATTGTAATATTCCCTTAAGCTGATATGCAGAATAACCAACATTTATTTATGAGTTTTTCTTATCATCTTCAAAATAATTACCATTGTGTGCCATAGTGAATGGATGACATGCCATCTTTACTCTTTAGTTAGGAAAATTCATCCTACCAACATAAGGAAAAGGAATGTTCATTAACGGAGGGGTTGTAAAAGAGGGACAATACACTAGCTACTCACTGGTGAACGCAAACACAGTGGTTTCAAACTTTCAATCAAGTTAATCTTTTTGTGATGGATGATTGGTCAATGGTGTAGGAAAAAGTAAAAATTAAAAAACTTGAATTTTATAATCCAAGTCCAAGGTAGTTTGATTTATGGGAATTTATTTAAATGATGTGGATTTTTTAAGCTTTATTGTTTCAGTAGTTATGTAATACTCCCAAACTAATTATTTTATTGATGCAGGTATTGTGGCACGGGATGGAGTTATTGGCTTGTACCGGGGATTTGTGCCCAATGCTTTGAAAAACTTACCAAACAGCAGGTACTTGTGATCTTCTATTTCTGGTTATTAAGTTTTCAATCTTTGCACTGTGCTTAGTTTACACTTTTGTTTGTTCTTATTTTCATTATTGTGAGTTGTAACATTTAGTACGTTTGCTGGAGCATAAATTCCATTAAAATTAGTGTGTTTATTTGATATTGCTACTGCCTCCATGCCGTTAAGCATACAAAGCTATGATAAATAGAGCTTCTCATCATTGTATTGTATTTTAATTTTGAAGTTGATTATGATTAGATACCTGATTCAGCCCTTGTTTATCTCTACAGCATCAGACTTACTACATATGACATTGTCAAACGCCTAATTGCAGCTAGTGAGAAAGAGTTTCAAACAATTACTGAGGAAAACCGCAACAAACAAAAGAAACCCCAATAGTCAAAGACAGTGAACCTAGGATTCATATTGTTTTTAGCCATTCTTTTCCCGCTGGAATTTTGTGGAACAAATGCTTCAGCAATTCTGTCCAGTATTAGTGGGAATTGCTTTTTAGATAGCCAAACTGTCAGCAGTTATGAGTACATACCAGCAACCAATATTTTGTATCCTGGGGGCTATAAATTTTGCAGGACACTGTATGCTAGTTACTGTAATGCTATATTCTTTTGCTGAATGTATTTTAGCTGTACTTTTTTGTAGGGATTTTGCCAAACTGAATGGCAATATAAACAGAGATGTCAAAGACTATACTTTCTGACATACTTTTCCCATAATATATCACATTATTTAGTATTTTTTTATCATTTAGCATATTATATTATATATTGTGTTTTACTTAGTTTTTATTACTATTGTAGTATTATTAGTTAGTTTATTATATTTTTATCACTATTATTTTAACTTATTATATTATATATTATCTTTTATTTAGTTCATTATTATTATTATTATTATTTAGTTTAGTATATTACATGTTATGCTTTAAATACTTTTATATATTTTAAAAAACTATTATTATCATTATTATTATTTAGCTTATTATATTATATACTGTCTTTTTTTTAATTTTATTACTATTATAGTATTATTATTTAGTTTATTATATTTTTTATCTCTATTATTTCAACTTGTTAAATTATATATTATGCTTTATTTAGTTTGTTATTATTATTAATTGTATAGTCTATTTATATGTTATGCTTTAAACAATTTTTTATAGCTATTATCTTTACAGAACCGGTTACTGGACACAACTTAAGAGCCCAAAGCCCAGAAAAGACAAGGGAATTGTTATTTCTACTCCCTTTTTCACTAGAACACTCCCACTTTTTTTTTTTTGTTTTCCAAGAGCACCTAAGGAAAGACACTCCCCTTCCTAACTCTGGACAACAAAGGCTTCTCCACCATTGTCGTCGACAACGGCATGAGCACAGGTTCAGGGGAAACAAGATGGCAGCGCTCGACGTTAACAACCCTTCTTGGCCTGGTGGTTGCGACGATGTGAAGAAATGAAACAAAGTGGCGTAGGGTTTTGTGAGGGTTCTGAAACCTCCAAAGCTTGGATCAACAACAATAGCAATTTCGATAGTGTGTTGAGGTCGTGTGTTGTGGTCGCAATTGCAGAAAGGAGAATCATCCATCGAAGTATCACTGCATACGTTTACAATTCACCCCCCTCAAATACCCTATAAATTAATTAATCTTCTAAAGTATTATGCATTCCCCTTTTTTCTAATTCTTTTGTCATCATCTTCAAATTTAGAGTTGGCGCATAATTCAAATGGGTGCAGTAATGTGCGTTGGTTTGGAGAAGGAAATAAACACAGGTAGAAGGTGTTGGTGTTGATGCGGTACACAATGATTTGAAGCTTGTTGAGGGTGTGGTAGTGGTCATTTGTATGGCTCCCACACCAATTACATCACATGGCTTGCCATAACTGCAATTCTTCGAAGTTGGACGAGGTTGATTATAATTTGGAGTGTGCGAGTACATTGGTTACTTAATTAAGCTTGATTGTGGGAGGGGTATGGAGGTATTATCTACTATAAGCAGAGTAGTGTGGTTTTTTCTGGGTGTGGAAATGATTCAATCATTTGATGGTTTTGAAGAGGGGGTGACGATTTTCAGGGAATCATTTTGTGAACATGGTTATTATTGTTAGATGAAATTCAACAAGTAACAAGGTTATCATATCATTCTTGTGAATAAAGTTTATTTTGCCATTAAAAAAAGCAAAAGAATTAGGGAAATGGAGTGCTAAATCATATTGCGGAAATAGTTTTTATTTTCCTTGAATTTGTGAATGGTAAATAGGAGGTATATATAGAATGCAAAGACATAAATAAGAGCAATAATCTAGCCTAGAAATTAGGGGAATTGATTTCCCTATAAATGCTAATTCTAAATATGGTAAAGACAAAAATGATAGGTAATAATTATGTACATAAAATCCTAATGAGTTGTACAAATCAAATATGTTGATTTTGTGTTGATCTTCAACACTCCCCTCCTTAATCTGGATGGTAGATATCTATCATACCTAGATTGAATCTTATATTCTCATATACATTCCTTGGTAGGGCTTTTGTTAGAATGTTCGTTGTATGCTAGCATGATGGAACATGATTGACACTTATAATCTTATGATCAATTTTCTCCTTAATGAAATGTGTATCGATCTCCACATGCTTTTTTCTATCATGATGAACTAGATTATTTGTAAGACTTACAGCAGCCTTATTATCACAAAATATCCTAATGGTGTAGTTGGTAGGAATTCTTATTTCATTCAACATTTTCTTGAGCCATATTCCTTCACAAACATCGTGTGTCATAGCTCTGAATTTTGCTTCTGCACTACTCCTAGCCACAATAAATTGTTTCTTGCTTCTTCAAGTTACCATGTTCCCCTATTCAAATATACAATATCCTGTAGTTCATTTTCTATCAAATAGTTTTCTGCCCAATTCGAATCAGTATAGACTTCAATACCTCTGTTTGAGTTCTTATGGAAATAGAGCCCTCGGCCTGGTGAGGTATTGGAGGATTCTATTCATATGTCTCATGTCAATTTCAGTTGGGTTTGACATAGAACAACTAGTCATGCTTATAACAAACCCAATGTTTGACCTAGTATGAGTTAGACTAGTTTTCCAACTAGACTTTGATATCTATCTTTATCAGCTGCTACACTTTCCTTTTCACTCCTTTTGAGTGGTTCTATCGGAGTATTGACTGCTTTGCATCCAAGCATCCTCATTTCTTGAAGTAAATCCAGAGTGTATTTCCTTTGAGAAACATAAATACCATTCTTTGTCTGAGCAATTTCCATCCCTAGAAAATACTTGAGTTGGCCTAGATCCTTGACTTCAAATTCCTCTGCTAGAAGATTCTTCATATGATTTATTTAATCATAATCATCCCCTGTAATTACGATATCATCTACATAGACAATAAACAAAGTTATCTTTCCATCCACAAAATGCTTAACAAACATAACATGGTCTGCTTGGCATTGAGCAAAAGCATCTTGCTTGACAACTTTTGTTAGCATGTCAAATCACACCCTTGGAGATTGTTTGAGTCCATATAGAGATTTACGAATCCTGCACACCATGTTTGAGGTGCTGGGTGATTCAAGTGTTTGAGGTATTTGTATATATACCTCCTATTCTAACTCCCCATTTAGAAAAGCATTCTTTATGTCTAGTTGGTGTAGAGGCCAATCTAGATTTACTACTAGAGATAATAGGACCCAAACAGAATTGAGTTTAGCAATAGGTATGAATGTCTCTTCATAATCTACTCCATATAATTGTGTAAATCCCTTTGCAACAATCGAGCCTTGTACCTATTTATACTGCCATCAACATTGCATTTAATTGTGAATATCCATTTACATCCCATTGTTGTCTTCCCTTTTGGAATAGTGGTGGCTTCCCATGTGCCATTTTTTACAAGTGCTTGAAATTCTTATGCTACAGCTGCTACCCATTCGGGTTTTTGTAGTGCCTTTTGAATATTTCTTGGAATTTCTACACTGTCAACAACTGCTACAAAGGACCTGTAATTTTGTGACAATTTTCCATAGGAGACATATCTCTCAATAGGGTGTTGAGTACAAGTTCTCACCACTTTTCTCTTAGCAATAGGAATATCAGTATGTTGTATTTATATCAACAAATTCAAGGTTAGGAAGAATATTACCTGTGGGAACTTCATTTCCTAGAGCTTGGCTGGATTCATTGTTTTGCATGGGAGTTGTGCTTGACTTTACATCCTTCCTTCTTTTTCTCTTATAAACCTTCCAGTTATCTTCTCGTGTTTCTGGGCCATGGTTCTGTTGAGATGTAGTTGAAACTTTAACTACATCCTGTTCAATTTCTGCTCCAATTTCTGTCACAACTTCTGCTACATCCTATTTAGTTTCTCCTGCAGGTTCTGTCACAACCTCTATTGTCCTTTCAGTAGGTTTAGGTACATGTTCAACTATTTGAGTGTTATGGTTCTGGTCTGGTAAGGTTTGTGCATAAGTAGTGCAGTTTCGGTTATCTCAAGAGCCAAAGGTTGGTATTATGAATTTTCAGTTGGATAGGTGTTTGGTTGCTCCCCCTGAATGCTAACTTTGGGGTAATAGGGTTGATTTTCAAAGAAGGTTAAATCCATAGTGTGGTAAAAAAAAATAGTATGGGGAGAGCAAGACTTGTATTTTCTTTTATGATTAGAGTAACCAAGAAATATGCATTTGATGGATTTGGGGTCCAATTTGCTATGGTGAGGGTTTAGGTTGTGGACAAAAGCTGAAGATCCAAAGATTTTGAATGGAATGGAAGAAAATATTTTGTTGGTTGGGAAGAAGGTTTGAAGTGTGGAGAAGGGGGTCTTAAAGTCAAGGATACAGGAAGACATTCTATTTATAAGATACGTTGCTGAAAGGACGACTTCTCCCCAAAATTGTTTTGGAACATTGGAGGCTAGCATGATTGACCTAGTCACTTCCAGAAGGTGTCTATTGTTCCGTTGCACAACCCCATTCTGTTGGGGGGTGTCCACACAAGAACTTTGGTGAACAATTCCAAACTTTTGAAGATAAGAATTTAGAGCAAGTTTGTAATACTCACAACCATTGTTAGTTCTGAGTACCTGAGTCTTGCTTTGGAATTATGTTTGCTCCATATTGTGAAAGATTTCTAAATATCCTGCCTACTTCTTGTGTGTATATTCAGACAATTGGAAGATTTCACACTAAATATGTTTTTTGTTTTTATTGAATAATGAGGGAAACATCTTTTTCAAGTACATGAAATTAGGGTAGCCTAATCTATAGCACCACAACATGACAAAATTATCACTACTTAGAACTGCGGCTGCAACATAAGAATAGTTCTTGAGTTCTTCTTCTAGTTTTTCAACTTGAAGGAGGTAAAGTTAAACACACTCTTCAACATTGCCGATCACCTTCCTCGACTCCAAAATATGAAATTCACACAGGTTTTGGAAGAATTTGGTAACACATTTCAAATCTCTTGTAATCTTGCTAATGGATAGCAAATTACAATCAAGTTTTGGCACATACAAAACTGATTCAAGTGTAATGTTTTGTGAAATAATGATGAATCCTTTACGCAGGACCTTAGAATGAGTCCCATCATCTATCCGGACAGTATAGTTATAGGGACATGGCGAATAACTACTAATCAAAGTAAAATCTCCAGTCATGTGATCTGAAGCTCCTGAGTCAATGATCCATGACTTTGTTCTTTCTTTACTAGCATTTAGGGCATGTCAAAAATGACCTATTTGAGCCACTACAGCAGTACAACCTTTTTTTGCAGTTACCATATACTATTGAAGCAGTTTATGAAGAACCTCCATTTTTTCTTTGCTAAATGGAGATGAATTAGAATTTACCTCAGCTTGTTGATGGTTAAAGGTTGTGTTGCCTCTGCCTTCCTTGCTTTTGAACTGCCTGGCTTCTTAAGATTTTCCATGAATGATCTAACATGTTTCCTTGGTGTGGCCAGGCCTTTTGCAATGATCACACTAGGGGTGGTTTTTCTTTTGTGGTGGTCGAGGCTGGTTTCCTCTTGTTGCTATTGTCGAGCTCTCAATGGATGGAACTGAGATGGATGTTCTCAATATGAGTTTCTTCCTACTTTCTTCCCTTCTCACTTTTGAGAAGACTTCCCAAATTTTGGAAAATGGTTTGGTTCCAAGGATCTTTCCACGAACTTCATCGAGATCCTATTTTAGTCCCAATAGGAACTTCTAAATCCTATCTTTTTCCACCAACTCCTTATACTTCTTCTTATCTTCTGTACAACACCATGAAACTTCTTCATATATGTCCAATTGTTGCCAATGTCTGTAGAGTATGTTAAAATACTTAGTAATAGAGGACTCTCCTTGTCGAAGGTCATGGAGTATGCTTTTTTATCTCAAAAATAGCAGATGTGTTGTCCATGTTTGAGTACATTTCCTTCACTGCATCCCATATATCTTTTGTAGTGTCATAGAACATGAAATTTTCACCAATTTCATTTGTCATGGTGTTGAGTAGCCATGACATTACTTGACTGTTCTCAAGTTTCCATTTTTGAACATTTTTGTGTCCCTTTTCTTAGGACACTCTAAATCTCCTGTGATGTAGCCTTCCCTTCGTATTCCTGGAAAAAATATATTGACTGACCTTACCCATTGGGTATAGCTTTGACCATTCAGTTTATGGCTAGTGATGAGGTGAGTAAGCCCATCGTGTGAGCTAGCCGGAAATGGTCCATTCTCCACCATGAGCGATTCATCAGATTTTTGGTCTTCCATGGCTTGGCGACGCTAGATTTAGGGATGGTTCAGATCAAGCTCTGATACCATGCGAAAATAGGTTTTATTTTCCTTGAATCTGTGAATAGGACATGGGAGATATATATATAGAATGCACCTGATAGAAATAAGAGCAATAATCTAGCCTAGAAATCAGGGGAATTGATTTCCCTATAAATGCTAATTCTAAACATGGTAAAGACAAAAATGACAGCTAATAAATATGTACATAAAATCCTAACGAGCATTACAAATAGAATATGTTGATTCTGCGTTGATCTTTAACACATATTAATTCTAGGGTATTTTAGGGGGGAATTACTAAGGGAAGTGTATTAGTAATATGGGTGCGTGGAAACAACAAATGTCAAAGACAAAACATGAGAAAAAACGCCTTTGTGAGACGGAAGTGTCCTTGTGCAAAACACAAAGTGAAGAGGTGTTGTTTTCGTTTGAATTTCATATCACAGGCAAGGATCCGCTCCAAGAACCACAATTGTGCCGCATTGCTCATCCACAATTGCGGTCGTGACAATTGTTCCCATAAACTGTGCGTAACAAGGCTAGTCGTCATGCTAGAGGATTGCTCTGCCACAATCGTGGCTTCGGTATCCGCGATTAACTATTATGACTTTTCTAACACACTATTATAGGATGAATTTTATGTTGAGTCTCACTAAATAACTTGGGTCAATTTTCCATGTAGTGTGACTCACTGACTCGCACCAAAGTCACCCAAGGATATTATGTTGAAAAGAATGTGTTGGTGACATTCCTCATTTGAACAGAGCAATTCTAGCAAAGCACAATGCCTTGTTAAAAATAAAGACATGGTTGTACTAATCACACAACCATATGCACACCTTTTACTTTTGAATACATGGTAATGGTACTATCTTAATGGATTAACATATTCCTACATAAATTTTTTACAACAATTGTTACAGTGTATTTGAGAGATAAGAAAAGACATAAACATGTGAGTGAAATAAGTTGGGTGATATGATAGAGATATTTAGAGAAAAAATGAATTGCATATGGCAAAAGTAATATTTCTCATACAAAGATGAGAGATGTTGATTGATTCCATCAATTTTATTTGTAAATAGAGAGCCCAAGGCCTTATAAATCTCATTAGAATTTCATATTTTCAATATGGGACTTACATAATCTCATATTGTTGTGCAGTAGCCCCTTTGACTAGTCTCGAGTGAACATTGCAATGTTAGTATGACCACCTATGTTGTTTATTTGCATTTGAGAGACATGATGGAAGGTTCTCATACCAATTGGTAAGAATCTTGAGAGAATCACGTCACAAAAGCTTGCAATCAATAAGAATCTTGGAAAGCCCAAGGCTTCATAAACTCTACAATATAATCCCGTATTTTTAATATGGGACTCAAGTCTCATAGCTTGCTATTGGATCCTAACTTTAACCGTAATTTCAAATGAAGTCTACTTCCCTTTAATATTTTGTTATTATTTAGTAATTGATAGTCTTTTTAGATATCCTAATTATTTATAAGTCTTTTAATGTTTCAAAATTTTCAAAGTTTATTATAATTGTAAATGTAAATGTAATATATATTGTCGTCTACACTTGTGTACCTAAACACATGTAAGCATAAAATTGTAATTTATAAACACTTCTCATAAATTTGTCGATTAGAAATACACTTGTTTGCTCATCTGAAGTGTTGTGCTAAAGCAATAAATGGTGTGATCTTACCAAGTGATTCTGAATACATTACTATATCCTACAAAGTAAAATTGTTTATTAGAATGCATTGTCGAAGCCAGAAACCAAGTGAAACCTCATCTCTATCTCAAGCCATATAATTGATCATTGATTACGACCTGTTTAGATGTTAGAAGAACTTTTGAGAGTCTCTACTGAAAATATAGAGCTTTTTCAATAGAGAAACTTTGAAAATTTCTTTTAACATTGTACCCAAATAGACTTTTAATCTTAACGTTTGCAACACAAACATGAACTAAGACTAAAAGCGGGGGTGGATTCTCTCAATTGAAATTTTCATTTGGATTCTCTCTAGTAAAAATTTCCACCATCAAAATTCCATGCTCCTTTTTTTATTAATTAGATTTTCACTTGTTTGTTTTTAATTAATGGTTATAATTTCACTGGATAGAAATGTAACCAGAAAATTCAAATCCAACTCACACTAGTCATCACCTCTAAATATTTCAATAGCCAAATGATCAGATCACAAGAGTGAACATGATTTCATTCAAAACCTTAAAAGACATAATGTGGAATTACCAATTTTTTGACTTCAATAAAATACTGTCTTCTTTTTTTATACAGAAGAACTCAAAAGAAAAATGGGGACAATCGTCATAACCCTACACCTTCAAAAGGATACAATTTTCAGAAGTGTAGAAGACATCTCAGTGACTTTCCAGTGGTCAAAAGATTAAAAGCCTTGTTTATCTCCTCGAAAGGAAGCTCGTGAGTGATAAAATCATCTAACTTCACCACCTAAATTCAGGCCACGAGAAACGAGCATTAATTAATTAACCTATTCATTGGCTTCAATTATTTGAACAATAATTCAAGAAAAAGAATAATTTGGATGCAGTCATTGTACATGTTCATTTATCAACTGACATTGTAACACATTGGTTATAGCATAATAGAAACAACATAAAAAAGGTAAATAGCTAGGTTGATTTCAGTATTCTTAAAAAAATGTAGTTTCGTACGAGATATCTCAAAATGTTAAGTTTGCAAATTTAACATCCTGGATAGTCTGATATATAAGCCCGACAATCATTAAGATAAATTCTAACATCATCTTAAAATTTAGGTTTGCACTTAATCTAAAAAATGTAGCTTATGAGATATGAATGGTCTCCTACTTATATAGATTATTTTGACAATATCATCGGTCAATGCAGAATCTCTAATAAGAGTTTGATTATGATATATTATACGTGTAAAGATATTTAAATTATCAATTAATAGATAATATCATAAGTATGATTTTAAAAATAATTGTTATATTTTTTTAAAATTTTATAAAAGGTTATATAAGATACTCATTTTTTGAAAAGAATAAATGTAAATTCAGAGGGAATGGTAGTCGTTATTACTCCATTCATGCATTCTTTTGCAAAATGTGGCAATTGAGTCTTCCCTTTGATGCCTCCAAAATTTGATCCTACTATTCTGCGACCATGGAACAACTCCATTGGGTGGATGGGAAGCATTTTTGGTGATAGATGAATCCCTACTAGCACAGTCAATCCCCAACCCTGCATCATCATAAAATTATCAAAATTATAACTTGCTTAAACAATGTAGGGTTTCCCTCAAGAAGTCTTGATGATCGAAATTATCCATATCATTTTACTTTGTGGTGAGAAAAGAAGCAATGTTTGTAAATAAATATTGCATTTTGTGACATCAGGATTTTAAAAAATGGTTTGCATCTATAATTGTGACTGCAATACCAAGGTTTTTAGATTTTTTTCCAACTATAATATTGCAGTCACATTGATCACAGTTTTGCAATTTTTTGCAATAATAAGAAGTAAAGAATGCTGAGACTTCAATTGTGACAACAATTACAATTTAAAATCTGAGCAACATTTTTAACATAGAACCAAAAAAGCAGCAATATGAGTATATATACCTCATGAGCAGACAGGAAGGCATCCCTTAGAACGTTCAAATTTCCAGCACATTCAAAACTGTAGTGCACGCCCCCACCAGTCATTTCCCCGATTCTCTGCCAAAAAATTGTTGACCATTTTTCTAGTGAAAATTAATGCATATAAAGATGATGTATTCTTATATGAAATGAGATGAATAGATAGGGAACAGAGAATTCCAACCTCATATACTGGTCTCTCATCATCCCTTGGATTTATAAAGTCGGTGATACCCATTTCTCGGGCTTCGGTGTACATATAAATGTGTCATATACTCATATATGACATTAGCATTTTATATATTATAACATAATTATATTAAAAAGATGAAGTTCATGTAAACTTTAATAGGTTTTAACTTTATGATTTAAAGAAAAAATAAAAGAGTATAGAAGAATAAAAGAGAGCAAAGAGGAATCAGAGATACATGCATGAGAGAGAAAATTACCTTTGATGAATTTGTCTGAGTTGATGTCAACGCCTATTATTCTGGATGCACCTCTAGATCGTGCCCCTTCAGCTACCTGTGCCAATTTAAGATGCAGGGATTTACAACAGTTTTTTCTTTCAATACAAATTATTTTCATAATACTTTGGGTGAGTAAAAGAAAAAAAGAATACTATCTTTTGGTCTTTATTTATAAAAAATAAGTTGTAGGGTAAAATACATTCCAACTTATTTCTTATAAATAAGACCAGAGATAATGAGGGAATTTGTGTAAATTTATTTCTTAAAAAACACTTATTTTAATAAAATAATTAGCTTTTTATTTTCTCAGTGTATTTTTCTATAATGTTTTCACTTTAAAATAAAGTTATTTTCCTGCTTATTTAAATAAGAAAATTCTATATTCTTTATTAAGAAAACATTTTTCTAATAAGCATT
>PYAF01002813.1:199324-210308 GCA_007407185.1 Glycine tomentella | reverse complement strand
TAAAACATATAAATTAATGATTATTTAAAAAACATTATTAAATATTTACTTAGTTCTCATAATTATGTCAATTTTAAATTTTAGTCTCTATTTTAAAAAATTAGTTTCTACTCAATTTTTTTCCAGTTTATTATTGTCTGAGTTTTTATAGCACTTTTACACCGTCAAAGAATTAGAAACCAAAATTTAACTTTTATGTATAAAATATTAAAAAAAAAAACAAAAAAAAAAACGTAAAATTTTTCTTGCATAGGGACTAAAACTTAAATGAGAAGTATAACGACTAAATGAATAATTTAACTTACAAAATTTACATTAAAAAAATATTTGATTTTTTTATTAGATTTTAAATTTTATTCAATTTTAGAAAAGGTTATATGAGGTATTCCTTTTGTGAAATAAGTAGTGAATTGAACCCTAAAGAACACATGTAAATTCAGAGAATGGTAGTCCTTACTCCATCCATGCATTCTTTGGCAAAATGTGGCAATTGAGTCTTCCCTTTGAAGCCTCCAAAAACTGATCCTTCTATTCTGCGACCCTGGAACAATTCCATTGGGTGAATGGGAAGCAATTTTGGTGATGGATGAATCCCTAATGTCACAGTCAATCCCCAACCCTGCATCATTATAAGAATATCAAAAGTTTCAACTGTAATTATAGCCACATTAATGATAATTCTGCAATTTTTCTAGCGTAATACAAAGGAATGCTAACTATATATATACGAGATTCCAATTTTGACGAATCTACAATTTAAAATCTTAGCAACATATTATAACATTGAACCAAAAAAAATTAGCTACATGAATATATATACCATATGAGCTGACAAGAAGGCATCCCTTATAACGTTTGAATTTCCAACACATTCAAAACTATAGTGCACACCCCCACTAGTCATTTCTCTGATCCTCTGAAAAAAAAAAAAAAAAAAAGTTTACCATTTTGCTAGTGAAAATTAATGCGTATAAAGATGATATTTTCTTTTTTGAAATGAGATGAATAGATAGAGAACAGAGAATTCCGACCTCATATACTGGCTTCTCATCATCCCTTGGATTTATGAAGTCAGTGATGCCCATTGCTCGGGCTTTGAATGTACGTATAAAATGTATCATATAACACATTAGCATTTTATATTAAAACGAAGTTATATTAAATTAAAAGACGAAGTTCATGTAATTTTATAAGGTTTTACTTAATGATTTCAGAACAATTATAAACAATAATAAAAGAGCAGAGTGCAATCAAAGATATACATGAGAGAAAATTACCTTTGATGAATTTGTCAGAGTTGATGTCCACGCCTATTATTTTGGAAGCACCTCTAGCTCGTGCCCCTTCTGCTACCTGTGCCAATTTAATATGTAGGACGACTTAACGACATTTTTTTTTGTAACTGTAATTTCAGATTTTAGAGAGTGAAAATTAAAGAAAAATATGTTACAAAAAGACTGAAAGAAAAATTCATTAATTTTATAGAGAATTAAAAACGTGATTTCAAATTTTTTAGGATAAATAATTACAAAAAATGCACTATTCAAAATGAAAACTCACTGATTTTATAGAGACTATAATATATTTAAGATATTCAAAAATTACTTTCTGAAAAACAATTCCAATCGAACATGAAAAAAAAAGTCATATCTTATATTATTGCCTAATACAACTTTGTTTTTTGTTTTTTTCAATAAAAAAATTTGGTCTCACAATGAAAAAATATAGAAATTTAGTCCCTTAATTTTCAAAAATTAGAAAATGTGGTCCTACCAGTGTATTAAAGATTAACATACTTACATTGACCGTGTCTTAAATAACAAGTTAATTAGTATAACAATTATATTTTTTTTTGAATTTATTAATTGATGTCTAAATTTCAATTTAATAAATAAGTATTTAACAAATTATTAAATTTCTAATTAATGTTTAATTAGTTTACAAAATCATGGCCATTTAAAAAATAAGCAAATAAAATCACGATAACTAAAAAAAGGCTAATAATTAAGCTTAAATATTTTTTCCCTGTATTTTAGGAATTTTTTCATTTTCGTCTTTAAAAATATTTAGTCATTATAAAATATATTTATTTTATTTTTCTTAATTAAAATTCTTTAAATAACATATTTTATTATTCAAAACATATTTTTATTGTTCAAAAGTGTTATTTAAAACGAAAAATAAATCAAACATATTTTATAAATACTAAAAAAATTGTAAAGATGGAAAAAATATGTTAAAATAAAGGAAAGAAAAAAATAATTAAACTTAATAATTAAATGTCACGTAAGATAAATTGTGTTAGCCGGAGATCAACATAAAAGCCTTTAAAAATCAAAACACTTGGACCAAATTTTTTTAACACATTAAAACAAAAAATAAAAATCAAAGATATTTTATAAATACTAAAAAAATTGTAAAAATCAAACATATTTTATAAATATTAAAAAATTGTAAAGATGAAAACGAAAAAAAAATGTTAAAATAAAGGAAAGAAAAAAATAATTAAACTTAATAATTAAATGTCACGTAAGATAAATTATATTGTGTTAGCTGGAGATCAACATAAAAACCTTTAAAAATCAAAACGCTTTGACCAAATTTTTTAATTGAAATCTAAGAGACTGAAATGGATATCTTTGTTTTTTACTAAGAGGACCCAAATTATAAATTAGAAAAATAAAAAGAATAAAAATATATTTTAATCATTATTTTAATTGCATTGAATAAATGGGCTATAATGAAATATTTCACTTACAGAGAGACCCACGGTACCTAAACCAAAGACAGCTACAGTTGAACCAAAATGCACATCAGCTATATTCCAAGCAGCCCCAACACCTACACATGACACGCATTATCAATTAGGTCTAAACTCTAAACAACTCATGCTCATTTGACCACGTCGTTTAATTACTATTGTCACAATAGTTAGATGCATGATCCGGTTATATTTTATATGTATAATAAAATTTGAAGCTTGTAACATTTTAAATTATTGAGGTTGACCAAGTTTAATTTCTTACCCGTAGATACGCCACAACTGAGTAAGGTGAGTCTTTTGATGTGGCGATTGAGGTCACCAATATCATCAACGTGAATCTTGACGACACATGCTGAATCCACCACCGTGTATTCTGTGAAAGTTGAAGTGTTCAAGAAATGGAAGATGGGTTTTCCATCAGTTGTAGTAAACCTCGTGGCACCATCACTAGCCATCACCTTCTTCATAGGATTCACCCCAAATCTCTCACATATGTTGGTCTTCTCGCACTTGCAATATTTGCAATCCCCACATTCCCCATTGAAGATGGGCACCACCAAGTCCCCTTCTTTCACGTCACTTACACCTTCACCCACACTCTCCACAATCCTAAAAATTCATAGCACACACAAATATCCAAAGGTGTTCTCACTTCAATTCAATTTCATGTGATAGAACTTATATTTTTATGTACAATCAAGATATTGTTAAGATAAACGTCTCCAAAAGTTGAAAAAAATATAAGAAGATAAAATAGAGTTTTTTTTTTTTTTGCATAAACTAAAATCAATTATATAATTGACTTTTATAGAAACTCAAAAGCTCAATTTATTGTATGTGTCTTCTTATCCAAATCATTGATGTTATAATTTGTCATAGTTGTATGGATATTTTTGTGACCTACCCAGAAGCTTCATGGCCGAAAATCCGAGGATAAGCACGTTGAGCCTCGTTCTTAATTTGGTGCCCCATAAAAGAAGGAAAATAAGCAGCATCAATATTAAACAATATATTAGATATAACTTATATATGTTTGACAATCAAATTTACTTGTTAATGATATTTAATTAGACATATTATATAATTATATCACTACAAAAAATATTGGTATATCCGACGAAAAATATTCCGTAGGTGACTCAAGCATTTTTTGACGGATTTTTTTGACGGAAAAATATTCCGTGGAAAATATTTGAAGTGTATATATACCTCGCCTTGCCAAGAACTGAGATCGGTGCCGCAGATTGTGGAGAAGAGGATCTTGATTCGAACCTCCATTTTCTGAGGAGGATGGACAAGAACACGTTCCACCACAAAGGGCTCTCTAGGACCATATGCCACGGCAGCTTCATGATAATAATAATAATAATAATAATAATAATAATAATAATAATAATAATAATAATAATAATAATAATAATAATAATAATAATAATAATAATAATAATAATATTGAGCTATGAGAATGAGAATGTTCTTTGCGATGGAATGATCTGAATAAATAATATAGAATTTTGGTGCAATGTATTGCACCTTTGCAAGCAATGGTCTTTCCCCTGGTATCGTTTCGATTCAGGTTCCCATTAGTAACAACAACTGGACCTACCATCTTCCTAAGTTGTTCAGCTATTCTTCAGTGTTGTTCAGTGATTCTTTAGTGGTTATTTTGTGTATATTGTATATATATGGTGCTTTTAGCATGAGCCAGAGCATACAACAAAGAAAACTTGTGATATAAATGAATGAAGGGCCAGTTATATAATCTAGAGTTTTTTTAGACAAGTACGCAGCATGTGTCCAGCATATGGCACGTGTTATCAATTTATCTTAAATATTAAAGGAAAATGCTTGTAGTGGAGAGAGCAATACAATAAAGAAAACTTGTGATATAAATGAACGGAGGACCAGCTATATATATAGGCTAGTTTATGTAAATTTATTTGTTGAAAAATATTTAATTTAATAAAATAAATATTTTTTTTATTTTTTAATGTGGTTGTTTGAATTATTTTAATTTTAAAAAAATATTATTTTACTTATTTTATTAAAAAATGTTTTATATAAAAGTGTTTATTTTAAAATTATTTTTTATAAGTTTAAATAACTTCCGTAATCTAGAATTTTCTCCATGAGACTAACATGTGCATTTAGCATATGACAAGTGTTTAGCATATGACACGTGTTATCAATTTATCTTAAATATTAAAGGAAAAAAGAGTTATGTTGTTTTGAATTTTGGGGAAATAAATATTTATTTTGTATTAATTTATTATTTTTTACTTACGGTCAGGAATTGGATTTTCTCGACAAATCCATTATAAGAAATATCATGTATATTTAATGGATAAACACTACCGCTGAAGCCGTATATGAATTTTAAAAAAAAAACATCGCTTGCATTAGAGATTATGCGTATTTTCTAACTTTTTAGCATCAAATCTTTACTAGATTTTCTAATAAAAGAATTAAGAAGATTTTCAATATAAAAGTTGTGTTTTTATAAAAGATCTCTTAACATCTGGCAAAAGAATCTAAATAATACATCTTTAATTAGAAATTACCAATTTGAGACTATTTGAAAACTAATTATACTTCTGGGCGTGACCAGTCATGCCCATTTTAGGCGTGACTCCCTCCTATATAAGTTGCAGTTTTTCACTTTTTCGCGTCTTTTACTGTCTCGCCTTGTTTCTAAAAGCTTCTGAAGTGTAGTGTGAGTTTGGTATGCAACGAAGCTCTATCAACAAGTAAGTTAATTTATTAATTATTAAGTTAATTTACTAATTATGAATATTAGTTAATTTGTTATATTATAAAATTGTTAGTGGGATGTGAAATTGTTAGTGTTTATGATTTAGTTTTGTAGAAAAATGTTAGGAGGTATTCGGGTGCATGGTTTAGTCTAGTTTAGGGTTTAGGGTGAACGGTTTAGGTTTAGGATTCAGTGTTGAGGGTTTACGGGTTACAATGTAGATTAGTTTTGTATTAAAGTGTTATGTATTAGGGTTTAGGGTTTAGTTTAGTGTAGGGTTTAGGCTGTACGCGTATGGTTTACGTTTTAGGGTGGAGGTTTTTTTGTTTAAGATTTAGGGTTTAAGGTGTAAGGGTGTAAGGATTAACGGTTTAAGGGTCTAGGGTTTAGGGTCTATGGTTTAGTTTTTAAGGTTTTGGGTCTTAGGATTAAGGGTTGTTAAAGTATCTCTATGAATCTCTTTTTTATTCTTATTTTTTGTAACCCGAACAATGTCGTTAATATTTTTTAAAATTTATATATTTATTGTTAGGGCATGTGAAATTGTTAGCTACTGTTACATAGAACAATTTTAGGATTTATGGTTGAGTTTTGATGAAAAATGTTATGTATTATGGTGCAGGGTTTATTTTAGTTTAGGGTTTAGGGTGAGCGATTAAGCTTTAGGGTTCAGTGTTAAGGGTCTACGGGTTTAGTGTTGAGTCACTATGGTTCACTTGGTGAGTCCTCGTCACCTTCATATTCACGGTCATCTTCGCCTTCATCTTGACTACATTTATAGTAAATGGTCTGTTCACCGTTTAAATGAATTCTGGTATTAATGCATTGGTATGCTTTACAAACCTCTAAGTGTTTGCAACTATGGCTTCAAGATTATTGCTTTCATTGTTAACTTCTTCCATCTCTTTTGCCAATTCATGAAACTCTTGTTTTTTTACCCACTCCATTGATGAAGAAGATGAGCAACAATAGCAAGGACTTGCTGGCATTACCTTAGATTCCATTCCAAACCCATAAACTTTTCCTTTCTTAGATCTAGCTACATCACACCACACATGTAACTCAGTTGGTGGAGGTTTACCTTGTGTCGATGCTCTTTTGGTCAATTGTTTTAATGTGCGTGTAAATTCCTCCTGTCGTCACCAATATAAGCCTAATAAGTGTTTCATAACAAACCAAAATTATATGTTGGTATATTCTAGTGGGAGTCTTGAAACCATTGGTTACATATACTCAAATTTTCAAGGAGACACAGTGGTAATCCAGATAGCATCGGAAGAAAACTTTACTGACCTTTTTACCAAGAGTTTGCCTGAATGTGTGTTCGAGAGGCATGTTATCTCTATGGGTCTTAAGAAGATTCCGGACTTGCTATAGCTTTAGGTTATTGAATTTCCACTTTGTTTATTTTGTGCTCTATGAGCAAGACATCATGACATTTTTTTGAAAGGTATAAATGAGGTATTATTCATTTATGGTATGCACAAAAAATTTACAAACACCAAGGTCTGGATCAATTGTAGAGTATATGATCATATGGATACGTTCATGGAGTACAAGATCATAGGTTCTTACAATTGATTAATTGGTTCACAGCTGTTAAATAAAGTTGGGCGCTTTATTTAGGTTGTAATATTTTATGAAATAGTCTTGTTCAAGTCATTGTAAAATATTGGTGTGAATTAATGTTCGCATTGAAAGGGTCAAGGAGAAATTTGATTAAGTTGTTTTTCTGTCATAAGTATCAAATCTCTAGCTAACCATAGTTATGTGATTGTTCTTAATCCTGAGTTTATTATAAATAGGTAATTATATAATTTTCATTCTTTGATTTACCAACGGGCGATGTCCGACCAATTGACGGCCAATAACTCGGTATTTTTGGAGGAAAATTATTTGATTATCGATATTTATGAGATAAACAACATGGAATTTCTAGGATATGTCCCCTTAATATGTTTTGATACTTGGATATTAAAGACACTGGCCAATGCATGTAATCCATTAGAGAAACTATCAAAGTCAAGGAAATAAATAATTGATTGAGTAACAAAAAACTCATCAATCAGTTATCGACATATTACAAAAGGGCGATACATATTCGGGTTATATATATTTTATTATTATTGATCTTGGAGTTCAACTTCGGGATTTTAGTGGAATAACACCGAATTATATAATCATTTATTGATTATAAGGAGCCTTGATTAATAATAGATGGTGGATCCCCATGCTAGCTTGAAACAAAGGGTGGAACATTTTCAGTTGATGATGAAAAGTGAGTTACATGGTTTTGGGCTTTAAACTTATGTTTGTACTCAAGAGCAAGTGGGAGATTGTTGTGAATGCCCTTTATACAAAAGCTATTGGGCTTAAGTGTATGATAAGGGTTCAAGAGACTTAGGTTTAGGTTTCTTATTTCCCATATAATAATCTTATTTGCTCTAGAAAAATACAATAGTTGACATCATTTCTCTGAAATAGAAAAGTGTTCATACATTTTCCCTCTCCCTTATTCGAGAATAGTACGAAAGATTTGTCATTCATAGTCGATTGAGGAGGCCAAGAAAAGACTCACCAAAGATAAATAACGAGATCACATTCACGCTTCATGAAGTAATTATCTCCTTCTGGTTAGAAAGACAAAGATGATCTTATAACATTTAAACGTACTAGGTCCAATACGCTTTCGCATATTCTTAGAAATCCTTTAGGATTATATCACAGGAAGACATAAGTTGAATTTGTTTAAACTTTAAAAAAAATTAAAATAAATGTTTTTTTATATAAGTGTTTATTTAAAAAGCATATAAGATTTATTTCTTAAAAAAGCTAAAAAAATTGCTTCTTTTTGAGTAAAATCAATTTAGATAATCATAAAAGTGTTTATTTTGTTTTAAAAAGCATTTATTTTTTAAAAAATAAACTTAAAGAAACTAGCTTATAGACTTGTTACTTTATGTATTTGTCGATAGAGACAAATCTAAAGGGGGCATATATAGAGGGGCTATGTCTTGTTCTCTATTGAGACTTCTTATGTATATACATACATATTTTTAATTTGTATAAAATTAGTTGTATATATTATTATTATTATAATAACGGTTAAGGTTATCTAGTTTAAGTTCAAATATTTAATTAAATTTTTTTTAATAGAAGTTCAAGGACCCCTTGTTATTAGTAAGTTTTTTTTGTTCCTTTTTAGTCTTATAAATTTGCACTTATTTAATTTCAGTCCTTATAAATTATTTTATTCTTTTTTAGTCTATCTAAATTTACACTTTTCCAATTTTAGTTTCTAAAGCGTTAACTTTTAGGAACTAAAATTGGAAAACACAAACTTATAAGATTAAAATTGAAAGAAAAACTTACAAGAACTAAGATAAAATCATATTTAAGGCTTTATTTATTTTGGTCCTTGTTAATTTATTTTAGTCCTTGTAATATATTCATTTTTTTTGTTGTAAGATGTTGATTATTTGCTTTCAGTTCTTATCACATATTTTTAAATGAATTAATTCAAAATGAACAAAATACTATAGAAACTTAAAGAAAAATAAATATACTATAAGAACTAAAAACAAAAAATTGATATATTACAATGACTAAAACAAAATAACTAGAACCAACATAAAAATTGAATTTTCCAAGGATCATATAAAAATAATAATTTATAAGAAACAAAATAAAAAGTAGCACATAACATACACCAAAAATATATTTGAGTCTATTAAAATAGATAGGACTTCAGTAGCATGTTGAAACTAAGAGGCAGAGGAGTGGAGTGGCCCATGGTGGCCATGCCCCATCTAATACCAAAAATAAGTAGAAGAAGACGAAGAAGAAGAAAAAGTTTGGTATTGGTTGTTAGTTGTGTTGTAGCCTTGTAGGTTTGCTTCTGCCGTTCCCGTTATTAATAGTTTGAACATTGTGTAAATCAATTAGAACATTATCTTTCATATTTTCATCAGTAGAAAAATAAGTTAATGATAAATTTTGTTTTCATTAAAATTAATTGAAGTTTGTTGCTGTCATTTTAAGAGGTTGGTGAGTGAAATAAGACATAATCTTGTATGTAATAGGTCATGAGTTTGAATTTTCACTCATTTTCTTAGGATAAGATAAATGCAAATACCTGTAAAAGTTCTTTAAATCTAGAGATCTTTCTTGCTTTAAATTGGAACACTATTTCCTCTCCCTAAATTTTTCTCTACAAAAAAAAATTCTTATATATATATATTTATCATACATGTGAATATCTAAAATCATTAATTTTTATATTGTCCTCTTATATAAAAATCTAGGCTCCACCCTTATTGGAACTACCAATAGAGACCTACTAGGATTATTGCACAAACTCAAGGAGCAAACAATTTCATCAAGTTATAGCTACTAAACTAGTCCTTAGGTGTTACAAGATTTTTATATAGAAAATTGTCTACTGAGTAGGAAAAATGACAAAAAAAAAATGGATTCAAGCCCACCCCTACAAAGAAAGTAAGAAATTTGTACTAAATCTTTATTTGGGAACAAAGAAAACGAAATGTAAAGGAAACTTCCCGATAAAACTTCCAACGGATTGATGGAACTGAGGATTATTTTTTCATTATTATTTTCATTGGAAATAAAAACAACAGGGACATAACTCAACCTAAACTTTCACTAAGAATGAGGGTAGTTAATCATGTGAAAAGAAGGAACATTCCAATACATCAAGGGCTGGGGTTGCCTAACACCAAGGGGACTTTTTTTTAATATATAAATGCAAAATAAATACCAAAAGAATTAAAATAATTCACGTCATGTTCAATCAATTAAACTAGATTTTCTTAATACACAAAGGAAACTAGGTCAACGTAATTGTTTGGTCAAGCAAAATAATTTCTATTTGCATCCTATAAGAGAACAAAGCTAAAAGCATGAGTCTCATTTATATTGTTTTACTTAGTCATAAGCACACACATAGTACCTAAATTTTGAGTTGAAAATATAAGAAAAGAAGACCCGAACTTAATTTGGCTTTTACTTCAAATAAGCCAATCATAATAATGGTTTTCCTTGCTTGCATTATATGTCTGAACAATTCATTGTGTAACAGCTTAAATTATTACGTAGTCAATTTCTTTATTTGCAATTCATTGTGCTTGAATACAAGTATTAAATATTTATTTAATCTTAATTTCAGTTTTATATTTGTTTTAATCATAGTCATCTCTATTCAATTTTGTAATTATATATTTATATATAAATTATATTCAATAGATATTGTTTTCAAAAAGATTTATAAAATATTAATTCATTTTAAATATTTTAATGTTTGATAAATTTTTGGAAAATCAATTTTTCTAATAATATATTACTTATAGTATTTAATAAATATAATATAAACTTAACTTAAATGATATTATTAAATATTATATTTATTAAATAAAATATATCTATTAACAAAATAAATATAATGTATGATT
>PYAF01002813.1:168332-197409 GCA_007407185.1 Glycine tomentella | reverse complement strand
ATATATATATATATATATATATATATATATATATATATATATATATTATAGCCACAAACATGTACCAACCTATGCAATACTTTAATGCTTATTAGGTCCAAGAGATTTCCAGAAATCCTATACCCCTTTTACCTTTAAAACAGATACCGAAAATGATTCTGATTATGTTGAAAAAGAGGCACTACTACAAATTGGGTCTTCAAAGACGGTTGTTCAACCCATTTCAAGACGGTTCTACAACCGTCTTTTTCTCAGCCGTCTTTGAAAGTGGACCTTTTCGAAGACGGTTCTAAGACCGTCCTTGTTCTGAAGATTCAAAGACGGTTTCATCGAGCAACCGTCCTAAAGCCATTCATAAAACTAAAAAAAAATAAAAATATTTACAAATCGAAGACGGTTATGACATACAACCGTCTTGGATTGGTACAAAAAAAAGACGGTTACCAAACCAAACCGACCTTGAATATTTTTTTTTTATTTTTGTTTTTTTTTTTAAACCCCTTCGAAGACGGTTAAGACTTATAACCGTCTTGGATTGGTAGAAAAAAAAAAAGGTTAGCAGACAAAACCGACCTGGAATATTTTTTTATTTTTGTTTTTTTTTTAACCCCTTCGAAGACGGTTATGCTTATAACCGTCTTGGATTGGTAAAAAAAAGACGGTTAGCAGAAAAAACCGACCTTGAATATTTTTTTTGTTTTTTTTTTTAACCCCTTCGAAGACGGTTATGGCGCCAACCGTCTTAGATTGTGCCGTTTCAAACACGGTTACCTGAAAAGACCGTTTTTGATTAGTAACCTTCTAAGACGGTTTCCAGGCCAACCGTCTTAGAACGTCTGTTTTCCAAGACGGTTGATTTTGTAACCGTGTTCAAATGTTATGTGTTCTAAGACGGTTTTCGTAAATAACCGTCTTAGAATCTCATCTTTCTAAGGCGGTTATAAGGACAACCGTCTTAGTTTTGTTCATTTTTTTTTTTTAAATTCTAATACTCGATTGACTATTTTTAATACTATTTTCTTTTACCAATCCATTGAATCGCGTTTTACTATTTTTATTTAATATTGAAACAACACAATGAACTAAATAATATAAATTCTACATGAAGAACCATATTTGTAAAAGCAATCATTAAATAATATATTATATATATATATATATATGAATAACAACTTACAACATTCAGCTCTTTCAATAAAATAAACATTAAAATAATAACATTCACCTTAATATAGTTGAATTTAAACAATCATTTGTCATACATAATTTTGTTAAAATGACAAACCCCCCAACCTTGATATCTTCATGTGCCACATTTGTCGACCTACAAAAATATATTACAGCTCAGCATATTAAGCAAACAATATCAAAAGACTTGTTATTTCTTCATTTTCAAACAATATATGAAATTGGGACTTTATGCACTACAAGCATATATACCCTTACATTTCTCGTTGTCCAACCAATGTGAGACTTGTTATTTCTTCATTTTCCAACATGAATAACGACCAATGTGGGAAATGGTGGATTAATTTCAAATATAATTTTATTATAAAGTTTTGATAGAATTGAGGTTTAAACTTTGAACAGGCTTTAAAGGTGTTATTCATCCTTGTTTTGGTCTTTTCTAACCTCTGTTAGTGAATCCATTTTGTGTGGGGTACATGTCAATCCAAGAAAATATTGTGTATAAGACATTTAAGACCAAACAACAAAAACATTATGTAAAAGACGTACCATGTCATGATTATCCCTGCTCTTGATATGATCTTGATACAGCTTACAGTTAAGCATATCCACCACTAAAGCCTTTTTCATAATCATGATAAGCAACAGTATTTGTTCCAAGTGTGTCCTTAACAGTAATACAGTAAGTTCCTCAATCAAGCTATGAAGGGTGATATAAAAAAGTTGAGGGGATGCATAAAAAACAAATTGCAAATACATACTGACCTCAGTCAAAATCCTCTCCCATCTTTTATAAGCTGTCATCATCAGTAAGTGATCAGATTGCCAGGCCCATGTAGCTTATCTTTCAACAGTGTCAACTTTGCTCTTTCAACATTTTGCCTCTGACAATAGACACGACTTTTTATTTAAAATCTAATTAGAAGTTTATATACTCTAAAATTTATAACAACAAACAAAAAAAAACGATTTCAGATTATAAGTTTAAATACTTCAGAAGCAATGCAAGATACACAATTTTATCCAAAAAAAGGGGGGGAATGCACCCGTTTTTGAAAAAATTTCCAAGTAACTGTTTTACGTCTATTTCACGTACAAAAAAAACCAAGTGATTTCTTGTAATTACAACACGTATAAAAAAGAATTATATATAAGTGTACTGCATTGGCTTTGATTTATTCCTATGTGATCAGCTTGTATGTCAGTTTGTTAATATAAGCTTAAACCATACAGCGGATATACAGAAAATGAATACAACAAAATCCACATACACACTTACTTGATTCCTTCAAAGGCAAACTTTGCGTACAAAATGATATAAAAATGATCGATCGCCTTTAACCAAAATGGCATCAGAAACTAATTTATGCTAATGCTGAAGTTCCAAAATCGGCACAATCAAAATTAGCATCCTCAATCAGATATATACATAGAATTTTTTCACACATTTATTAGTGCAATGGCAAACAAAAATAATAGAGGTGTCATCAGAAAGATGGTTGAGGGTTCATCCTTTTACACTGTTGACCAAAGTCTGGAATTGAAAAAGTTATTACAAAATACATGGTTCAATAAAAAACTGCAACATGATATTTTATAAACATATAAAATCAATTTATCTGCAAACACATATATCTAAAGCAGCTTCCTAACAATCCTACAATATCCTGGTGCCAACTTTATTTTTCTCTCCTAGTACTTAAATATGAATAATAGCCATAAACAGCTCTTAATTCATTTAATATGAATGTTATTTAGGCCCGCAACAGCTGAACTTAATGGTGTCTCTCAAGACTGCTTCAGGCAGAATATGGTTTCTAACATGAGGGCGTAAGCAAGGTAGCACAGATAAGAACACATAATAGGAATTTATTTACAGTGGGACTGATGAAATTTTCTGGGAAGGAAAGGCTCTACATGTGTAGCGTTGTTAACAGCGCATGTAGTTAAAGTAGCCGCATAATAAAAGGTAATCAGCAGGTGGTAACTGGGCAAAGTTTACATTGCCAAATAGGATATGCAATTTGAGTATACAAAATGATCCAAAGATATCCCAAGTTCAAGTCAAATTACCTGTCCATAAAGTCCCCAACCAATGATAAGCACAGCTCCAGCATCTGTCAA
The DNA here is from genome assembly GCA_007407185.1 of Glycine tomentella. Taxonomy (NCBI): domain Eukaryota; kingdom Viridiplantae; phylum Streptophyta; class Magnoliopsida; order Fabales; family Fabaceae; genus Glycine; species Glycine tomentella. The sequence continues at coordinate 194,097 of PYAF01002813.1, read as the reverse complement.
TTCAACAGGAAGATATTGGGATAACAGTAATATATATGAATTGTTAAATTTACGGCAACTACATGGCCAGAATTTATGAATTAATAATTAAGAACTTTTGGAAGTTGTTTCCAATTTTGTGTTGTGTACATTTTTTAAGTAGCTGACGCTTATTCTATCATCTAAAAAGACACAGCATTCATTGATGTTTCTCATTTTGATTAGGATATAGTTTCTCCCTTTCATCATCAAATCTTACAATTCCTGATCTAATTGTACCATAAAATCATTATAATGAAGTACTATTTTCCCTGTTTTTAAACACCACTACCAGTTAGGTAAATTGCATTACAAATGAACGTGGATATACATGTTTTGGTTCCCCAAAGAAACTAATGCAGACTGTCCAGAAATATATTAACTTCATATACACAATACAATAGAGTCATACACATTTACCTGTGATTACTGCACTGTGTCGACCTCTGCAACCAATAGCGTTTATATAACTCTCGGGAACTCTGAAGTTTTGCCCATCTGAACTCATGCTTCGTCGAGCCAATGATGCCGATATATCTTTACCATAAGAAGAGGTATTAATACAAGGAAGTAGATGCATAGAGGACACCATTTGTATGTTAGAAACCAAACCAACGTACCCCTTATTTGGCATGTAAACAATTTGATCCTAACATTCCTGCACGGTGACTTGGTTGACGATATTTAGATGCAACTAATTTTAAAACACTTTAATTGACTCTCAAGATAGTAATACAGTGTAAATCTTATTAAAGTTAAAACAGTAGTTTGCTACAATTTTTTTTTTATTTCAATATAAAATAAAATAGATTTTATATTATAATATAATATTATTAATCATGAGTTTAGTTTAAAAATTAATAGTATAAATTCAACATATATGCAAAAATAAAATAATTATTTTTTTCATATAACAATCAAACCAAACTAAGTAGACATGATTCAAGATCAGCCCATTTGTTTAATGACCTGAATTTTCAACTCAAATTGAATTCATTTAATTCATCCACCAACTTCAACAAATTAACCAGTGAAGTCTCAAATTAATTTTGAGTTGATAGGATTCATTGTGAAGACTTACTAGGATGTTTGGTAGTTAATGTATCATGCTTCCTTCTATCTTTGCTGGGCTTGCTAAGAAGGTCCCTCTTTGTCCCAGCCTAGTATTGTTGTGCCCAACTAGACAACTCAGTATAACTTGTTAAACCATGAATTTTGGCGAAGACTCTCCCAATGTTGCTGGCAGAAAAGCTTCCCTTTCTAGAGATAACTGAAGACCTTAAACTATCCTCACCATAGTGGCCTAGAAATATGGTGCAGAACAGAAGGCATAAGCAAAGACAAACAGTGCTCTCACTACCCCATCAGGATACCAAGGAAATGCCATGACCATAAGGACCCCATCAATTCGAAGCCATGGTACCAAAACTCGTAACATTGGTAGCATCAAGACATTGATTGCAATTGATGAAAGTGCAAAAGTAGCAAGCAAATACAGGATCCAACCCAGAAGAGGGTGAACCGTGTGAGGAATCATAAAGAATGGTGTTACCTAAGCAGCAAGGATGCACCGCAAAGCTACTAATTTGAGGCTGTTATGAACAAGGGTGATGCTCTTATCCGAGTGCCTATAACATAGCTTTGAGAAGGTTGGCCTTGCCAAACGCGTCATTGCTATTACTCCCACATATATTGCAGATTGGATAAGTATCACAGCCAATTCAGCACCATACCTGCACCAACCAATGATGGTTCAATTCACAATAGCTTTCATAATGCAATAAAAACTAATAAAAAATGAACATAATAATGTTACATGGATAGTCTATCACTTCAAGATATTTTCTGAAATCCTGTTTTTCAGGTATTGTCCTCCCTTAATGATTTTGTGTTAGAAACTATTAATAACATTAGAGAATACCAAAACTGATTAGCACCCTTTGAACTTACCAAAGCTGAAGATACTATTGTTCTCTTTGAACTTTGTTCTCCACTGGTACCACAGGCAGTTCCTGCAGTACATTTTGAGCAAAAGCACTCCACATCAGTTACATAGATAAAGGCTAAGTGTCTTTTTTTTATCTTCCATCATAATAGCCTAAGTTTTTTTTTTTTTTTTTTTATCTTACATCATAAAAGGTAAACACTTTGTTTTTTTCCTTTTAGGTTTTCAAACACTATCCAATATCACAACAGTTCCTCTCTCACTCCTTTAAGTACACTTTGGCTACGTTAGTTCACCTCCTGAGAGAGAGATGTAGTTGAATTAAAACCTAACAAATTTAACCTAATTAATCTATTTCATCACCATACTTCTTTACAGTTTCAGGTGGATTTTCATCATAGATTTCTACAGGTTTCCAAATTCTTTCTGTTAGTTTTGCACTGCCAATACATGTTTGCAAACAATTAAGGTTGGTCCTAGTATCCCATGAGGGCCACCACTTCTTTGTTAGGGGGAAATCCTCATGTACTGTGTGCAGTGGAAGTGGTAGAAGTGGGAACCTATTTTGGATGGGGAGATTGTCAATATATCCCCTTTTACTGGGTGCTGCACAGATAAACTTCCAATCTACAAACTTGGGTTCAACATCATACAAGAATATTCATATTGTTTGGCAAACAGCTTTTGGTGCTAAGGCTACATTCTCGTAATAGAAGTAAGGAGGCCCAACGGCATCTTCTGGAAGCCTTCTGTGTGTTATGAAGCTTGAGTCTCTACGTACACCAAACCCAATCATTGGGTTTGGAAGATGAAGATGTTCAGCACCCTCGTCATCTTAATTGACAATTTTCTTGTCAAATCCACCGCACACAGTACATGAGGCTTTCATAGTCATTGTATTCTTACTGTAAAAAAACACATTAAAATAACTTAAAAATGTGACAATGTGACACATATGAAAGGGGAGAGGGGGAGCACAAACGGATGATGCTAGATAATTTCAAGGACAAATTTACAGCAAATAAAATGCATTCAATTTCTATTTTATTCATCCAAATATTACCAATATGGCTACATTGCTAGCTTTATTTAATATTGCAGTTCCCCATGTATTATCCACAATAACAGTGGATTGAATGTTCTTAAAGCTGGACACTTAACTAAAGCATGTTATATATAATGCAGCATCAATATTTTTTGGTAATAAAGCTCAATTGCCCAAGGAACACAAATGAAGGTGCTCAATGTCAATTGAAGATAGTGAATCATAGTATCATACAAGAAGCAACAATAATAAAATAAATTTCTAAAATTTTTGCAAACTGGTATATACAACATGTTTATGACCAGGTTCATCCTCTAACTCAATTTCATAGTTATGGTTTGAGAAAGCCTTTCATTATTAGTACTGTACAAAATAGTAACGTAAATAATTTGAATCGCACCTGATTGTTGTTTGATCCATTGAAATGGGGTACCATGACCACTATCACAATCTCCGCATAATCAATTACCTGCAAACTACTTTCATTTGCCAAAAAAATACAATACATATATATGTAAAGGACTATGTTTAAGACTATTTCAAATAAACTTCACAACAGTGGTAATATGTAATTAAGTGGTAATATGTAATTAAAGATCCCGAAGTTGGTAATAATGTCTACAGCATATAATAAATTCAAATACTGCAAAATATTGTAAAATCCAAAATACGGCATACAAAACAGGCTACATTCATTTATTTTTTGTTTCTAGCAAAAATGATGCCCATTTTTTCCTTAATGTTGTTATGATCTCCGTGTCTAGAGGTGTGCCATCACTAAAGCACTGCAAAATAAATCAAAATACAAATCAGTCAATTGCATGTAAATTGTACTAACAATTAAAGAAATTCCACTAAACACATAAATGTGTTGAACTTGTCATACCTTGGTCCAGTCATTCCTCAAACCCCCACTGACTATGTTCCACATCCAATGCATTACGTAATACCCACATTCAAAGCCTCCATTTTGCACATGGCTCTGAATATCAGAACATGTTAATTTAAATTTGACATTTGCACATAAATTTTTAATACACTCATGATTGTAAAGGTCAGGTAAATGCCTAACCTTGACTTCAATCCAGCTTGGTGCAGATGCATTGCATTTACCATCGACGCCGGTATTCAAAGCCTTAAGTGAACTAATTTATTAAATGCAATAAACATGTGGGTGAACGCATTACGTATATGTTGTAGGGATAAATTCTGTTGACAAGGTAAAAATTATGATGTTTTAGTAGAACTTACTTGTTAAGTACAGCTTTGATGTGAATATCGGGCTTCTTACGCAATGAACAAAACCAGACAACTGTATGCGTTAAAGGACAAAGAACAAACAGCTGCCAATGTGCGCTGCATATTATATATATTAGCAATCGAAAATAAACAAGTACATTTATCCTTTATACAACATTAATTTGGTACTTACTTATTCAAATAAGCACCTAGATACACTTCTCTTTGTGATTCCTTGACCCATGTTTGAATGTAATGTTGACATTCCCCACGTCTATCCTTTGCATTATGTATCATTTGAGGCTCCAGGAACCCATACACTGAGCTATAACCCAACCTTGTACTCCACTGATCCATAAACCTATTATTAACATCACAAATGTGTTGAAATTGTTAAACTTATATGTTGTAAGAAGTACAAATAATTAGGCCATGAAAGGAGACATTGAATTGCGATGTACTTACATAATCCATAGCTGTAGTACAGAAATGTTCAAATACTTGTCACCTGATATAATTTCAGTAATATCTGAATATGTGATGAAGAAGTTTGTTTCAACAGTAGCAATCCCAAACTTTAAGCCATCCCACGTCAATTGCACAGGCCTGTTGTAAACTTCATATACATTCTTCAGCAATTCATCCAAAGGATCAACAACTTGCAATTTAGTGGACCTTTCAACTGTTTCGGGAATGTCTTTTGCACTAATGGGTAAATCCTAAGTGTTTGACACGAATACAAAATAAGCTACTTTTAGTAAATACATTTATAAAAACCAAACATTATTTAATTGAAAGCAACCATGTATATACCTTCTGTGATACTGGTTTCAGCAAACATGTGGGCCAAGCGACAAATGTGTGTAGGGTATCTTTCACATACCTATACTCCGCCGTCGGATATGGAACAACTGCGTCCCCATCATAAATTTCTTCAACACTTACCCGTACGACATCATCTGCGTAGTCGACATTGTGAATTGGGTTGCTGCCTTCATAAACTTTTCCCAATGCAACTAGCTTTGTCGACCCCTGACATGCAACAAATAAACCCATGCTTGGCACCACAGCAATAGCATTTTCTTCCGCAGAACGATTGGCTGCAGTTTCAGCACAACTTCCCTTTGTGCTAACACGAGCAGCCAACTCTTGTAAAAGTGGCTCAACTGGGGCTGATTTTTGTGTTGCCATTTGGCTTAACTCATTTTTTATTGCTTCCTTCAAATTTTCCCTCATTTTGTCTTCCATTTCAGACTTCATTTTTTCAATCATTTTCTCCTCCAATTCAGCTTTCATATTTTCCGCCAATTCAGCTTTCATTTTTTCCATGCGTTCTTTGTTTTCATCCTCCACTTCCCTCCTCAAATCTTCCTTTAGGTCTTTAATTAGACCAGCCAACTGTTCAGCGTTGATGGATCCACACGAACTACTGGATGCACGTGATTTGTGTCCAAAGTATTGACTTATGGTCACACCGGTCCCTGCAACACGTACCCTTCCAGGGTGCTCCGGCCGTCCAAGAGCTGCATTTAATATGTCCTGTTGCCCATGAGGAACAAAGCTTCCTTCTGTCATCTGTTCTTCTAACAAGTCCTGCAACAAAAAATCAATAATTATTCAACTCATTCAAATGTTCATTGACAAAAAAAAAATTTCCCACTGCTGATTCAACTCACAATTTTATCGGATATTTCTCTGGCTGTTTTAGATGTCATTTGCCCATATTTCTTTGTTCGTGCCAGCTTCCACATGACATGTCTGGGAATTGGAGATGGCGGGTCATCCACATTTAATGAATGCTCAGTATTCATTGCTTGTTGTTGTCGCATCTTTTTTTTCTCATCCATTAGTTTTTTTTCAAGCAACTCATAACCCCCACGAGAAAGTATGTGGGGGCATTCATTATTTTTTTGTATTTCCTGGGCCTTTTTCCTTATTCCCTGTCAGAATTTGGAAAGTTATATAGTTGACTCACTTGAATTTCAACTTCAAACTCAATTTATTCGAATAACCAAATTAAACTTAAACATATAATGCCATCTAACCTGCCAAGTTGGTGTTTGTCGGCTAGCAACAAAATCCTCCCAAGTTTGGGGATGTATGCCATATATAAATGAAGGATCATGATTTGGTTGGCTCTCAGCTTTAGTATAGATGTATTTTGTTGTTAATGAAGACTTGAATGACCTCCATCTTGTGCTAACAGATGACATGATTTTCTTCTTGGCCTTTTCTGCTTCTGGAATATCAAATTTACCCTGCATTGGTATAAGACAAGTGTAAGTTTTCTATGACAACATCATATGAAACAACATAAGTTTATCATATATACATGTTATCAACTTAATATACCAGAATGTCTTCCCAAATTAGGTTCTTCAACGTTTCAGGAACGTCTTTCCAAGAAGCATGGACTATAGGAATTTTGTCTCTGGCCACAACCCCGAGGTAGCTGTGAAATTTTTCTTTGTTCGAACCTGATGCTCTTCCAGTTGAAGGATTTACATTGACTGTTGTCCTTGGCTGATCCAAGTCTCTACGAGTCAAGCTCCGTAGCCGGGTCGATCGTCTACTTCTAATAGACGTTGAATCTGAATTTCCATCTTGTGCATTTGGAGTGGACAATGGGGGTGTCGCCATGACTCTGCAAAAAAATTCAAAAAACTTGGTCACATAAGGAACGTATATAATATAAAAGGATTAAAACATATTAATATTCATAATTAACAAGAGCATTGGATAAGCTACTTATTGAAAGTAGATTACATTGTAATTCAACAGTTATGTTTTGATGTTCTCCCATAAACCTTCATCATGATCAATTCGATTTGCATGTTCGTCATCAACATCATTGTCTTCAACTATGGCGGGCATCCGTGTTGAGAAAGAAGGCATTTCACAGATATCCAGTGGTGCATCGCCACCAAAGTTATGACTACAAGTAGATGTTCTTCCTTGTAAAACAACTGAAAATCGAGGGTCACACGGATCTTTGATGTAAAACACCTGTTTTGCTTGCTCTGCCATGATGAAGGGCTCATCCTTGTAACCCACCTTTTGAAGGTCAACCAAAGTAAATCCAAGATGGTCGTGATGGACACCGGTGTTACCGTTTACCCACTTACACTTGAAAACCGGAACTCTAAATGCACTATAATCAAGTTCCCAGATTTCCTCAATTACCCCAAAGTATGGCATCGACGCTTGAATTGGGTTGTTATCCGATGCACCACAAAAATGTAACGAGTCAGCGTCAACAGTCACCCCACTATTTTGTACAGTACTTTTATCATCTTGGGACTTTGTGTAAAAAGAGTAGTTGTTGATATCGTATCCTTTCCAAGTGGGCACATTTAAGTTTGGCCCCACAGCTAATAGTCTTAATGTTGAGGAAGCATTGTCATTAGTCAAGATTTTTTCGTTAAACCAGGAAATGAAAGTTTTGTTATGTTCTTGCAACACCTTCATGATGTTGAATCTGGGGTTCATTTTTTTCAAATATTGTTTGTGAGCTTCTAAGTACGGCATTACCTCAGCGGTGTTATTCAACACATACAAATGAGCTTGTGCAAGGTCCTGTCGATTCATAGTTACAACGTTGAATCCTCGTGTACCCTTGCCTCTTAATGACTGGTTATGACGACCTTCAGGTATGCCAATAGCTTTAACTGAATCCATGTACTCAGAACAAAACTCAATGCATTCTTCGGCAACATACCTTTCAACAATGGAAGCTTCGGGTCTGTATTGATTTTTTGTGTAACCTTTTAAGACCTTCATGTACCTTTCAATCGGATACATCCATCGTAAAAACACTGGTCCACAGAACCTGATTTCCCTCACTAGATGAACAATTAAGTGGACCATTATGTCAAAAAAAGATGGGGGAAAAAACATTTCCAATTGGCAAAGGACAATAGCCGCCTCATTCTCCAAATCATCCAACTGTGTCGGGTCAACTACCTTTTTACATAAGGCATTAAACACGAAGCACAGTCGAGTAATGGCAACCCTTACTTTGTCAGGCAATATACCCCGAATCGCTACTGGCAATAATTGTTGCATTAACACATGACAATCATGAGACTTCAAACCAACCAATTTGAGGTCATTGACTGAAACAAGGCTCTTGATATTTGAAGAGTATCCTTGTGGGACCTTCAAGGTACGCAAACAATGACAAAAAGCTTTTTTCTCTTTTGTCGACAAAGTGTGACTTGCTGGGGGCAAATATGATTGTCGACCTTTAGGTATTGGATGCAACTGCTGGCGTATACCCATCTCAACAAGATCTTGGCGACTTTTTAAATTATCCTTTGTCTTGCCTTTAATGTTAAGTAAGGTCCCAATTAAACTGTCACAAACATTTTTCTCAACATGCATGACGTCTAAACAATGCCTTACATCAAGATCGGACCAGTATGGAAGATCAAAAAATATTGATTTTTTCTTCCAAATGTTTCTTTCAGTGGCATCCTTCTTTTGGGTCTTTCCGAACACAGTGAAAATGTCCTTCACACGATCATAAACGTCATGGCCAGTCAATGCCGTAGGTGCAATTTCTGTCTCTTGACTTCCATAAAAAGCTTTTCTCAGTCGCCGATATGGGTGATAAAGTTGGAGGAATCTGCGATGCCTAGTGTAAACTGTCTTCTTTCCATGTGTCAGTTGGATGAAGGATGTGTGTTTCTCACAAATAGGACATGCACAATGGCCTTTGACACTATAGCCACTTAAATTGCCGTATGCTGGAAAATCGTTAATGGTACAAAATACCATTGCACGCAATGTAAAGGTTTCTTTCATATTTCCATCGAAGACATCTACCCCATCAACCCACAACTTAGTCAAATCTTCAATCAATGGCGCTAGATACACATCAATATCATTTCCTGGCTGTCTTGGTCCCGATATCATCATACATAACATAATGTATTTCCGCTTTATGCACAACCAAGGAGGGAGGTTGTAAATCATCAACAACACAGGCCAAGAACTGTGATTAGTTGCAAGGTTACCAAAAGGGTTCATTCCGTCTGATGCGAGACCAAGCCTTAGGTTCCTTGGGTCGTTTCCAAATGTTGGATACTTTTGATCAATCTTACACCATTGGGGAGAATCAGCAGGATGTCGCAGAAATCCATCATTTTGCCTTCGATGTGCATGCCAAATAAGGTTTTTTGCGTCATCTGCATTAGCAAACAATCGCTTAAACCGTGGAATAATTGGCAGATACCAACAAACTTTTGCAGGCCGACAATTATTTCTGGCTGACTCATCACTACCTTCATCTTCGTTCACTTTGTATCGGGATACCCCACATGTCGGACAGTTTTGCATATCAACTAGTTCATTGCGGTACAATACACAATCATTAGGGCAAGCATGAATTTTTTGGTACTGCATACCCATAGGACATAAAATTTTTTTGGCCTCGTAATGATTTTTCGGCAAAGTGTTGTCTTCAGGAAGCATTTTCTTCAACAGAACTAGCAATTCAGTGAAGCTTTTGTCACTCCACCCAAATCTTGCCTTTAAGTTAACCAAAGCTAACACCGCTGACAATCGTGTGAAGGTTGTGCACTGAGAATACAAAGCAATATTTGAATCACTCTGTAATTTCTCATACGAAGGTGCATGTGCTTCCCGAAAATGGGCTTCTCCAACATCGCGTAGCATGTCTTCTATATGAACTCCTGTGTCTACATCAAACTGTGGTGCGCTTTGAACTGTTGGCATATCCAACATTTCACCATGCCAGATCCACTGTGTGTAACTCTGGATGATGCCGTGACATATTAGATGTGATCTGATGTCATTGAGTGGTTGTCGTATCCCATTTCCACACTTTACACAAGGACAAAAATAATGTCCATGCTCAGAAGTTGCATTGCGTGTGGTAAATTCGAGGAATTGTTCAACCCCGTTTTCATATTGCTGACTAATTCGCAGTGATTTCATCCAATTACGATCCATGTTTTTTGAAATAAGCTGGCCACATGATATTGTTAATGGTATATGCATGAAAATGTATATTTGTTTATGTTAATAAGGTAGGGCCCTATCCCATTCAGGAAGTTATATATTGTATACTTCATTTGTAAATACAACTTTAGCGTGGTTTATTTAATTCAATGAAATTTCGGCAGCATTTCGCATTGGTCTTCAAGTACACAAACTGAAAGCGGTGATTTCAAATCACCACAATCTAGTATGCACTCGAAGAACAAAGCAATATGCAGTTACACCGAAATTTCATTAAATTAAATAAACCACGCTTAAGTTGTATTTACAAATGATGTATACAATGTATAACTTCCCAAACTGTCCAACCGAACAATTCAAGATTCAATTCAACGAGTAATCCAAACTATCCGTATTACTCACTGAATTGATCCTTGAACGGGAAACTAAGGTTGACTAATGCTGATGGCATGTTGTGAGAAAGCAATGGCCAGATATGAACAAAGGTAGTGGTAAACACATAACATACGGAACAACGGACATACCTCAAAATACAGTCAATATGAACAGCAGCACAATCGAATGACACCTACAGCAGCAATGAGTTTTGGGTTTGGTGACCAAAGAGTTTCTGAAACGACGCCTTAAGGTCCTCACTGATTACAAAACAACCACCTAAACAAGAAGGGAAAAAATTATTTAATATGGTGTTACAGATATATATATATATATATATATATATATATATATATATAATTTAAAATGTTTAATTTGAAAATAAGGGTTTTTTGTTGGACATATGTGTATACAACAAGAACCAACAATGATTGGAAACATGGACATGTTAAATTCAGCAATGAATGTACATACCACAATAGTAATAATTGGAAGCAATGGATAGTAGTTGAAACTCATCATAGCGGAAACCATGCATACCTGACATCAATTTCTCATCAATTGCCCAATCAAGGGCTGTATGGGCTGCTTAAGTCAAAGGATGACGGTAAGGGCAGGTGTAAAACAAGTCAGACTTCTATTGTAGGTCCATTGTTAATTCACGTGCTTTCAACAGAGTAGTTCCATTAGCTGTTAACAAATTTGTAGCATTACTTCTTCCTGTAATGAAAACAAAAAATGATTAAGCTTTGAATGGTATGGTAAAGGCTGAAAATAAAAATATTTATATTTATTACATGCTAAAGGATAAACAAACGCCAGATATACAAATTGACTTGGCAGAATCATTTTTTTGTGCTGGTCGGCCAAATTGAGTTGTTAAATGTTATTTTGTTTGTTGGTGGAGGGATTCCAGGTAGGTGATTGGACATGGGATACACAAATTGCAGCTTGAAAAAATAGCATTGGGAAAACTCTGTTTTAGCACTGGGAGTATAATCCATGTCAACACTGGGAGAAGCATCCCATTGCACCATAATAACACTTAATTGGAAACACAATTAAAAAATGTGAATTAAATAGGTGAAAAGGAGGAGAAAAAACATCACAAGGAATTGTGCAAGTGTGCCATGAACCTGATGACAGAAAAGGTGAAGTAGAACAAGTATGACAACGAAATGGACTTTGATATTTCCTTATGTAACTCTGTTCCATAAAGATGCTAGAATTCATCCTTCATTAGTTGTTGTTCAATATGATCATAAACTGTCAAATAGGCACTACAGAATCCAAATTGGTTTGGTGCCATGCAACAACAGTTTGATGGAATTCTGAAAAACACAAGTTGGGACTTTGTTTCTTTACCTTTTAACATACAAGGAAATGGATGTTAGTGGCTTTTCTGTGTTAAGATAAATGCTGATGGCTCTATTAACAATTTTAAATCAAGGCTGGTAGCTAAGGGTTTAAATAAGTCAATGGTTTTTATTTCCATGAGACCTTGTTCGCTGTGGTAAAGCCTAAGAAAGACTCTAAATCTATATATGTATGTGTGTGTGTACCTGGATGAATAATGTACCTGCCTCGACACCTTTCTAAGCTAATGGACAAATATATATGATTAGGTATATATTACATTATAAACCTTAAAAAATTTTATGCAGTCAATATTATAATATTACATAAAACCAACTATATTATTCAAATCCATTTTCTTATTTGTTAAAATTTATCAATAACACAACTTATAAACTATAGTAAACAATAAATTGCATATATTCATATATACAATTTGCTATAGCATCAGTGTGTCATAACTTTACACGAAATACATAAAAATTTAGGCAATTGCATGATTCATGTGCATGCAATGCAAGTATTCCCGTACGCACATACCACCATCCAACTATCCCTGAATTCATATTCACTAAGAAAGAAGCTAGGCATGCAATAAAAGCGGATTAAGCTGACTCGATGAGGTTAAAATATAAAGAAACAAAGCATAGGGAGAAGAACAAGGTTTATTTTTCAGTGCAAATGAAAACCGTTAGGTTTTCAACCCATAACCCACATTTGTTTAAGTGTTTGATTTTCTCACACAGAAAAGAAAGTCTAGAAAGAGGGGACTAACATAAACAAATATTTGCTAACGAGTTTATGAAAAAATGTATAAATAAACAATCAATTTAATGTTTTGAAAAGTAAAAAACATTTAATACTTTATTGTTTAAATGCTTCAAATAACTTAAAGAAAGATATTAATTGTTTAAAGACATCAGAACAGCCATAAACAATGGTTAGCAAGAAGCCAATTAAGAACATGTAAATGTATGTCAATCTAAGAAAACAACTGAATATGTGGGTGATAATTTCCTTTATATATAGATATATATACATTAATACATATATATAAATCCAAGATTAGGAGTTGACCAAGTAATTGGCCAACTGCAAAGCACAATTAGAAGCAATGCATGCTGAACACATGCAATCACTTCTTAAGCTGGAGCACAACCAAAAGACGATTAATGAGTTGTCTACCCTGCTGAAGAAATCTGACCTCCAAAGAAACAAGATCATGAATGAATGTTCAGATTGCAAGGCTGTTAAAGATGAAATTGAGTCGAACATGAAAGAGATGGCTGATCGGAATTTAATCATCATCAAAGGTTCGGGACCAGCTTTCACATGTTTTAAGTGAATTGAAGGCCACACAAAGGGAGCTTCTTAACAAACAGAACTGGTTGCTGCTACAGATTTACAAGTGAACATTTTGAAAAATGGTTATGAAAATGGAATGTGAATTGGAGGCTGAAAAGGAACAGAAAGAATATGTCCTGCAGCAAGTGAAGGAGCTCAATGAAGTTATTTATGATTCAAAAGTAGGTTCCATTGAATTTGCGGAATAGAAGTTACCAATATTGTCTGAGAAGGATGAGAAAATTGTGTTACCAACATAATCTACTGCTCAAGTAGAACAAACGTTAAAAAGATATGAGAAAGCATAAAGAAATGCTACAAGGATTACAAAATCAACCAATAATTAACTCTACACTTGTTCATTCTCAGTTTTGGAACCTATGCAACCTAATGAAACACTGGTTAGTATCTGAGGATTGTGCTCCTAAAGCCATAAACGACTCAGACCATTTAAACATTGACATGGAACTAAAGGACAGAAAGACCATGGACCAATCTGTGTACATTGAGAGAGTAGAAATAGAATTGAGTAAGTTAAAACAAGAGCTTACTGTTGCAAAGGAAGAAATAAATTCCTTGAATATTACTACTGAATCACTGACAAGTGAGTTACGTGAGACTAAAGCAGCCTTAAACATGAACAAGGAGAGTGACATTGAACCACAGGTGGAAATTGCATTACTGAAATCTCACCTTCAGGAACATAGGTTGGCTCACAAGAATGGACATGTTACTGAAGTTTCCAAAGCAAATCACTCAAAGGCAAAAGCTGAAGAGCAAAATAGTGACAATACCAATGACCATGTCACAAGCAAATCCTTAGTCGACAAGAGAAATGAAGTTCAACGATCGGTAGGGGAAGTTGGAAGATTTTCAGAGTTAGCATTGATGAAAAGGGACTTGGAAAATGCATCAGTGAAAATTTATGAGTTGAGGGCACATGCAGAACAGGCTCTAAGCAGGGCTGAGTTTGCTGAGAATGCTAAAGCAGCATTAAAGGACAAAATAAGGAGACACAGGGAACAGAGGCAGACAAGGATGGCTGCACTTACTGCACTTAGGGAGGAATCTACCCCTAAACCATTTAGTCCTTCCACATCATATGGAACACCTGGAACCTACCAGCCCTTCGGTAAGGTTCTCAATATGAAATTGTGAAAGCTCAAATCACATGTAAGTTGTTATTTGTTAATTACATTTACTTACCGTGTTCCTGCAATAGTTGTTGTATCTAGAGATGAGATCAGAGGTTTGGGGCTGCAACAAGAAGTAAAGGATGCACATGAAACAAACACTTGTATTTTTTATAGAGCCCAAAATTTAGCTATTTACTAAATAGGCCTCATGAATGGTAAAGGCTTAAACTGGGAAGTGATTATAATGTTATATTATTATATTATAAAAATTCATATATTATTATATCATATTCTCAAATGAAAACTGATGTGCTTGTAATTTATTAATAAGACCTTTTATTTAGGTGATTCTATTATGTATGAATGATGAAGATTAAAAAATACATGTTTACCATTGATAATTTTAAATAAATATGATTGTTAATATCTATGTATAATTACTAATTATATACTATATAGATTAGATATATAGTTCTATTTCTCGCAATAATTAAAAAATCTCACTTATAAATGTTGAAATTTGTAATTAAATCCTGGTGCAACAAGAAGTTTATTATACATTTAAAGATTCAAGTACCATGATTTTCAATATATGGCCTTATAGCCATATGTCCTCGATCAAAACAATAATTGGCAAATAAACTATTTACATTTTTCGTGAACATTCATAGTAAATTAAATTTTGCATATACAAAATATTATAATGAACAAAAGTTTTCATAAAACTGTTACAAAATTTTCTAAGAGTACATGTGGAAAGGAAGTTAATAGAACACAAGAAATAATAATTTACACATAAAACATAATCAACATTCATGAAAGTCTACACTCTACATCGTGCAGTTAAAACTACATGCAACAGAACATCGAATATACAAAAGCAAGTAGTGGAAGCTTCTGGTTATGTTTGGGTTTTTAAGTTTGCACTTTGCACATTTATACTTTGCCTGAAATCAAGTTTCAAACTCAATTTGCGGTATAAAAACCATTGCAAACTTCAGTTTTCTTAAGTAAACTAAACATGCACTCTATATCAATAGAATGTACTTTTCTATTAGTTGGAAATACAAGAAGAGGAGGTAATTAAAGTATTTGAGCTGCTGCCAGGACCCCATAAACCAGTACAACACTGCATCCAAAAGCAATTACACTTAAATATGAAAAGAAAGTCAAGCCATGATTATAAATAGAGGAAACATAACATATATAGTATCATTAATGCGATGGATACAAAATAGTTATAGCTGAAATGCTATTACTAATACCTAGACAAATCAGATTCCAAAAGCAATAGAAAAAAGTAGTTAAGCATTGTGGACCAGAAGAAGAGTAGTTGAGGCTAGGGTTACAAAAGTTGTCAAAAGAGGCATAAAGACTGAACCAAGGACTATGGAGACAGAAACCCCTTAGCTATGAGAATGATGGATTCAGGTATAATTGCTATTACTAAATCAAAGACTGGGTCCAAACTCTACAAAAATCAAATCACTAACTTAAGAGTCAGGGATATCAACCAAGGGATGGTTAACCAGGTGATTCAGCAGACGAGCAGGGCACCTTAATATTTCACAAACTTATGCTAAAATTATATCATATCAAATGGTAGACAATGCTGTGGGATGTGACTTGGTAAATATTATTGCAGGGACTTACAACCCTATAATACGTCAACAAAGTTAGGTTGTCTACTTAGGTAGAAGGGTGATGGGAGTTTGTTCATATATATTCTTAAGGCATGCTTTTTAGTGGGGAAAAAGAAATACGAAATCTAGCGATTTTAGTTTTTGTTTGGCCAAACTAAAGAATGCAGCTGTTTGCAAACAGATCTAGGATATTTATGTGCTCCCTATTTGTGATATGTGAGTCCCAGTAAATCCCATGAAATACACACACATCAGAGTGAGAATTATTTGTAGATTGAAGTTTCGAAAATACTAACATATTTATATGTGATCCGACTTTCATTATCTTCCTGTCACAAGGAGTTCTGCTTCATAACTAAGAACAAAGCCTGGCAAGAAATTAAGGATAAGCTAAGGAAGAAAATTGGATATTAATCATGTAATAAGAAGATAATTAGATGAAACAAATAACTTTAGGGAAAAGGTAACGATATTCTAATACCAAACCATTAAATTGTTACTAAAGGGAGTACCTCATCATAGAGTCTCACTATACAATGGAGTGCCTTGATTACGCGTGGAGCTACCAGGTCTAAGGTCTCTCCTCTCTTCTGTTCAAGTTGACAAAATTGTAAATGTGGTCATCAATACAAACATTATATGGAAAACAACAACAACACACAAAAGAGGGAGGATAAAGACTGTTGGTACAAATAATGTTGAAAACACTACAAATAATAATAAGAAAAATACAAGTAAACATGCGCATTCAAAGTGGAAAACAGAAGCTTCGGTGGCCTCTAAACACAAAATTAAAAACACAACATTCAAATGAAATCACAAATCCAACAATATTTGAACAATGACAAGTGTAATTATTGTCATGACATGACTTGTTAACCATTCATGAGAATCACATTAGGACAATTATGGGATCCCACTTTTTTACACCTACAAATCCTCAACTACTGATAATTTTATTGGTAGAGACATAACAATAATATTATTATTATAATGCCGAATAAACCGTGAGTTCAATGCATAGTGCGTTAGTCATACACATACTACTTTATCTAATTGTTTCTGTCATGAGTACACCTAAAAAAAATGAAAGATTGAAAACAACGGGGAAACAACCCTTCATTGTCTTCATTGGCAAACACATATTTATGTGGAAAACCTATTTTTTCAAAACTATTTACATGTTTTCAGTTAGAACTATACAAAATGATGGCTTCTAAGCTGATAAGGCTGATCCCTATCTGTTTTGCTAAGTTTTGGTAGCAAAATCCTACTCCTAAGTTTGTTCATTTGACTAGGGACCTAAGGGGGCCTAACTGATCTAATTAAGGCTGAATTTACACCCATGAACAACTCATGCCTTTTGATGTCAACATAACCCATGCAGGTTCCAATTCTCTTACTAGGATTGTTCACCAACAACTTGGTTATAAGGTCTTGAACTTTCACCATCTCTTCAAACTCCTTGCTGGTGGTAACTACAATTCTAGGGAAAGCCAAGGGCTACTTCAAAATGTGGATGAGAGTTTTCTCATTGTTTTCACCTTTGAACGGTGTTGTACCATATAGCATCTCATACAAGAACACCCCAAATATCGACCAATCCACTGCACTCCCATGTCTTTGGCCGAGAATCACTTCTGCTGCCAACTACTCATGTGTCCCCACAAATGAGTTGGACTTGGCATCAATGGGCTCAGCCACCCTCTGGATCATTTTATAGAAGGGAAGAAAAAACCAATTTGAAGGGAAGAAAAAAAATACCTTGTAACCTTTGACAGAAAAACAAAGAAAAATGGCTCATTCTGATAGTTTTACAGAATCATCTATGTTGGTACAAATAATATTCTAAAGAGTACTACAAATAATAATTACAAAAATTCAATTTCAGATGCGCATTCAAAGTCGAAAACACAAGCTTCGGTGGGCTCTAAACCCAAAATGAAGAACAGCTCCAAACACATTAAAACGATAAAATGGTGTTGAACCCATACACCCCAGACCTTGAAATGTCGAACCCCTAATCCAAAAGAGAAGAAAAATGAAGTAAAACCTGGCAAAATGAAACGCGAAAACGTGAGCAGAGGAGAAGCGCCGGGAAATACCAACGGTTGACGGAAACCACCACAGCCTCACCGGAGGGAAATACGACGGTGGCAGACGATGAATGTGGACAAGAACATCTTGTGTGCTGGTATCAACCGAGAAAGAAAATATCGAGTTTGAGAGCAGGGAACCGCGAAAATGTTTACAAAGGTAATTTTTTAGGGCACTGGTGAGAGCAGAGAGATAGACCTTTGTTTAAAAAAAAAAAATTACCCCCAATAAAGACGGTTATTCATAAGTGTCTTTGAATATGATAAAGCAAAGACGGTTTCATAATGGACCGACGTCGTTTGCTCTAAACAAAGACGGTTTTATCGTAACCGTCTTTGCAACTAACGACTTATTTACAAAAATACCACCGCACATGATTCTAAGACGGTCTTCAGACAACCGTCTTCGATTCTGCGTCTTCGAAAGCCACTTTTGTAGTAGTGAGGATGTAATTTCCATACAAATTGTAGAAAAACCATGGTTAAAAATAAGTCTTACTGAATTAGCCAATAAACTTTTTCCTAACCATATCCAATATCTAATCACCCATGAATTAAAAGATAGAATATTTTATGAGTTTATACTAGTTGATACAAATTCCATAGAAATTAAGCATAATAAAGATGCAGAAGGAATAACATTGTTCCATAGATAAAACATTTTTATGATTCTGTTTGTTTATGATAAAGGTCAGTTGTATGTATTTTATTGGCCAGGGTGATTTTGTAATCTTATCCAAAATCACCCGGAATCCCTCCTTATACTATAAATATATGAATTATGAATGAAGAAGGTATCAGTTGAAATCTTATTGAACCCTACTCTTCCGAAAATCATCAGTTTTCACTCTCTATTTTCTTATCATTCTTCAAGACCATTTAAGTAAGTTTTCTTTAAAAAAATATTATGATAAATGTTTATTATCAAGTCATTTTTTATCCTAATATCTTCCATCATGTTGTTATCTACAAATTTCAAAATTATTTTGCAATCTATCGTATTAATATTTTTGATATCTCTCTTATCTTATCCTTAAGTTAGTGGTATCAGAGCCTTTTCTTGGCCGAGATATCATAGCATAATCTTATTCGTTTGTTTAACTTTGTTCTTTTTAATATATCACTCCTTATCTATATTTGTTATTTTAATTCATGTAAGGAGTTTTTTGTAGCACTGAAAGGTGTTAATACGTTGGTCAGTCCTTAGACATGAGTGGTCCCGCTAACAGATAGACATAAGATCGTTGGTTTAGCTCAAGTATGGAGAGAGGTGGTCTCGTAACATCAACTCAATCTAGAAATAAAATAGTCAATATAGTTAGAAGTCTTAGTGATATAGGAAGAAGTAATGAAGATAAACAAATAGCAATAACAACCATTCAAAATGATACTTTGCATTAGGAGTTAATAAAGATATGGAGATACAAATAGCATAAATAGAAAAATCTTTGGATAATTGGTCAATACTTATAATAAAAAAGAGTGAAGTTTATAAACAACAAAGTATTTTTTCTACTTCAAGAGACAAATACATGTTCTAGAATATAATTATCCAGATAATAATAAGATAATAAATTTGTTAGAACAATCAATAATAGATGAACACATGAGAAAATGATATAATTTTATACATTTAGGATTGATTCAGATAACAGCAAAACCTAATTATAGATTAGGAATACATAGTTCAATATTAATGTTATTAAGAGATATTAGACTTAAAAAATTTAATGACTCAATAATATCAATATTAGAAAGTAATTTACATGATGGTCCAACCTTCTTTAATTGTTTACCTAATTTTTCTATGAATCTTAATAATGAATTTACTAGTAAAGTTATAAAGCTACATGTTAAATTACCAAATGAAATAATACAAGAAGCATATGGAGCAATACAAATATTTTTTAGAATATATTATAAAATAATTAAGATAGATTGTAATTTTAGAGCTTTAAGATCATCTCCTAAAGATGAAATAATATTAATAGAAGCTAATCTTAATAAATCCTTAGTACAAGTACCCAAGAGATTAAGACATGAAGAGATAATAAGTACAATACCAGAAGATTGGTTAATTGAAGATGTTATGCCATAACCTAAAATATATAATACTCATATTAGAGAAATTATTCAAGAATGTCTCAATATTAGATTAGAAATGAATAGATCAACATCATTAAAAATAAATGAGCCACAAATGATATATAAAGGACAACCTTCAAGGCATTCTGTTAGTGGATCCACTATAGATTTGGACCTAACAAGATTAGAGAATAGTAATCCAAAGGTTTTTATACCAATTTATCAGGGAATAGAAGCATCCCCACAATATTATCCTACTAGATCACAAATATTAAATACCTTGACTAGAGAAACAATTCCCTTTCAAATAGATAAAGAATGGATTAGAGAAGATTTTAATGGAGAACATAATAAAGATATTAAAAATTGGTTTTTTAAAACATATTGTAAAAGACAAACTGAAGAATTTAGACAAGAATATTATAAACATCTAGAAGAAATAGAAATAAACATATTATTTTTTTATTGGTTTTTCCATTAAAAGAAAAAAAAATTTATCCAATAACCAAGAATAATATAATGAAAAACTATGGATAATAAAATCTTAGAATTTGAATATCCACCCCATCAGGGAGTTAGAATACAAATATCAGATCTAGAGATAGAAACATCACCTTTTATAAATAAAAATATTATAGGGGAAGATAAGTCTATAGAGAAAAAAGACATTAAAAAGTTACATCAACAATTAAATTATTCTAATATAATGTTAAATAATATGTCAACACATTTGACTAGAATAGAAATCCAAGAAAAGAATAATGAATCTAGTACTTCAGTACAAAATTACCAATAGTAAAACCCCTTGATAAAGCAATATATACAATAATGAATGTACCTCAAAAAGATTTAGATTCAATAAAATTAGGAAATCAAACTGATAATAAGATAGAAGAAATTAGAAAAAGTTTAGAAAAATTAAGTATAGAAAAATTTACAATAAATATTTTACAAGAAGATACAGAAATAAATAAATTAAAAATAAATCCTTATCCTAAACTTAGAAATTATTATTCAAGACCATCGCCAGCTAATATACAATATGAGGAACGTGGAGATTTTCGTCAAAACGTTTTCTATGAAACAGATATAACATAATGGAATTTAGATGGAATGAGTGAACAATCCATTCTAGATTTAACTTGTCAAATGTCTATGGCAGCAACTGCCTATAAAATCAAAGGAGTATTAGGTAACAATACGACTATAGCTATAGGACAAGGATTTACTAACCAATTAAAAGGATTATGGGATAATCTTTGTATAGACACTTATTTATTCTATAGTACAAATCTTTATAGGAGATCCAAATATCTTTAAAGAAATAATAACAAATCAATTAACAAATTTGTATTAATTGTCCAACAATGTCAAACTATAGGTGGTATAAGGATACATTTTTATCTAAAGTAACTTTGCAAGAAGATGGTTTTGCAGGGTTCATCTGGTTTAAGAGAGGAATATCTTTAAAATTTTCAAAATGATTTATTAAATGGTTATATATACACACATACCTCGCCTTGCCAAGCACTGAGATCGGTGTGACAGATTCTAGTGAAGAGGATCTTGATTCGAACCTCCATTTTCTAAGGAGGATGAAAAAGAACACGCTCCACCACAAAGGGTTCTCCAGGACCATATGCCACGGCAGCTTCATGATGATGAATATTGATTGCAATATAATAATAATATTGTTTTATGAGGATGAGAAATTTGGCATGCATTATGCGAGAATTGTGGAATATGATCTGAACATATAATATAGAATTTTTGGTGTTACGTACCTTTGCAAGTAATGGTCTTTCCCCTGGCATCATTTGAATTCAAGCTCCTAATAGCAGCCTCTGGACCAGCCATATATTTCTTGAGTTGTTCAGTGATTTTAATTTTTTTTGGTGTGTTTGTCTTTGTGTGCGTTTCTCCCTAGCAGAGAGTTCAACCGTAAACAACAATGCAATTTTATTATCAAAATGAACAATAAGGTATAGTTAATATATAATTAAAAAAATATTTTTTTGCTTTTATTTTATATTTATTATTATCACCGAACCCAATTAATTTGGATTAAAAATGTTGTTTATATTGATGATGTATTTTATATTTATTTTTTAAGAAATAATGTTTTGAGTTTTGGGGAAATAAATTTTTCATATTTAATTGCAGTATTATTTTTGACTTCTGGTTTGAATTTGGTGTTTCTGGCCAAATCTTGGATCGGCTGATTAATTAATTTATATTTTTCGCACTTTTAACTTTTAAGGTGGGCTTCCTATATATTATTCTAAAAAAAAAAAAGGTGGGCTTCCTATGTGATGCACGGCTTCATAAAATGGGTAAAATTATTGTAATATTAGTTGTGCAAACATACAAATAATAGTTAAATTAGTCTAAAAAATATGATGTGGTGGCAAATTAATCCCTTAAAGATAAAAAATATAAATTTAGTTTATAAATATATAAAAAGTGTAACAATTTGTCCTACAACTAAATTTGTGAGACCATCTTGTCATTAAATTGATAATATATTATATTTTTTAAGACTAATTTAATATTAAATTATAAAATTCATAGACCAATTTATCATTAAATTATCTTTAAGATTAATTTATCATATATTTTTACGCATTCAATGGTTAAATTTGAATTTTTATCTTTCAATGACCAGTTTATTTATGGCTAAGTATAAACTACTACAATTATGCAAAAAGAAAATACTAGAGAGTAATAATAAGATTACACAAAAAGGAGCTGTAAAAAATTTGGACAATAACTTCTTCTTTTTTTTATATATTTGAGTCTCATATTTTTTTATATTTTCATTTTGACAGCAAATTATTTTTTGAATATTTTCTCTTTAGTCTTTCGTATTTTGCCTTTTGGTACCAGAAACTTTTGAACATCTTTTAAAGACAAAAAGATAGGATAATTCAACAAAAAGACAAGATAAGATAGGATAATTCAACAAAAAGGTAGACTAAGATAAGATAATTCAACAAAAAGATAGGGTAAGATAGGATAATTCAACAAAAAGATAGGATATTCAAATATGATTTTTTTTTTCATTTTTTTAAAGAAAAAAATTAAATAAAGAAAACGAAAATTGCTCTTTGGATTCTAGCTTTGATTACCACATGATGACTACCAAGGCATGAATGCTTGGATTAGATCATTTCTAGAGGCCAATTTCAAGATACCAATGATACATAGTAGAACTTACATATAAAAAAGGTGGCAAAGATAAAGAAGATGGTAATGAATAACTTCACGATCCGTATTGGAACGATAAGTTGAGGATGATTCACCATAAAGGAAAACTTCTTTGGTAAGAATCAATTTGGGTTCAGCCAAGAACCAAGAAGAAGCTAAACTCTCAATTCAAGCAAATGCTTAATTTTATTCAATTAAAAATTATTCAAAACTAGCAATGTCTGGGTATAGAGTTAAGCCTCTAATAAAACCTAAAAGACCTCCTACCTTTAGAAACCAATTTAGTTATTTACCCTTATAAATATAATTCAAACACTCAATGGTACTTCATGTCGATTACAACTTTAATAACTATTTAAGTTACTAAGTATGGGTATATCATAAAAAAATAGCATAAATCATCAAAAAATCACATTTGATGCAAAAGGAACCCTAACAAACAAACAAAATAAAACCCACCCAGTAATTAAAGAGGGTTTTTCATTATTCAACAAGTGAAACATTTTCATACATCTAGAATGCTAACTTTGAGAACACGCCTGTCTGACTTTTCCACCAATTGACGCCTGGTCATACTATAAAGAGGAAACCACGATTCTGGAGATTTTGGAGACGAAAGCAGGATTCTGGAGTGAAGAACAAACGTTGAATAAATAGGAGAGGAAGGACATGCGATGTCAAGGAAAGGTGGGAGTGCGAAAATGATAAACAAGTGAGAAAGAAGCGAAAAATAAACAAGTGGGCCTTTTTGTCCTGTCCCGTGAAATTTGTTTTGTCTTGTGTTGCAACTAGTTTTACGGATCAAACGGAAAACAAATTGATTTGTTCTGTCCTGTCTCTCGAAATTAAGCAAATCAAATGAAGCCATTGTATATTTACTCAATATCATATCAACTATAATTTGTACAATATTTTTTATAAAAGATATTATCTTAACAACGAGGATTAAGCTAAAAAGATATGGTTCCTTGACTCCTCCTTTTGTTACTACTAATGTGAGCTCATGCTCCAATCTCCTTGATCTCAGGATCTTCTATTTGGCGGAGGGGTAAATGCTTGTAAGAAGGTATGAACACCTTTCATTTGTGATTTAGCCTAAAATTGTTAAAGGGGTAACCCATTCTTAGTGATTTTTATTAGAATTGCTAATAAAGGGGTTACATTTTTAATAAAGGGGAGCTATATAGTCAATACAAATCGATTAAAAACATAAAGTTAATCAATGCATTTAGACCTCCTGTATGATCAAAGCTCCTTTTCCTAGTGGATCATCCCCAAGAAAGATCTAACCAAATTTCATGAATTTGATTCCTATGTCAAGTTCCAACATTCTCAAGATCCTTCTAAGTGATTCATGGCTACTTCCTTATATTTCGAATGATTAAGCTATAATGGTTAAGCTGCAATTTAGTGGTAATTTTTTAAGAACAATTTACTTGTTTAACTCTTTTTTTAAAATTTTTGTTGTGACAATATTATCTATTACTTGTGGGCAGTATTATGGATCTTATGGACATTATTTGGTATTTTTTGTTCTGATACTGTCACATTAGAAATTTTTTTAGTATTTAGTAATGTAATGAAAAGAATTTGTAATTCATAAGGATGAATACACGTTTATTACATAATTGTCATGAACAATTTTGTCATTTAGGTATATTTGTTGTGGACAATTTTGTTGTCGCATAAGGACCTATTAGAATGATATCAAGAAGAACAAACTTCTTCTCAAAATAGTTAACTACACAAATTTAAAAATCAATATTAAAAAAAAAATTCACAAACACTTTAGTCAATACTATGTGCTAACGTTAAACGCCCTCTACACGTGAATTTGTCACGACAGCAACAACGTATCACATATGCACTTAGCATTATGGGAAACAGTGAATACTTGATTGTTGGACTAAATGTTGTAACATTTGCACTTTTATGGACTTAAATTGATCATTTCCAAGGTATATGGATCAAATATAAAATATTGGAACCAAAGTGACTATTTACCAAAAAAAATTCTCACATTATCAAATAAAACAAAACATATAATCTCAGTCTAATTGGATCAAACCTTTTACAACTCCTATTTAATTGTTGGTGTAACCACCACTTCACTCTTTCATTTTATTCGTATTTATTTTATTTGCAGCGGATAATTTATTTTAAAAAGACCAATGATTAATTGAAAATAAGTGAAGTTTTGAAAATGATTTTGAAATAAAGGTTTGATAGTATATCTTATTGGATTTATCCACAAGTAGATTGGAAAACATAAAAGGCTATGTCATAACATT